>JACEFZ010014597.1:150000-684552 GCA_014155875.1 Cepaea nemoralis
TCGAATGTGTCGGTCTAAAGACGCAGAATCGCAGCTCGCTGTAAACAGGCACAATGAAGTCACATCAGAAAAAAGACTCCGGATGACCGCAGCAGAAGAAGAAGAAGAAGTCTCGACCATGCCACAAGGTCAGGCCAACCAGTCATTTACTGCTCTGTCTTCCCCTCGATCTTGCCAGTTCTCACCAATTTTTCCAATTTATTTCTTCTTATAATATGTCCAAAACATTTTGACTACGTCTAATTTCTCTAATCAGTTTACGATTTTCATTTGTTTCTTGTAGAACTAGGTCGTTCGTTTTTCTGTCTGTCCATGGTATTCTTTGCATTCTCCTCAGAAACGACATTTCCACAGCCATCAGATGTTTTTCAGCCTCCATCTCTCATTGTCCACACTTCACACCCATACAAAAGCATAGGTTCTATGTAGCACCTCAACAGTCTTTTTCTCGTAGCAAGTGACATCTTTTTATTGATCAGTATGTTTTTCATCTTGCAAAAGACTACCTTCGTGAGGGCGATACTTGTTCTAATCTCTTCAAGGCTCTCTCATCAGATGTTATGACTGTTCCCATATAATTGTGTGTGTGTGTGTGTGTGCGCGCGCGCGCACGTTTTATTTGTTTTCGTTGCTTTGAACGCCAACGTATTCCATACACGTACTACTACTTCTAGTAACACTGATTTTTGCATGTGGATTAGCTTTCCCTATTACCAGTGTCCCTAGCCTTCAGGCGAACCCACATCGACTTCTGAGGTACTTGTAATTTACGTCCTCAAGTCAAGGACGAGAAGTCAACATGCTAGTCTAATTTACCGGTGTAGGGGTTGAACCCGCTACTTTGTTACCAGGACACCGGAAGTTTAAGAGCTGGCCAGTTGTGTGCCAGATAACTGTCATTTCATTTACTGCCAGTATAGTACCTTGCGGTGTATGGCAGAGGGGTCTTTGAGCCTGAGGAATTAAGGCCGCATGGCTAGTGCGGTAGCCGCGAACTGTGCTGGTTAGAATTTTCTAGCCAGATATTACATACAAAAACTCTTGCGAGAGTAAATTCCCTTAACTAAAATTCAAATATCTTGTTGCTTCCCCTAGTTATAACTACGTAGCATATTTCCTATATCACAATGGACTCATTTTTATCTATATATTTTGAAATACTATGCGTGTTTCCTAAATCAAAGATTATTGTCAGAACTACGGCTATCTTATATTCCTATGTTTACATATGCTATGTGTATTCCTGTAATCACAAATATCTTATTTCGCCTCTAATCACAAATATATCTGGTATATGAAATCAGCAACATGAAACCTCAAAATGAACAGCTTTACCAAAGAGAATTCCATGTTGTACAGTTTCGTCTGCTACACCAGAAAGATTTACAGTTTGACTTATTTTCATACGTTATATTTACTCTACCTGGTCAACAACTACTCAAGGATGGAAGCTCCGACTGGCGAACAGTTAAAGCATTGCTTTGTTGATCCAGTAGCTTCTGCAGCTTGTTCCACTTCGTATGACATTCAACTCTGCAGCATGCACCCAAAGAGATGAGATGAGATATGACAAGCAACTTCTTCTTGTTCTCATTCGCTTGAAATTTACTAGACGGGTTCAAAACATATCTTGGATACAGAAAAGAACAAATGCATCCGACAAGATCTGAATATTGAAGAAGGTTGGCTGCTAAAGACGATAAAACAAAGAAAATTGAAATATTTTGGTCACATGAAACGTCACGAAAGTTTGGAGAGAATAATAATGGAGGGGTATATGCCCTGGAAGAGATTAAGAGGAAGGCCAAAGAGAAGATGGGTGCAA
This sequence comes from Cepaea nemoralis, assembly GCA_014155875.1. Lineage (NCBI taxonomy): Eukaryota > Metazoa > Mollusca > Gastropoda > Stylommatophora > Helicidae > Cepaea > Cepaea nemoralis. The sequence goes on from JACEFZ010014597.1 coordinate 151,826, forward strand.
GATGTGGCAGATGATCTCCAGATGGGTGTGTCAGACACATCTTGCTCATGATCGAGAAGTTTTCCAGAAGGTTGTTATGGGAGCAAGGTTCTGCAAGAGACATGCTACTGGACGAATGAATGACTGAATTAATCTGCAGTGTTGTCTCTTGTATAAACTCCATGCCAGGCAAAACATTGTGCAAGCTATTGTTTGTGGCTTTGTTTAAATTCAAAAGTGAATACATTGCTTTGAATGTTCTTTTCTCTCTTTCACACAATCTACACATCCCTTTTTATTTCATTTAACACTGGCATATCATACTGCAGGCATGACTTATATCAGTTATAATTTTCTGGTCAACTTACACCAAGAGAAACGTTTAAATAGCTTTCATATTTGGTGTCTCCAAAGAATACTTGGTATTAAATGGCAAAATAAGATCACAAATACTGAAATATTGGAAAGATTGGGTTGTGTGATGGAAGACGTAAATGAATAGGACTCATAAGGAGGATGGACCATGGTAGAATACCAAAGGACATCTTTTTTGGTGAATTACACATGGGTAAAAGATCCCAGGGTCTGCCTCTATTACTGTACAAAGATGTGTGTAAGCGGGGCACGAATGATACAGGCAATGATATTTCTTGCACTTTGATAGAAAATTGTCGTTGATCGCGTTGCATGGAGGGTAAAGGTCAGAAACGGAATAAAGATAAAGTAGAAAATTATTGCAGATAGTTCACACTAAGCGTGTGAGACGTCAAATGATGCGTGATGGTGCAAATGACCATGTGTTCACATGCATCCATTGTGGATAAAAAATTACAGCGCGAATTGATCTGATCAGTCACATTCGCTACAACCATGGGTTATAGTTATTATGCCCTTTTTTGGAAGCACAATCTATCGTATGTTAAGACAGCAAGATGCCAGTCAGTCAAAATAGGGTCTTAAAGGAAGCAAAGGGCTGTTTTATCAGTTGCTGTTTTATCAGTTGGTTGAAGGCCTATGCTCCATTGCAAGATGAAAGGCAGAAAAAGAAGAAAACAGGTCATCATGTGCCAAGCTGATAAGCGTGGGCGGTCATGTTTCGCCATCTTACACGATCACCAGTCGTGGATAAACTCCGATTTCTTGACTCGACCAAAACAGGTCCTAGAGGACCGGTAACTGGGCAGCATTTCTACAGCAAGTAGAAGGACTTCTTATAGCCCCTGTCTTGCGGCGTTGGTGGGCATGTCTGTCAATGGTTTTATATCCCATGTATTGCCAATACTTTCTGATACCGATATTAACAATTGTAGTATTCGTATCACTGAATTTTGAGCATAATTAATGTTTGTTGTACTTAACAATTATGATCTACATAAACTGTTGGTATTATGGTTATCTGCATGTTATGATTAATATAAGTAAAATAACATTTAATATCTATATACACATAAATATATATATAAGCAAAACTATATGACTTTTTTGTTTTTCAACCAATTAAATGAATCATTTAATTTCTACACCTACTTTAAAGTTGTGTGTAATTGTTTGTTGTTGCGTTTGCTCGCTTTGAATTCAAGCGTAGTCCATATTACTACTTCTAGTGCATAGGACCGATGTTTGCGTGTAGATTAGCTTTCCCTATTACCAGTGTCTCTCACCATCAGGCGAACCCGCTCTGAATTCTGAGGTACTTGCAATTTACGCCCCGAAGTCAGGGACGAGAAGTCAACATTTTAATCTAACACACGGGACTTATCCATCTGACCTGTTCTTTCATTGTTTTTGTTTAAGACTGTTTTACTTCTAGTAGTGTTGGACTGAATTTGGCATGTGGATTAGCGTTACCTATTAACAATATGCCTCGCTATCAGGCGAACCCACTCCGACTTCAGAGGTACTTGTAATTTACATCCCCAAATCAAGGACGATAGGTCAGCATTTCAATCCAACTGTCCGGTGTAAGGGTTGAACCGCTTACCTCGGCCTCAGCACACCAGATGTTTAAGAACATGTGCTCTTATCCATTTGGCCAGCTGCCTTTACTTCCCAGGAGCTTTTCTAGTACCCACAATAAGGGAAATTGGAAATGGTCAGCTTGACAAGAACACAATCACAAAAGACAATGGACATTGCAGCCAGAGAAAAGTCTTCAGCATATTAAAAAAAAAAAAATTTTTTTTAAAGGAACTAATACAACTATATTAACAAACTACAAGAGTCACTTAGCTGAGGTCCTGGAGATGTGCGAGTCCTGGGTCTCAAAATTCAAAATGTGTGCCACGAGTTCCGTAGGTCAGCGGACAGGAAGCGGTGTAGTGGGTAAAGTGTGCTATGTGAAATAAGTTTTGGGGTACAACAGAGAGCAAGGAAAGGGGACACTATATAAATGGGCAAGTAGGGATGACAGACAAGTGGGGAGGAGGTGGGTGTATATAGGGTGATGGGAAAAGAAACTGTGTTGGACATTGAGGTCGTATGGCTGAGACCCCAGCTGAAAGCTGAAGCAATTTACTTGATGTTTAGTATCTCCAATCTTCACTACGGTGATAGTACTGAATGATGTGGAAAAGAGAGTTCTTAAAATCTTATCAAGCCAATCCTGATGTATGCTAGTGAATCATGGACAATTAGCAGACTTGTGAAGAAATATGTGAAAGTTATATAGATGTGATTTTGTAATAGAACAATGCAAACACCATAGACATAGAAAGTAAAACAAACATATCTTACAAGAAGTTAACTCACAAAATTACTTGCATCAGAAGAAGACATTCTACATTCTTTAGACACGTCATGAAAAGGGAAAAGCTGGAGGGAAAGAGAGGCAGGGAGATACCAAGAGAGAAAAGGCTAGACAGTTTGACATGATGGCATAGAGGAACATCTATATTAAAATGTATTAGTCATTAGTCACGGTTCCAACATCATGGCATCGGGTCATCCTCATTATGCTCCGTTCCTATGCCAGTGAATATCACACAAAATGCTCCTCACTGCCTCATGTGAAAAGTGGAACAGACAGGTGTCTTGACAAACCAACAGCCCTCACAGGTACACTATGCATAATGCCACCGCCAGAATGCCAACAGAATACATGGCAGTACACAAGATAGATCATTGTGGACAAACATGAAGACCAATGCCACGTGACATGGACTATAAGATGATGATGATAATACATAATCTCATAAAATAAAAAAGAGCAACAGAAAAATGTGTATCTTTGTGTTGTATTTATAAAAATTGAATGATAACTTTGTTCTCAATGGTACACGAAATGAAGATTGCACAACAATCAAACATGCAATAACATCAACACAAAATACTGTAACATAAACACAGACATTTAACATTTACAGAATCAAATATCGCTCTTTTGGTAAATCCAGATAAGGTTAGTCTTCCAATAAATGCAAAGAATATGTATGCCAATTAAAAGACCCTCTTCGCAATAACTAAAGAAGAACATCAGGGCTAGTGAACTTAAATGTTACAGAAGCATTCTTGGAATATCATGGAGGAAGCACTCGACAACATAAAAACTGGAAACTAGTTACCGACTGGGATTCAAACCTGTCACCTCCAATTAACGAGCAGGAACAAGTGTATTTTGACACATGACCAACTAGACACTTGTTCCTGCAGCAAGGCGCTGCCATAATTTAGAGGTGACAGGTTCGAATCCCGGTCGGTAATGGAGCTTTCAATTCTTATGTTGTCTAGTGCGCCCTCTGGTCTCTAATTCTTTCCCCTAAGTCTTCTATGAGTGCCACACAATACGTGTATATTTATTTATAAACTGTCCTAGTGGTCTCAAAGGGTTCCCCAATTACCTGGGAAGGTAACCAGGCTAACAAATGCCTGATAAAATCGGATGTGTTGGCCGAAAGATGCAAACATCGCAGCTCTACTGTAAACAGGTACAACACAATTATGTCTAAAACAACATTCCGGATGAACGCTGAAGAAGAAAGGGTTCCCTGTAGACTCAAGCGTAGTCCATACACACTACTCCTAGTAGTGCTGGACTGAATTTTGCATGTGGATTAGCTGTCCCTATTAACAGTGTCCCTTGCCATCAGACGAACCCACTCCAACTTCAGGGGTACTTGTAATTTACATCCCCAAGTCAAAGACGATAGGTCAACATTTTAATCCAACTGTCCGGTGTAGGGGTTGAACCCCTTACCTCGGCATCAGCACACGGGATGTTAAAGAACACATATTCTTATCCATTGGGGAATGCTGACCTGGTTCCCTAATTGATATTTATGTTGGAATATCATGGGCGGTCAAGGATAGAAGTAGTGAGATTCTGTCAGATAGGGGCATCGGGGAGAGCTGGCTCATAAAGAGATCCACGCCCCAGAAACTGAAATACTTCTGCCATATTAAACATCCCAGTGGTATGGACAGAACAGTGATGGTCGCTGGGAGAAGAGGCTGTCATCAACCAGCACGAAGAAAGACACAGGATGTTGAAGTCACCTTGGTCACGAGGCAGTAGAACTGGGAGGAGATTGAGAGACTGTTATTTCGACAGACCATGGAGAGAATGGCTTTCTGCAATAGTCCTGATACATGATGATGGCAATGGGAAATACCTGCTTACTGTAAGCATCATGGGGACTGAAGATGGGACATTGTTATTGTAGGGGGACCGAAGATGGGACACTGTTATTGTAAGGGGACTGAAGATGGGACATTGTTATTGTAGGGGGACTGAAGATGGGACATTGTTATTGTAAGGGGACTGATGGGACATTGTTATTGTAAGGGGACTGAAGTTGGGACATTGTTATTGTAAGGGGACTGAAGATGGGACATTGTTATTGTAAGGGGACTGAAGTTGGGACACTGTTATTGAAAGGGGACTAAAGATGGGGCACTGTTATTGAAAGGGGACTAAAGATGGGACATTGTTATTGAAAGGGGACTAAAGATGGGACATTGTTATTGCAAGGGGACTGAAGATGGGACATTGTTATTGTAAGGGGACTGATGGGACATTGTTATTTAAGGGGACTGAAGATGGGACATTGTTATTGCAAGGGGACTGAAGATGGGACATTGTTATTGTAAGGGGACTGAAGTTGGGACACTGTTATTGTAAGGAGACTGAAGATGGGACATTGTTATTGTAAGGGGACTAAAGATGGGACACTGTTATTGAAAGGGGACTAAAGATGGGACACTGTTATTGCAAGGGGACTGAAGATGGGACATTGTTATTTTAAGGAGACTAAAGATGGGACACTTATTGTAGGGGGACTGGAAGATGGGACGTTTTTGTAATGGGGACTGAAGATGGGACATTGTTATTGTAAGGCGACTGAAGATGGGACACTGTTATTGTAAGGAGACTAAAGATGGGACATTGTTATTGTAAGGGACTGAAGATGGGACAGTTATAGTAAACAGATTAAAGATGGGACACTACTAGTGTAAGGAGCCTAAGATGGGACACTGCTAGTGTAAGGAGCATAAGATAGGACACTGCTAGTGTAAGGAAACTAAAGATGGGACACTTACTGTAAGCAGATTGAAGATGGGACATTCTAGTGTAAGGAGCCTAAGATGGGACACTGCTAGTGTAAGGAAACTAAAGATGGGACACTTATTGTAAGCAGATTGAAGATGGGACACTGCTAGTGTAAGGATACTGAAGATGGGACACGCCTCAACTCTAATACTGGCCTTGATTATAACCTCCATAGCCACCCTGCATCTGGCCACCCATCTGACCCTGACCCATGCTGCTTTGGGGCCCCACCATTTGACCTTGGCCTACTGTGCCCTGCGGCCCTGACATTTGGCTAGGCATACTGCCCTGAGGTCCTCCCAGCTGGCCACCCATACTGCTCTGCATGTGCCCCATCTGGCTGCCTTGACCTCCCATCTGATTGGGCATACTGCCCTGACCGCCCATCTGGTTCGGCATACCCCCTTGAGGTCCCCCCATGGAAGAATTCATGCTTCCTTGAGGGCCGCCACTCATTTGTCCCTGCATCCCACTCATCTGACCAGCCATTTCCTGGGGGGAAGCCATCTGACTGCTCATGTTGCCCTGGGGGCCGCCCATCGACTTCTGGCTCATGTCCCCCTGTTGGCCACCCATTTGACTTGGCATACTGCCTGGCTGAGCCATCTGGCTTGTCATGTTCCCTTGCATGCCCATCTGTGGAGCCCCGGATTGCCCCCCGGCCATGGTGCCCTGCTGCTGGCTCATCATGGCTCCCGTGTTCATCATGCCCTGCTGCCTGTTGTACGGGGTGTAGCCTCGGGGGCTGCCCTGGCTCTGTTGACTTGACATAAACTGGCTCTGCTGCGAGGCAGCGGCGGGAACTGGCTGGGAGTATGCTGGCTGCTGACCTTGCTGCTGGGCTCCGCTGAACTGCTGCTGTTGCTGCTGCTGCTGCTGTTGGGGATATCCTTGCTGATTGCTGTATGGAGGACCTGTAGAAGGACAATCGTCTTTGATACTGTTTCTTGGCAGACATGATAACAATTTTTAAGTTGTAGCTTTATCAATCAATGTGTTCAAGAATTTGAGTACTTTTACAAACAAGAGATTGGGGTTGATTGCTCCATCCTGTAAAAGGATATGCAAGTAACTTTTTAACACAAGACAGAAATCTGTAGACAGACATGCTACATGGCATGGACTGTAATAAAGAGAACATTAACAATATGTCACCCACTTTAAAACAGCTGTGATATAGAACATCAGACATGTCGTTCTCATCTTGTACGATGCCGATAAGTGTGGATGGTCATGTTTCATCATCTCACACAATCACCAGAGTCATGAAACAGCTCTGTTTTGTCTCGATTTATGCCAAGTGACCAAGCCATCTCAATATTTACTTCTCCCCTCAATCTAGCCAGTTGTCACGAAGTTCTCTCTAATTTATGTTTATGGTTTTCATTTGTTTCTTGTAGGACTTGCTTGTTGGTCCATGGTATTCTTTGCATTTTCCTCGGAAATCTCATTTCCACTGTCATTAGATGTTTTTCAGCTTGTCTACTCATAGTCCACGCTTCATATCCATACAAAAGTACAGATTCTATGTAGCACTCCAACACTTTTTCTCATTGCAGTTGACATCTTTTTATTGGTTAGCATGTTTTCCATCTTACAAACGGCTACCTTTGCCATAGTAATTCTTGTTCTAATCTCTTCACTGCGCCTCCCGTTCACATGATATAGAGATATTTGTACCGATTCACTTGTTTAAGAATATTTCCATTTACTTGTATACGACATGGTGGTATTTCTTTCTTCCTAGTGACGACCATAATCTGTGTCTTCATACAATTTAATTCTAACCCAAGTTGTTCACTGTGTACATAAGACATCTATTAAATGTTACAGATCCTGCTCATTGTCCGCAATCAATACATCTGCATATGTGTCTTTCTTCTTTGCTACAACAATGCAAAAAGGACAAGGCAAATTATTCTTTACCCACTGTACACAGCTAGGTCAATGCAAATGGTGAAAGGATCAGAAACAGTTTTACCACTACTGGGGGATCAATCTCAGACCACTGTGCTAATGAGGGCGTGCACCAAGCACTATACCACCAGTTTCCTCACAATAAACATTGTCATAATTTTGTTTTGTTTTGCGCTCACTCCTTTGAACTTAAGTATAGTCCATACACACAACTTCTTGTAGCACTGGACTGAATTTTGCATGTGGATTAGCTTTCCCTATTACCAGTGTCCCTCGCCATCAGGCAAACCCACTCCAACTTCAGAAGCACTTGTAATTTAAATCCCCAAGTCAAGGACGAGAAGCCAACACTTTGTTCCAACTGTCCTGTGTAAGGGTTTAACCCTTTATCTCGGCATCGGTACAACGGATTTTTAAGAACACGCGTTATTACCCATTCGGCCATGCGGACCTGCACACAGGATGTTTAAGAACATGCATTCTTATCTATTCAGCCATGCTGACCTACTAAAATTGGTATAAGATTAACCATATCACAAAGAATGACCAGACTTATATCCTCTATCATTTCCAAGAATCATGCCTTCCATCACTGTTCTTTCTAAGACACCGTGTTCCATCATGTGGTTGTTTCCCCTAGCTTTCCACAACCATACTACTAAATGTGACTAGAGAGGGCTAATAAAATTGGGTAAAGATTAACCATATCATAAAGAATGACAGAGTACATTCCTCTACCACTTCAAAGTGGAGACCTAACAGAGACTTCGTCGCATATCCTTTACAGGACTTCACAGTCAAACCCAGCATTATTTGGCTGCTTGTGATTCCTGGGCAAGTTCACGTTCAGCAGTATGCCATTGCTTTCTGAATAACCGGCACTCATACCATTGTATGGGAACCAACACAAGGCAGTCTGCCTTGAAATCACCCGCAGCTGTTTTTCGAACGTGGTATGTGGGATTACGAATTGCATTTGTACCCCTTCGCCACAGAGAGGCCTCTATAATTCAACGTTATTGTTGCCCCTTGACTTAGGGACGTAAACTACAAGTACCTGTCAAGTCACAGTGGATTCGCCTGATGGTGAGGATCACTGGTAATGGGGAAAGCCAAGGCGGAGAAATAACAGATTCATGGTTATTATTGCGCCTTGACTTGGGGGACATACAAGTACCTCTGATGTCAGAGTGGGTTCGCCTTGTGGAGAGGGACACTGGTAATATGGAAAGCTATTCCACACGCAAAAATCAGTCCAGCGTGGATTACGCTCTAGGTCAAAACAAGCGAATGAGAAGAAGAAGAATGTGTCCCAAAGGTGTTTTGTTGCCTAGTCTTCGCATTTACCTCAAGGTCTAAAAGAAAAATCAGTCCAGCGTGGATTACGCTCTAGGTCAAAACAAGCGAATGAGAAGAAGAAGAATGTGTCCCAAAGGTGTTTTGTTGCCTAGTCTTCGCATTTACCTCAAGGTCTAAAAGAAAAATCAGTCCAGCGTGGATTACGCTCTAGGTCAAAACAAGCGAATGAGAAGAAGAAGAATGTGTCCCAAAGGTGTTTTGTTGCCTAGTCTTCGCATTTACCTCAAGGTCTAAAAGAAGAGGAAAGGCAAAATTACTACCTGGCTGAGCTCTGCGGTATCCACCCTGCTGACCAACAGGACGAGTGCCCATCATCTGATTAGGTCCAGACGGCATCATCCCGGGGTTTGAACTCTGTGCCATGCCTGATGGGTGCTGTGACATCATGGGCTGGTTCTGGGGCATCATCTGTTGGTTCTGTGTCATCATTGGCTGATTCTGAGACATGGCTGGCTGACTTTGGGCCATCATAGGCTGTTGTGGTGGCATCATGGGCTGCTGCTGCTGCTGTTGTTGCTGCTGCTGCATCATCTGTTGTTGCTGAGGCATCATGGGGCTGGCACTCTGCCCTATGCTACTCTGGGACATCTGGCCCATCCCACTCTGCGATATCATTGGCTGCTGCTGTGATATCATTGGCTGCTGCTGTGCCATCATTGGCTGGTTCTGAGACATCATGGGCTGGTTCTGGGACATCATTGGCTGGTTCTGGGACATCATGGGCTGGTTCTGTGACATCATTGGCTGGTTCTGGGACATCATTGTCTGGCTCTGAGGCATCATGGGCTGGTTCTGTGACATCATGGGCTGCTGGCCCATCATACTTGGCTTCTGTACCCCAAAGTTTCCTTGCTGTTGCCCATATCCCTGGTTACTAATTGGTCCTGCAAAAAAATGTAAAACAAGAGGTAAAGGCATGCCTTTGGCAGACACTAGTTGGGGTTTCATTGCAAAGGCTAATGGACGAGTCTTGAAAAAGGAGAGTCTGACATATGAGATTTAATTTCCTGCATGAGAATGGAACTGGAAGCAGTCACAGCAGCATTCAGTTAGTTAGAGGAGACCACTGAAACACACACTGTATTCATTACGGATTCAAGGAGCATGTTTAGTAAGATGGAGAAAGGTATGTGTCCTGTGGAATGGTTATCCTCGCTTCAGAGGTCCCAGATTGTGAGAATTGAATGGATATTTTGCCCTGGTCAAGCAGGAGTGCGGGGGAATGAACAGGGTCGATAGGCTGGCAGGGAATGTATCTCTTGGTGGTAGATTACCTATGAACAAGGGAGAGGTGGTCATGCGCCTGTGGAACCAGGTGGAGGAACAGATTGAGAACCCATATGTGGAAAGAATGAGATTGCGGGGGATTGACACGGGTTCTGGAGGAATCTCAAAACTGAGAGGTAATACCAGGAGAACTTTCAATCAGATCGAGGTGGGAACGATTAGTAGTATGACCCTTCGCTGGCTGTTGAATGAGGGGACGGAGCGTGTGTGGGAGTGTCCTGAGTGCAGTGATGTCGGTTCTTAGCTCAACTCTACCCAACTGGTTGAGTGTGAATTTATAATCCATCACAACACTTAGGACATGCCCTTATAGGCTTCATCTCCCACACAAGATAAGATGCCAGGGGGTACGCCAGCGCCTGGCTGAATTCCGACCTGGTTATATCTGAATGTGCCTCTCCACATATGTGAAGTTCCAGTACCGGGCTGGCTGCCCCTACTGGTTTCTGGGATTGGAGAGGGAAAGGACAATTCTGCAACACATTCCCCATCATCATCCAATGCCTTGCCGGTTGGTGGGGGTGACCATGCCTCTCAACAAATTACGATCACTGACGTCATGGATCAATTCATGTGTTGACTCCCTTCCGTGCCATGACACAAGACTGTCAAGAATCTTTTCATGCCGTCTTCCTTAATCTTTCTTTCTGCAAATCTTTCCGGTTGTCACATTTTACAGTTTCTGTCTTCTCATAAAATAAAAAAAATAACATGGCCAAAATATGATGACTGTCTCTTTCTGATGTCTTTGTCAATTTTATTTCGAAGCATGATTATCTTAGGAAAATACAACGGTGGATTCCCCTTGCCTTCCACCAGTTTGTGTATGGTTGACGCCCTAGCCTTTGTTTAAAGAGACAGACCCTGCAAGGCAGCAGTTTCCATGTAGATGGTATTTTGGCAATGAGTCGGGTGAAAGCTGCCAATGGGTGCAAGTCCTATTCAGAGCTCAGACAACCTGTATGGCAATGCATTGGACTTAAGACATACAACACACAGTCCAGAGTGTTCACAACCATCCACCCAACCAGAGTTTCAGCGGACAACTGGTAACACACTCCTCTGTGTCTACCTTTACCATGATCCTTCCTGCTAGTGCCGAATTGGATGCCTGATTCCATCAGTTGTAGCCGTGTGTGGTCACTGATTTGTGTTTCCTCATGCAGAAGAAGTAGCACTAGAAGAAGATGAAAAAGAAGGAGGAGGAGGAGGAAGAGGAGGAGGAGTAAGAAGAAGAAGAAGAAGCAGCAGCAGCAGCAGCAGAAGAAGAAGAAGAAGAAGAAGAAGAAGAAGAAGAAGAAGAAGAAGAAGAAGAAGAAGAAGAAGAAGAAGAAGAAGAAACAGAAGCAGATTCTTCTTGTTAGTGCAGAATTTAATTCTTGATCCATTAGTCATAGCCTCATGTGGTCACACATTTTTTTCCCTCATGCCACAGACGACAATTTATAGACTGTATTATGTCTCCCTTGTGCCGTGGTAACATCGTGCTCACCTGCTGGCCCAGTGGTTAGGGGTTTGAATCTTAATCAAGGCAGATTTCTTAAATTGACATGGGCTACCAGGTGGAACCAGCCTAAAATGCTACCAGGAAATGGCACTGTCATTACAGCCCAATGAAGGAAACGTCACTGTCATTACAGCCCAATGAAGGAAACGTAACTGTCAAAACAGCCCTATGAAGGAAACGTCACTGTCATTACAGCCCTATGAAGGAAACGTCACTGTCATTACAGCCCAATGAAGGAAACATCAGTCATTACAGCCCAATGAAGGAAACATCACTGTCATTACAGCCCAATGAAGGAAACATCACTGTCATTACAGCCCAATAAAGGAAACGTCACTGTCATTACAGCCCAATGAAGGAAACGTCACTGTCATTACAGCCCAATGAAGGAAACGTCACTGTCATTACAGCCCAATGAAGGAAACGTAACTGTCAAAACAGCCCTATGAAGGAAACGTCACTGTCATTACAGCCCAAAGAAGGAAACATCAGTCATTACAGCCCAATGAAGGAAACATCACTGTCATTACAGCCCAATGAAGGAAACATCATTGTCATTACAGCCCAATGAAGGATACATCATTGTCATTACAGCCCAATGAAGGAAACATCATTGTCATTACAGCCCAATGAAGGATACATCATTGTCATTACAGCCCAATGAAGGATACGTTACTGTCATTACAGCACAATGAAGGAAACGTCAATGTCATTACAGCCCAATGAAGGAAACGTCACTGTCATTACAGCCCAATGAAGGAAACATCACTGTCATTACAGCCCAATGAAGGAAATGTAACTGTCAAAACAGCCCAATGAAGGAAACATCCCTGTCACTACAGCCCAATGGAGGAAACGTCACCGTCATTACAGCCCAATGAAGGAAACATCACTGTCATTACAGCCCAATGAAGGAAACATCACTATCATTACAGCCCAATAAAGAAAACATCACTGTCATTACAGTCCAATAAAGAAAATGTCACTGTCATTACAGTCCAATAGAGAAAACGTCACTGTCATTACAGCCCAATGAAGGAAACGTCACTGTCATTACAGCCCAATGAAGGAAACGTCACTGTCATTACAGCCCAATGAAGGAAATGTCACTGTCATTACAGCCCAATGAAGGAAACGTCACTGTCATTACAGCCCAATGAAGGAAATGTCACTGTCATTACAGCCCAATGAAGGAAACGTCCCTGTCATTACAGCCCAATGAAGGAAACATCCCTGTCATTACAGCCCAATGGAGGAAACGTCACTATCATTACAGCCCAATAAAGAAAACATCACTGTCATTACAGTCCAATAAAGAAAATGTCACTGTCATTACAGTCCAATAGAGAAAACGTCACTGTCATTACAGCCCAATGAAGAAAACATCCCTGTCATTACAGCCCAATGAAGGAAACATCCCTGTCATTACAGCCCAATGAAGGAAACATCCCTGTCATTACAGCCCAATGAAGGAAACATCCCTGTCATTACAGCCCAATGAAGGAAACATCCCTGTCATTACAGCCCAATGAAGGAAACGTCACTGTCATTAGTTTAGTTTAGTCGACGGATCAATATCACTGCACACGGGTGTAACCCATAAGTGCTCCGTTCTTCTCCTAACTCAAGCCTGAGTCTGGAGAAACTCAGCTCAGTGCATGAACTCCGTAGCACCGGCGAGGATCCTGAAATACTTTGGGTAGATTTTTAACTCAAAATTTTGCTCGGGCAGCGCCGTTAGGCTACTCTTTTTTGATTTCCAACTGCCAAGTGATTTTTTACGTGCGCAACAATGCAGACGGGCATCCGATCTCACTACCCAGAGACCAAGGGAAATTGTATTACTAGAAGTCCATATGAAAAAATCCCGGCCCTCACCAGGGCTTGAACCCAGAACCTCCAGCACTCGAGGCGGACACCATACCTCGAGACCACTCATCCCCCCCCCCCCCAAGCCCCACTGTCATTACAGCCCAATGAAGGAAACGTCACTGTCATTACAGCCCACTGAAGAGTTTCTCAACCGCTTTACATTTCTCCTGCCTCAGGCTTACGCTGTCTGCATTGTCCGTTGTCCATCTTCGTCCTGGTTGACCTTGCCTTCTCCTCCAGGAACCATGCCTTTCGCCACTGTTCTTTACATCCCCCAGTGCTGGAGCCAAGATATTCAAAGTTTTGGACATTGTTGACACGACCTTTTGGTTGACTAGTTGCTGTGTCCATGGGCATTATATTTATATATGTTGACGGATACAATCATCATCACATGCACTGGGTCAAACGGGTTTATGTGGGACAAAACAGTTGATGGATAGATTCAATCATAATCTTATGGCACTGGGTCAAAAGAGTTTATGTAGGACAAATCAACAGTTGATGGACTTGTCCATCTAACTCCCCAGAGCTTCAGGTCTTGAGGTAAAAGCCAAATGTTTTCTAGATCTAGACAAAATGGACTTCACTCATCCTACCTCCACCCATGTGTCCCCCAGGTCCTGGGGGTCTCATCTGGTTTATCTGACCCACAGGTCCGCTCCCCATCTGGTTCATCTGACCCACAGGTCCGCTCCCCATCTGGTTTCCTGGTGCCTGTAATTTAAATGGTAACACCATGAACTCTGCCCCAGACACCTGCTTATAAGTGTTAATCATTTAGAATTGAAAATGATAGCTGTTCGACACACTTGCAGTGAATATTTAGCCATTATTTTACCAATTTTAACACATTGAGTCAAGAACTGACATCACGGCACTCAGGACATTCCCAAAAGTGCTCCATCCTCATTTGCAACAGCCAGAGAAGAGTCCCAATACTAATGGTACCAGCACCAGTCTCATTATGTGTCCACCTGGCCTTACCTCTGAGTTTTGAGTGTCGGCTAGATCCTATGGTTAATCATCTAATTACATTCATCAGTATCTTCTATCCTGAGATCAGCATGGCCGTATGGATAAGAATATGCATTATTAAACATCCTGTGTGTTGATGCCAAGGTAGGGCATTCAACCCCACGCTGGACAGTTGGTTTAAAATGTTCACTTCGTAGGTCAGTTTGGCCGAATGGATAGGAATGCATGTTCTTAAAACATCTGGTGTGCTGACGCTGAGGTAAGGGGTTCAAATCCTACACCGGACATTTGAACTAAAATGTTGACCTATCGTCCTTGACTTGAGGACGTTAATTACTAGTACCCCTGAAGTCGGAGTGGGTTCGCCGGATGGCAAGGGACAGTGTTATTAGGTAAAGGTAATTCACATGCAACATTCAGTCCAGCACTACTAGAAGTAGTGAAAGGACTACGCTTGAGTTCAAAGCGAGCGAGCACAAAAAAAACACATGAATTCTTGTCCTTGATTTGAGGACGTAAATTACAAGTACCATTAAAGTCGGAGTGGATTTGCCTGATGGCAAGGGACACTGGTAATAGGGAAAGCTAATCCATACGCTAATAAAAAATGTAAAATCTTCTACTTTTAGTTTTTTGAACATGTGGTATTTTGCAGAGTCTGCAGATCCCTGTTCACTTCAGATTGAGTTGGTAACATCTCCATCACCTTTCTGGTGGCCTGGGTGTCCTGCTTCACTTGGTGCTTCTTATAAACCTCTTGGCTTCATCACAGGTTATATCTATATCAGGCCGAGGTAGTCTTCCATAATTTGTTGCCAGTTTGTCAGCCTCTTCGTTTCCAGGTACAGAATGTATTTTTAATGACTATGTAGTGTTTGAAAATATTGCCGGTCACAATTTTGTTTTTACCTATTATGTTGCATGAACTTTATAGAGGGTGAATACAAAACTTGGACTAGCAATATTTTCAAACACTGTGCAGTCATTAAAAATACACCCTATATATTGCATTTATTTTCCATTCGCTTGCTTTCAGCTCAAGCATTGTCCATATACATACTACTACTTCTAGTAGGTGTCACTGGACTGATGTTGGTCTGTGGGTTAGCTTCCCCCCTCCCCCACTTGCAATCAGACAAACCCACTCTGACTTCTGAGGTACAGTAAAACTTTGATTAACTGTCATTTAACCGTCAATTTCTGTTATCCATCAACATCTTTTTAAAAATGCGGTAGCAACAAAAGGATGCTATTTTCAATGTCGCCAATACCTGGGCTGACCATACTTGTCTAACCTAAAGAATGGGTGGAATAAACTCTTGCCTGAACCTTTTGACGAAACTGCAGGAACTGAGACTGTTAGTGTTGACAAAATTGTGCAACTGTGCAACAATGTAGGACTAAACAGTGAAAACATTATGCCAGAAGAAGTAACAGATTGGTTGGAATTTGACAAAATGGATGGAGGCTTTGAAATTTTGAACGATGATGAAACTTTCAATACCACTGAAGAAGAAATTGATGACGATGAAGGATCAGTTCTTAACCAAAAGCCTACAACCAGCCACTCAGAAGCAGAAACAATGTTATCAAAGTGCATCGACTGGTTTGAAATGCAAGTTGACTCAACATAAATCTTACATCTGTGTAAGACACAAAAGGAGGTGACATATTATTTTAAAGTAATGTAGGTTTATAGTATTACATTATATTTCTGTACATTACTACTCTTATATTGAAGTTCATATTAATCGTTTTGTAAAATTAAATATAATATGTACGTATTATCCACTTATAAAGGATGTAATTTTCCGTCTATTCGGTTATCTGTCACAGGCCTGGTCCAGCCAGTGACAGTTAATCGTAGTTGTACTGTACATGGAATTTACGTCCTCCAGGTAAGGATGAGAAGTCAACATTTTTGTCCAACAGACCAGTGCAATGGTTGAAACCATTACCTTGACATCAGCACACCGGAAATTAAAGAGTCAGTGCTCTTATCTGTTCAGCCATGCTGACCTCATGTATGTTGCAATGTGGCGAGCTCCACTGCGATGATAAAATATTATACTAGAGAAAACGAAGAAGATAACTTACAGGCACAAGAGCACGAGACAAACAAAGAAGATAACTTACAGGCAGAAGAGCGTGAGACAAACAAAGAAGATAACTTACAGGCAGAAGAGCGTGAGACAAACAAAGAAGATAACTTACAGGCAGAAGAGCATGAGACAAACAAAGAAGATAACTTACAGGCACAAGAGCATGAGACAAACAAAGAAGATAACTTACAGGCAGAAGAGTATGAGACAAACAAAGAAGATAACTTACAGACAGAAGAGCATGAGACAAACAAAGAAGATAACTTACAGACACAAGAGCATGAGACAAACAAAGAAGATAACTTACAGACAGAAGAGCATGAGACAAACAAAGAAGATAACTTACAGGCAGAAGAGCGTGAGACAAACAAAGAAGATAACTTACAGGCAGAAGAGCATGAGACAAACAAAGAAGATAACTTACAGGCAGAAGAGCATGAGACAAACAAAGAAGATAACTTACAGGCAGAAGAGTATGAGACAAACAAAGAAGATAACTTACAGGCACAAGAGCATGAGACAAACAAAGAAGATAACTTACAGGCAGAAGAGTATGAGACAAACAAAGAAGATAACTTACAGACAGAAGAGCATGAGACAAACAAAGAAGATAACTTACAGACACAAGAGCATGAGACAAACAAAGAAGATAACTTACAGGCAGAAGAGCATGAGACAAACAAAGAAGATAACTTACAGGCAGAAGAGCGTGAGACAAACAAAGAAGATAACTTACAGGCAGAAGAGCATGAGACAAACAAAGAAGATAACTTACAGACAGAAGAGCATTAGACAAACAAAGAAGATAACTTACAGGCAGAAGAGAATGAACACAAACAAAGAAGATAACTTACAGACACAAGAGCATGAGACAAACAAAGAAGATAACTTACAGGCAGAAGAGCATGAGACAAGCAAAGAAGATAACTTACAGGCAGAAGAGCATGAGACAAACAAAGAAGATAACTTACAGGCAGAAGAGCGTGAACATTTGTGCTGGAATCAGCCAGATTTGCCAGGTAGACTAGGTTGCGATGTAGAAGTTGCTGATGCCTGAAATCAAAACACTGAGTTTGTCAAACATGTATGGACAAAAGACGCCGTGTGAGTATGTATATATTCTTCATGGTTGAATTACCTAAAAAGTTGGAGTGGGTTTGTCTAATCTTGAGGGATACTGGTAATCAGAAAAGCTAATCCACACGTAAAAATCAAACCAGTGCACTAAAATTAGTAGCATGTGTATGGACTACGCTTGAGTTCAAAGTGAGTGAACACAAATACCCCCCCCCCCTCCCCCCAAAAAAAAATAATTATGTCTGAATTTCCTTTGTGGGATGGTAAACCTGTTGTTTATGTACAGTGGCAGCTATGGTAGCTCTGTGACTAGCACTTTTGCCTGCAAGATCCGGTGGTTATGTGACTAGCACTCTTGCCTGCAGGTGCGGAGGTCAAGTGTTCGAACCCACATCCGTTTTTCCCCCACCCGGTCTAAAATAAGTGCAAGGAATTGCCCAGGGAGGTAAAGGCAGCCAGCGTGATAGTGACCCAATCACCCTTCGAGTGTCAGCGGGTGTATAAGATGGAACCGACACCATATACCCAATACTCCGCTAGGTGTGTAAACAAAAGAAAAGTACCAGAGCAGGAACCTGTTGTGGCTATGTGAAAAGTCAGGAACCTGTTGTGCTATGTGAAAAGTCAAGAACCTGTTGTGGCTATGTGAAAAGTCAGGAACCTGTTGTGGCTATGTGAAAAGTCAGGAACCTGTTGTGGCTATGTGAAAAGTCAGGAACCTGTTGTGGCTATGTGAAGAGTCAGGAACCTGTTGTCGCTATGTGAAGAGTCAGGAACCTGTTGTGGCTATGTGAAGAGTCAGGAACCTGTTGTGGCTATGTGAAGAGTCAGGAACCTGTTGTCGCTATGTGAAGAGTCAGGAACCTGTTGTGGCTATGTGAAAAGTCAGTGACCTGTTGTGGCTATGTGAAAAGTCAGGAACCTGTTGTGGCTATGTGAAGAGTCAGGAACCTGTTGTCGCTATGTGAAGAGTCAGGAACCTGTTGTGGCTATGTGAAGAGTCAGGAACCTGTTGTCGCTATGTGAAGAGTCAGGAACCTGTTGTGGCTATGTGAAAAGTCAGGAACCTGTTGTGGCTATGTGAAAAGTCAGGAACCTGTTGTGGCTATGTGAAAAGTCAGGAACCTGTTGTGGCTATGTGAAAAGTCAGGAACCTGTTGTGGCTATGTGAAGAGTCAGGAACCTGTTGTCGCTATGTGAAGAGTCAGGAACCTGTTGTCGCTATGTGAAGAGTCAGGAACCTGTTGTGGCTATGTGAAGAGTCAGGAACCTGTTGTCGCTATGTGAAGAGTCAGGAACCTGTTGTGGCTATGTGAAAAGTCAGTGACCTGTTGTGGCTATGTGAAAAGTCAGGAACCTGTTGTGGCTATGTGAAGAGTCAGGAACCTGTTGTGGCTATGTGAAAAGTCAGTGACCTGTTGTGGCTATGTGAAAAGTCAGGAACCTGTTGTGGCTATGTGAAGAGTCAGGGACCTGTTGTGGCTATGTGAAAAGTCAGGAACCTGTTGTGGCTATGTGAAGAGTCAGGGACCTGTTGTGGCTATGTGAAGAGTTAGAGCCATCACGTTTTTGTCGGTCTGAGTGTACTGGGGAATAGGTGGTCAGTCTGTTACTCTTATAGAGAACGGGAAGAGCTGGCATCGAACTCATTAACAGTCTGTTACGCAAGCGCTTCGTGAGCTAGAGTTCATTCTCTGTGCAAAGCTTTCAGCAAACTTCTCTGCGGCTAGAAGACTGAGCTCTATTGGGTAGAACTATAGTGCAATGAAGTCAGGCCTCTTGCCAATAAACCCTTTCTTTCAGAGCCGGTCTCCCTGGCCTAGGTGTTAATGTCTTTCTCCGTAATCCTGTTTATCCACATGAGGAACGTAACCTGCACGAGAATTGGTAACAATTCATGCCGCGTTGGTAACTTATGAGGTATGTGAGCCGGTCGCTCGGAAAGCAATGGCAAACTACTGAGCATAATGTTGCCAAGAAATCAACAATCAGCTGAAAGATGCTGGTGTTGACAGCGATGTTCTGTAAAGGATGTGCGGAAAAAAATAAAAATAAAAAAAAACTTTCAGATATACACTAACTCCAAGTGAACTTATGGGCTGTCCACCCAAGATGTATAGGCTGTCCTCACAAGATGTATAGGCTGTCCACACAAGATGTATGGGCTGTCCACACAAGATGTATGGGCTGTCCACACAAGATGTATGGGTTGTCCACACAAGATGTATATGTGACATATGGACACTCCATGCGGACATGCTGGTAACCCGCTCGGAAGCGCTTGTGTAACAGATTGTTAAGGCTGACAATAGCAAGAGTGCGGTTGAGGACGGGTTCGAAGCCAGCTCTCCCCATTCTCTATGCGAGGGACAGACTGACCACCTATTCTGGGTCTTAAAAAAAAACTGCACTCATGAACCGATTGACGAAGTCCGAAAATGAAGCTAAACCCTTGCAGCATGAGGCAGATAGCTTTTCTACTTCGCAGCATGAGGCAGGTGGTTTGTCCACTTCGCAGCATGAGGCAGGTGGTTTGTCCACTTTGCAGCATGAGGCAGGTGGTTTGTCCACTTCGCAGCATGAGGCAGGTGGTTTGTCCAGGCAGGTGGTTTGTCCACTTCACAGCATGAGACAGGAGGGATGTCCACTTCGCAGCATGAGGCAGGTGGTTTGTCCACTCCGCAGCATGAGGCAGGAGGTTTGTCCACTTCGCAGCATGAGACAGGAGGTTTGTCCACTTCGCAGCATGAGACAGGAGGGATGTCCACTTCGCAGTATGAGGCAGGAGGTTTGTCCACTTTGCAGCATGAGGCAGGTGGTTTGTCCACTTTCCAGCATGAGACAGGAGGGATGTCCACTTCTCAGCATGAGGCAGATGGTTTATCCACTTTGCAGCATTTGGCATGTGGTTTGTCCACTTCACCACAGAGTCCCTCCCTCACCCTCCTCCAGTGTGTATCTTGCCCGTAGTAATGGAAAAAACACCAGGGTTCGACTCCACCAGTCATTGCAGGAGAAAACAGATCAATACAACCAAGTTCTCAACATATACTGAGTTCTCATATAACCACACTCACGGTATAAAACCATATACACAGATGAGTAACTTTTATATAAATATTTTCATGTAGTTGTATCAGTATGTGTTTGTTGTTTGTGTGTTGACAAAGGCTTTAGCTGTAACGTCAGTTTTTGTTACTTGTGATCATGCTCTAGCAAAGCTGACCGATTCAATCGAGTCCTGAGTCAGAACAATAACAACACAGGTACTCACTGAATACATTCATTGCTCTTCCCTTTCATCTGGAAGTCACTGATTGTCTGTATCAAGTGTGTGTTATCATCGAGGATCTACATTAGAAATGACCAAATATTTATAATCAGCAGTATGAAACAGGGAATCACTGTAACGTAGTGGCTAGGTGCTAAGACCTGACATTCCAACATGTGACACTAACAGAAAGCAGGTAGCACCATCTGCTGTCATACAGTAGCTCAGTCATATCTGTCTAATACCTGACATCCCAACATGCGGCGCTAACAGAAAGTAGGTAGTACCATCTACTGTTTTACAGTAGCTCAGGGGGGCTGAGTGGTCTCGAGGTATGGTGTCCACCTCGAGTGCTGGAGGTCCCAGGTTCAGGCCCCGGTGAGGACCGGGATTTATTTAAAAAATCCTTCTGGACTTCCAATAATAAAATGTCCCCTGGTCTCTGGGTAGTGAGATTGGACGCCTGTGTGTATTGGTGTGCATGTAAAATATCCCTTGGCAGTTGGAAATCGAAAAAGAGTAGCCTAACGGCGCTGCCCGGGCAAAATTTCGAGTTAAAAATTTACCCAAAGCATTTCAGGATCCTCACCGATGCAACGGAGTTCGTGCATTGAGCTGAGTTTCTCCAGACTCAGGTTTGAGCTAGGAGGAAAACGGAGCACTTAAGGGTTAAACCATGTGTGTCGTGATGTTGATCCAACGACTAAACTAAACTAAACTAACGAAAACCTGACATCTCAACAGCGCTAACAAAAAGCAGGTAATACCATCTACTGTCATATGGTAGCTCAGTCATATCTGACTAAAACCTGACATCTCAACATTCAGCGATAATAAAAAGCAGGCAATACCATTTACTGTCATATGGTAGCTCAGTCATATCTAACTAAAACCTGAAATCTCAACATTCAGCGATAATAAAAAGCAGGCAATACCATCTACTGTCATAAGGTAGCTCAGTCATATCTGACTGACACCTTGCCGTCATGACAGACGATAGGTTGTAAAATGGAGATATATCTCTCCATAACACAAAGCCTGGGCTGAATTTAAAGACCATGTGTTGCCCATGCAGCATGATCCCTCCCTCGTCTGCCTAGTTTACTCCAGAGAAAAGATAACACAACACACGCTGCAGAAGCTGCCGGATCAGCAAAGCAATACTCTAACTGTCTGCTTATCTGACTAAGACCTGACTAATGCACCTAAAGGCATTTTTGGGTCAAAATATGACAGTTTTTCAACTTCTGAACTTTTAAAATATGAATTAACCCTTTACAGGGCAGACGCTTGTCCGTTTTCTAGCCCTGAACGGGCAAGATTTTTTCAGGTTCGGTAAAATTTCGGGTCGCGTTAGTAAAAACATCACAAATAAGGTGTTAGTCAACCGATTTTAGTTAAATAAACAACACAATGAAGAGAAAAGCATGCAGAATATGTTACTCACATGATTGTTGTCGGTAATCCATATATGAACACAAATATTTACGAAATACGGCATGTTGTTTGTGATTTTCGTCATCTATACGGCAATTTACAAACACATTTTCAGAATCATAATCACTTTCTTTAAAGTCAGACTCAGACTGCTAATGCAAAGTAACGCTTTGCACTGATATCTAGCTCCGATTAATAGTCAACTTCGTGCCCTTTAATGTCATTTAAATTGAACCTAGCGAAATCTCGGCTATCACTTGAAGAATCGCCGAAATCCATTTTGAAAAACAGTTTAAAAATCCCGAAAACTATCAAAAATTGTCCGTAAAAGTCCGTTCAAATTCATACTATCGCGTTTACAAATGGCGGCCACGTTGTCAAGCTGTCGGCGAAAGCGAAAGTAGCCGTCGGAAGTGTCGGAAAGCCGAGAGATCGTGTTTTTACAATGCATAGTAGTATCGGCCGGAATCGGCCGCTACGATCATTTTATGGCATCGGCCGGAATTGGCCGCTGTGACCTGTAAAGGGTTAAAAATAACTGATCAAGTGTTCATTTCATCCATGTGTCACTCGGGCCCATAAAGAAAGAAGATAACAGTAACACTGTAACATACCATGTATGTCATAAAAGGCATCTAAGCAAGGTTGTTGTGAGACCGGCTAACATAGCCAGTAGCAAGAAAATCCTACTGAGCATGAACAAATCAACAGAGGAGCGACTGGCAGCCATGCCTCCCCAAAAACAACTCAAAATATTTCAGGTGTGTTCTCAATAATCAGTAGAGGAGATTGAAAATACATGCAATAAGGCAAACCAACTCATTGGAGAAATGCTGCCAATACTAAAGAGCAAACATGTATCAACAGTTACTAAGAAAGCTCTCTACAACAAAATCTTTTTTACCAACTCTATGCTACCAATGCCAAAACTGGACAATGACAGAAAAAGAGAAAAGAAAAATCAATGTTTTCCCTTAGTGAATTTGAATAACGAAGACACAAACCATAGAATGTACGATTTATTGCCTGGCATATTTCGCTGCATCTCGTCAGGTACATACTGCAGATGTCACACAATGTAGAGTAAAATAACTAGATACACCGTTCAAGCTGAAATACACACATGTTCGCACAGTAATAACAATTGTTTACCATGGTAATTTTAAACTGACTACCATGTCTTTCTGTTTGCACAAAACTGGCCTATGCAGATGAATCATTAGGGCTTCTGCAAACTGTATGAAACAACACGCTAAAAGCGCTGTCTCTATCAATTACATGACCGGTTTCCACGACATGGCGTGCAATGGACGATGCCGGAAGTTTATAATTGTGATGTGTCAGCCTTCCCATGACCTCATCGCCTGTGTGTAATATCTACTTCTTCTTCTTCTTCTGCTGCGTTCATCCGGATTTTTTTTTTGGATGTGACTGCGTTGTGCCTGTTTACAGCAGAGCTGCGTTCTTGCGCCGTCAGGCCGACACATCTGACTTCTGCGGGCATTTGTTGACCGGGTTAACCTTCCCGGGGGTGTAATATCTTATCAACCCAGTTTGGTATGTGTTCAACAACCCTGCTGTGTAGCTGCCGCTCTGATCTGCCAATGTAGGTAGACTCGCACCTGCATGTGAACTGGTAAATGCAATTTGATGTGGTGTATAGAGGGGTAGATTCTTTTACTGCTGGGGTGGGAATAGATGTAGTTCTGTACCTAATAACTGGAGTTGCAGCACAGAATGTTCGGCCAACTGCTGTAATGAGACGGTCCTGTAGACGTTGCATTACGTCATCCCCTCAAAAAGGTTAGCTGGATAAAAACCTTGAGTGTAGGGACTGTAGTTACGTCTGATTTTGGTTTCGACTGTTGGCAGTGGTGCTTTATAAATCCTGTGGAGTACCCATTCAGGTGTAAGTCATTCTTCAGGGTTTCAATTTCCTCTGTCAGTGTGTCCTGTGTGCATATCTTCCTAGCACGGTCAAACAGGGTCCGTATTAAACCCCTTTGTACTGGACAAGTGAGAAGCTATGAAAATTTAAGTATTGGCCAGTCCATGTGTCTTTGCGGTACACCGATCTTTGAATTGTGCCGTCTGCTCTACGTCTCATTAGGATATCCAGGAGTGGTAACGCTTCATTGTGTTCATATTCCATAGATAGAGAGGGGTTTTTAGGCACCATGTTCATTATGGCATGGAGCGATGTTGCTTGTAGCTCGTCTGTGGTGATAATTAATATATCGTCCACATAACAACGGTAAAAGACCAGGGTGTTAATGTCTGAGGATCTCTTTTCTTCCAAATTTGCCATGAAGATGTCCACTAGAATAGGACCAAGAGGACTCCCCATTGTCACTCCGTCAATTTGGCGGTATGACTTATTCAGAAAATTGAATTTTATGTTGGCAGTACACAGTAATAGCAGCCTCTCCAGAAGAGATGTTGGTGTACCTAATTTTGATTGTTTGTCTCTAATGCGTTCACTTATTATTTTCACTGTCTCATCTAATGGAACGTTGGTGAATAGGGAGGCTATATCCGTGGATGCCATGTGTTTATTATTTATGTCCATACTATCCAATAAGTCCACCAGTTCGAATGTATCTCTAAGTATTTTTGGATCAAACAATGTTGTACTGGTTGTAAAATTTCAGCTAGCCATCTCGCCATCCGGTGTTGTGCAGAGTTAACCATGGACAGGATCGGTCTTAGCGGGATGCCAGGCTTGTGAAGTTTGGGTAGACCGTACATTTGAGGAGTTTGGGAGCCACGTGGTGTAAGCATTTTTGCAGTGGCCTCACAATATACAAAACACTGATCAGACCAGTTGTGATGTATGGCTCTGAAACCTGGAGTACAACGAAAGGAGACGAAGCCTTGCTACAAACCTCTGAGAACAAAATTTTAAGATGCATCTTTGGACCCATTAGGGATACACAAAGTGGAGAGTGGAAAAGAAGAAGTAACAAAGACATTTATGATCTGTTTAAGTCCCCGCTAATCACTGGTATCATGAAGGCTAATAGACTACAATGGCTGGGGCATATAGAAAGAATGGAAGATAATAGGGAAACAAAACTCGCTTACACTCAGGAAATAAATGACCGTAGACCCCGAGGTAGACCAAGAAGGCGGTGGAGAGATAATACATATACAGACCTACAAGCACTTGGAATCAACGACTGGCAAGAGAAGGTCCACCAGAGAGACGAATGGAGACGGATTGTATCTGCAGCAAAGAACCTTAATGGCTCGGAACGCTGAAAGAAAAAAAAAAAAACTTGTATTTTTCAGACTGAAAATAATTTTGAAAGCCAGTTTTCAGACCCGTCCATATAAACCTGTAAGGAGTACTTCTTACTACTTTTTGTCTTAGCAGCACAGCAGTACATAATTATTTAACTTTAAATAGAAACAAGTTATGGTTTTTTTAAAAGTTAGTATTTAATTATTAATTGCTCACTTCTAGACACAGAATAGTGTCATTATAGAGCAGAATTAGAAATAAATTATTAGCGAAAATGACTGCTTAATTTATGCAGCAGTTACAAACTTATTTACTTACATTATTACATGATATTTAATCAATAAAAGAAAGCTGTCGCAATGCATCAAGACAATATCTTCTTTTTCTTCTTCGTTCATCCGGAGTCTTTTTTCGGATGTGATTGCGTTGTGCCTGTTTACAGCAGAGCTGCGTTCTTGCGCCGTTAGGCCGACACATCCGACTTCTGCGGGCATTTGTTGACCGGGTTAACCTTCCCGGGGGTTTCTTAGGACGTTTGACTCTCACTGTTGTGGTGTTATCCCCCATCCCAGCTGGTCCATATAGAACAGCCAAAGATCCTGGTCAGCCCTCAAGGGAAGGCAGGGGCAGACCATGGGCATTCCCCGCCATCCAAGGAGGCTTCCATACTTGCAGAGCTGACACATAGCGCTCTGGTACTGGGCTCACCCAAGGAATCGTCACGTCCTGCACATGGCTGCTTAGCCTCACTTCCGTATATTGGGCCTTCCGTTCACCATAGGCTGTTCTTCCGGAAACCAGAAGTATGCAGTCTGCAGATGACATCCACACAGTGAGCTTTCGATTCGGACTTTCCATGTAATGGATTTGCTATCCAAGCAATATTCCATTTCGTGCCACTAGGACACTTTTCCACCTTTTATGAAGCCCACACAATGGGCTTTTGATTCGGACTTTCCACGTAATGGATTTGCTATCCAAGCAATATTCCATTTCGTGCCACTAGAACACTTTTCCACCTTTTATGAAGCCCACACAGCAAGCTTTCGATTTGGACTTTCCACATAATGGATTTGCTATCCAAGCAATATTCCATTTCATACCTCTGGGTCTTCATGCACCTTTAAATGTCAACCCGTATGCAGTTAAAGTAAGCTGCGGTCAACTTGAGCTTGTTGATATCTCCATAGAGCTTGTCCTCAAATGAAGCAGGTGTGGGCCAAAATATCTTTCTCTGTTCTGCATACGTTGGGCAATCCTGCAGCAAATGTTTTGCTGTCATTTTTCCAGTTCTACAATTACATTCATCGGTATCGCCTATCTTTAGTTTATTGAACAAGTGGTATTTCAGCCTGTTATGTCCTGTGCGGAGTCTGAAGATTGTTACTTGTTCTCTTCGGTCGAGTTTGTAATATGCATCATCCTTCTGATGGCCTGGATGCTCTGATTCCCATTTGGTTCTATAAGTGCTTTTTATCAACCTCTTTGCCTCATTATAGGTTATGTCTATGTCGGGCTGTGGTAGTCGTCCGCCCTCTTTTGCCAGTCTGTCAGCCTCTTCGTTTCCAGGTATACTGCAATGTGATGGGATCCACTGTATTACAACTTTTTTGGATTTCTGGCATAGACCATGGAGTGCTGCTCTTAGGTCAGTTAGTTCTGTGCTGTTATTGCTCTTCAGTATTGAGACAGCTGACTTTGCATCTGTGAAGATAGCTATTTGCTTCTCTTTATTTTCCTCCATCAGGAGCATTTCTGCTGCAGTTTTCAAAGCCTCTACCTCCGCTTTGAAGTTACTTGAAAATTTTCCAGTTGCCATTGAATGTGTTTTTTTCACTCCATTTTTTAAATTTAGGAGAATTCCTCCTCCTCCATTCTCTATTGAATTTTTGGCTGATCCATCTGTATATGCATGGGTCCAATTCCTGCTTGGGTAATGTTCTTTTATGTAGTTTAGGGTTATTTCTCTTCTTTCAGTTTCATGCTGAGTGTTCTTTTTCTCAATACCAGGAATGTTTTCTATCATCTCAGGCAGTTGCTGCTGTCTCCAAGCTGGGAACTTGTGTGCATTGTGTATGGGCTTGACTGTTGATATGTTAAGTATAGGATCTGCCCTAATCCTTCGTTTTGCAGTTTCTACAAAGTTGCTACGCTTCAGTCTTCCCTTTCCAAAACCATTAAATCTGTTGTACATAGGGTGGTCTGTCAATCTTCTAAATTTTTCTGCTTGTTGCTGGGCTCTGCTATCTCTTCTATCCTGCATTGGTTGTAAACAAGTGATCTTTTCTAGTTCATTAATAGGCGTTGTCTTCAGGCTTCCAGTTATGATTCGCATTCCTTGGTTTTGGACTCTACTTATTTTGTTAAAGTTTGACTTAGCTGCTGTTGCCCAAGCTGCAATGCCATATTCCAGTACTGGCCTCACCCGTCCAGTATATAACTTCTTGAGAACTTTCTCATCTGCTCCCCACGTTGTACCAGCAAGTTTTTCATGATTGCCATTCTCTGCCTTGCTCTTGTTCGATTTTTCTCAACCTGTGTCTTCCATGTCAGGCGACGATCAAAGGTGACTCCTAGATAGTTTGGATTTTCTTCATGGCGCAATATTTTTCCATTCAATACCAGCTTAGGTTGCTGAGTTTTATTTGAGAGGGAGAACACTGTACATGTTGTTTTCTCCTCACTTATCTTCACTAGCCATGATTTTGACCAGTCCTCTAGCGCTAATAAGGCTTGCTGTATTCTGCTGTTAGCTGTACTAATATATTCTTCAGATGTCCATATGGCTAGGTCATCTGCAAAGGAGGATGTGTGTACTCTGGCTGGAAAATTTTCTGTGATGTCATTTATATATGCTAGGAATAATGTTGGTGAAAGAACTCCTCCTTGGGGGACACCTTGCTCCAGCATCATCATTTTGCTTGTTTGTCCTTGTACTTTTGTCCTGGCAGTTCTGTTCTCAAGGTAGTGGCTGATCCATTTATACATTTTTCCACAAACATGCATGTTTTGCAGTTTTACTTTCAGTCCTTCCTTCCATACTTTATCAAATGCTTTTTCTAAATCTATCCAGACTGCTAGTGTGTGCTTTTTCTCTTGGAAGGCATCCTCTATTTCCTGAGCTATATAGGTTATTTGATCTTCAGTGGATCTGTACTTTCTGAATCCTGCTTGGTGTGGTGTTAAGAGTTTGTTTTCTTCCAGATGCCATGTTAGCCTGCCATTGATAATGCGTTCCATTAATTTTCCTACACAGCTAAGTAAACTGATAGGTCGATAGCCATTTGGTTCTTCCAGGTCTTTTCCTTTCTTTGGGACTGGTATTAGTATAGCTTCCTTCCATGCCTGTGGGACTATTCCTCTCTTCCAGCTGTTATTTAGGACTGCTAGTAGTTTCTTCTTTGCCTTGTTGCCTAGTCCTATTAGCATTTCATTTGTGATTCCATCCTTTCCTGGTGATTTCTTCTTTTTTAGGGTATTCATTGCCTGTTCCATTTCTTCCATTGTTAGATTTGCCATCATATATTCTGCTGCTGTCTCTGTATTTCTATGATGTATCTGTTTGTCTTTGATTGCTTTCTTCTGTTCGGTTGTAATATCAATGTGGTTTGCATTTGCATAGTGTTCCATTAGTGCATTTGCAGCCTTTTTTCCTGTAAGCAAGGCATTTCCTTGTTTAATTGTTATTTGTTTGTTTCTAGGTCCTTCATTGTTCATGGCTTTCACTAGTTTCCATAGTTTTGTTTCCATCCCTGTCAAAATTCAGGTGTTCTGTTTTTTCCCTCCAACAATCTCTTGTTGTTTGATTTACTGTTCTTTTATATTTTGCTGAGATGGCTTTGAGAGAGATATTCGCTTCAATTGTTTGTTCTCTCTCTGCTGTCTTCCTGGCATCTTCAACTTTGTCCTCCAAACTTTGTAGTTCTTCAGTCCAGTATGGTTTGTAATTTTTCCTCGCTCCTCTAGGAATGGACTCAGTGGCTGCCTGTATTATCGCTCTGTTTAGACTTTCCACCATTTGCTTTATGTTGCCATATCGTGTATTTATGTTTTCACAATATTTGTCTGTTAGTATGGCAAATCTGTCCCAATCTGCTCGTTTGTAATTCCAGCGGGGCAAGGGCTTTTGCTCCTGTGGAACATACTCCATATTCATTACAAGCTTGATTGGTCTGTGGTCACTACCTGCTAATTGGTCCAGCACATGGCGATCGATTTTGTGGAGGATGTCTCCTGTGCAGAAAGCTAAGTCTGGAGTAGAAGTGGTAAGCCATCTTCTGGAGTAGAAGCTCGGTGTGTCATCCGCTTTGTTGAGTAGATGGAGATTTGAGTCTATTTCCCAGTCCTCCAATTCATCTCCTCTTTTGTCAGTATCTGGGTATCCCCATCTTTCTGAACGGCTATTAAAGTCTCCGACAATAATGCAGTTTGTGTCAGTTATTTTCATGTTTGAGAGTGTAAGGTCCTTATCTGCTGGGCTATACAGATTGTAGATTCTTATTTTCACGTCCTTTATCATTATATCAACACCTATAATTTCTGTTTGGTTGTCAGAGATCACAGATACTTCGCTGCAAGGTATTGTATTTCGTGTAAGTATTAGAACTCCTCCTTTATGTCCTTCGCGGTCGAAACGTGTGGCCTGATATCCTCTGACTGAAAATTTGCGATTGGCATTGAGGTGTGTCTCTTGAATGCATGCCACATCTATTCTATCTTTATGAAGACGCTGTGTCAGGGATTCTTTCTTGTTATAAACTCCTTCGGCATTCCACTGTAGTATGTTGAGTGTCCTTGGTATTTGGTCAATAGCTCTTAACCTACTCCTCTGTGCCTTGACTCCACAGCACATGGGAAGGTGACCACCAGTAGTCATGGGTGGACCCCCTCGAGGCAGGGGGCCCGGCACTATCACCGCCTGATGGGACTTCACGGGATTAGCACCATAACGATTAATTTTCATCTGTGGCATCATGAAATGATAAAGTTACGTTGCACTTCTTTGTCAAGCTTGTGGCTCAGTACATCCGATTTCGACAAGCACTTTTCGGGATGCTTTCCCTAGCCTTTGACTGTCCCCAGTCTACCTACAAGGCAGCAGGTTTGTGCGTCACTTCGTCTGGTCCCTCTCCCTTGACCTGTCCGACATGGGTGACCCTACCAGTAGCAGTGCTACCGTCGGCATAGCTCTTGGGGTCATTGGAACGCGCAAGCCCCTCTACCTCGTCAAGGTGGACGCACGGCAGAGGGGTCAAGACAATATGAATACATTTTCATGAATAGTTCTTCAACCTACGACGAACATTTCACATGACATTTAATTAATATAAATGGGCAGCTATTTTTAATCGTTAGTTAGGTCACAGCACATCCTATTGAAACAGGAATGTGGTCGTGACTTTCCTTTTATCAGTTCGCATAATAAAATATACATCTTGCCAGGTTTGTTTGCCAGTAATTAGCAATGCATGTGATATTTATTGAATAGTAATCTTCTTCTTCTTCTTCTGCATTCATCCAGATTTATTTTTCCGGATGTGACTGCGTTGTGCCTGTTTACAGCAGAGCTGCGTTCTTGTGCCGTCAGGCCGACACATCCGACTTCTGCGGGCATTTGTCGACCGGGTTAACCTTCCCGGGAATAGTAATAGTAATCAATTTGTGGCTATTTTTAATTATCAATTAGGACGCAACAATATATAGTTGCTATGCGGTTCTTTTACAAATAAACAAGCCACAGTAATAGAAAGCAAAATTTAATGTTATTAGCTTCCAATTTTACTGGGCCATGAGCAGAACTGCTCATCTGCTCAGATTCCACTGCACTTCCTGGTTTTAAATAACAACACAAAAATATTAATAACTCTGCTTAGAATTGACTTAGTCTTCATTGAGATAACGTTAGATTCCTCTTGTCAAGCTGTATCCAACAGTGATGGTTTCATAAGTAAAAACTCAATTTTTAAATACTGTCTAAAAATGCTACTAATGACTAATTAAGTTAGTCTCTCTGTCTCTGTAGTTTTGGTGTCCTGTCCCACTCTGTGGGCCACAGTTACTTGAGTTACTTTCTTCTAAGCAAGAGTGTTTGTTAACTTAATTATAAAGTATAAAATAAAGCTATAAATTTATCATTTATTTTTAAAAAATTTTTTTGTTACTTCAAAGTATTTAAGCGAACAGATGACTTATTTTATTACTTCCTGATATTCTAAACTTTCGAAATAAAAATGAGCTGTGTGACAGACAAGGCAAACCGCAGGACAAACATCACATCAACTTTCTTTCAACTTGACGGAACTTGAATGATCAACGACTCATGTTTCATTGTTTAAATAAATTGTATCACTGAATACGTTTTAACATAAATAACTCTTATTGCACTATTTATGTAGCCTTACCTTTTGTATTCCCGCCTGCGTTGGTGGCTGGCTGGGTAGTTTCTGATGCTGAGGGACGTAGGCAGTCGACATCTTTGTGCTATAGAATAGAAGAAATGTGTTATTTTGGTCAAGCCTGGGTTAGCGTTACTCTTCTGTGAAAGAGTCCACTCCGGGTGTAGTCTAAATATCGAAAGTTACCACACATAACATCACCCCCGTGTGTTGCCGGGGCCCATAAGGGAAGCAAAGAATAGCAACACTGTAGCCTCCCACGCATGTCGAAAGAGGCGACTAAAGAGACTTGATGGTTCCGTCGCCCTGCTACTGAGTGAGTGCGTGGCGCGACACTGTGAGCTGTGAGTTTCGTGTGAAGTGCTTTTGAATCTGCCCAAGTTTTGTTTCTTTTTTTTGGAACGTGACTGCATGTTCGGAGCGATGGCAGGTGGCTATGTCCCAGAGTTGACCGGTTTTTGCCTTATGCAGAAATGCGTAGCTGCTGGGCTTCTGGTTGACTGCCACTGCCGTCGGCGATGAACTGTATTTTCGTGGACTGTGTGGGTGAACATCTAGGAAACATCCAGATAGGAAAATGACTGCCGATTCCATCAGAGATGAATTGGGTTTTTCGTGGGGGACTGGTGTGTTTACATTCTGGCGGCGGCATTATGCACAGTGTATCTGTGCGGGCTGTTGTTTGTCGAGACTCCTGTCTTTTCTACTTTTCACATTGGGCAGTGGGGAGCGTTTTGTGTGATATTCACTGGCACATGAATGTCACAATCTCCCCATTAGTTCTACCGCGTCGTCGTCAACGACGCCTGGCGAGTACGGCCAGGGGTCCACCTGTGAGCGACACTAACCACACTGTGGCAAAAATAGCCAGTCGGTGAATGCGTGGGTCATGCAGTCCACGCAGGGACGAAACCCCGACTAGCGAGACTCACAGTGGTTAGCGGCTAGACGGCTTGGGAGTGTTGGACGAGACAGACGGGAATGAATGGTGCTCGTATACTTGGGTGTATGAACGCAATAGAGAGAACGCCTGCGTGTATATAGAAGACTGTGCACCTGTGAGTTGTATATATTGTATTGATAAATCTATTGAATGTATTATTGCATCGTCATTGTAATTGTACGATGAATGCAATTGTTGTGATGAGTGAGATGTGTGAATAAAGTGTTTGCATTGTAGTTGTAGTGCGTCACGTCAAGTCGCTGCTTTGAAACAATCAGAGTTAGCTGCCAAAACTAAACAGGCGGAATCAGAAGCTGCTTTAAAACAGTCTGAGTTAGCTGCCAAAACCAAACAGGCAGAATTAGATGCTAAAAAGGCAGAGACAGATGCCGAAATAAAGAAAGCTGAGATCTTAGCCCAAAGTAAGAGGGAAGAACTCGAAATGCAGCTGAAAATTAAACAGCTGGAAGCTGAAACATCAGCAGAGAAAGATTCTCGAAAGTCAGAAAGACTAGAAAAAGAGAATCAGTACAAAAAGTACCAAGGGATCGTCAAAAATTTCACCACTGGCGACTGCATTGCAGCATTTACCCAGAACTTTGAAACGATAATGGAGCATTATCAGATCCCAGAGACTGAATGGAACATTATATATATGAGAAGTCTTTCTGGGGAACCTCTGAAAGTGATAGAGACCATTCCCAAAGATCTTAGGAAAGATTACCAATATATTAAATCCAAAATCATGTCACATTTCCTGTTAGATGAAGCAGGCTACAGAGAACAGTTTAGCAAATTAGCTCCAAAACCAACGCAAACTTTCTCTGACTACATCTCAGTAGTACATGATGTATTTAGCAAATGGCTTTCATCAGCCAAAGTAAACAGCTTTGATAAGTTAAAAGATGTCATTCTTAGAGATAAAATTATTTCATCTCTACCACCACCATTTTCTAAGTTTCTGAAAGAATGTGAGTGCGAGAGTGTGCAACATATAGAGAAACGAGGTTCGGCTTATTTCACAGCCAACAAACATTGTTTTACTAGTGGATTGACTGACACAGACTTTGTAGCAGCCGCTACCTATGACAGAACGAAGTCAGGTCCCTATAGTAACAAGAAACCCTTTAAGCAATCTGCTGAGAAATATTACCAATGCAGATATTGTCATCTTCCACATAACGAAAGTGATATGTGTGACAAACACCCTGGGTACCTTACATACTTGCAAAACTATATAGATAAGCAAGATAAGGAGAGAAAGAGCTATAAACGACTAACCAAATGCTTCCTTTGCAAAGCGTATGGCCACTGGCGTCATGCTTGTAAAGGTAAACAAATGACCAGAAAGGCTAATGCAGCCATGTTTGATAGCTCTTCCTCAGATGAAGAAACATGTGAAAATCATCCTGTAATTCAGCACAGGCCATTTATGTATTTCATCTTAACAAATGTACCATCTGTGATTGTTTTCATGAAGATGGCCTATTAACATGCGGCCATGCAATACATATTGCCAATGTAGAAGCCAATTTGGTAATACACTCCAGAGGTAAACTTAACATCCACCAAGGATTTGTAAATGGCAAATCTGCCACCGTTTTACGGGATAGTGGATGTACTCTTATTGGTTTAAAGAGAGACTTTATTTTACCTTCAGATTATACAGGCAAACATGTTACATGCAGAACTTTCTCAGGTAACATCGAGAAATACCCACTTGCATGGGCATATATTGACACCCCATTTCTCACAGGAAAGGTTAAATGCGCAGCATTATCCAACCCATGTTGTGACATAATCGCTGGTAACCGTCCTGAGGTAAATGACATGCCACATGACAGTTTAACATCATCTGTCCAATGTATTGTTGATAATGCAATATCTTCTTTAACTGAACATGCTTTTGAAAATGTATTATCACCTGTGAATGAATGTATATTTGCCAATTCATTAACGTCATCACATGAATGTATTGATATGAATGTAGCACCACCATGTCATGTTGTTGATATTGTAAATGCAGTAACTAGATCTGCTGCCAAAGTGCAAGATCAAATTGTTCAGACTGAGGCTTTGGAAATGTTAAGCCCAGTTATATTACCTCCTAAAACCATGAGGGAGAATTTCATAACAGCCCAAAAGGCCGATTTATCTTTTCACAAGTATTTTAATCTAATAGGCCAAAAGCCAAGACTTACAAAGAATGCTAGATGGCATTTTGCACTGAAAGGTAGTATCCTTACACGGTACTACACCAAAGGTACCAGCACCACTGAGCAAACGGTGTTACCAACCGAACACCGCAAACAAGCATTACATCTAGCACATGACATACCCTTTGCAGGGCATATGGCTTATTCGAAAACTAGATCGAGATTACTTAATCAGTTCTACTGGCCTAAATTCTGCAGTGATACCAAGCAATATTGCAGAACTTGTGACATCTGCCAGAAGCTTGTTAAAAAGGGTAAACACCCGCAAGCTGAACTACAAATAACAGATCTAGCAAGTAGACCTTTTGAAAAGATCTCTGTTGATATTGTAGGTCCTCTTAACCACGTAACATCAAGAGGGAATAAGTTCATAATAACGATAATTGACCTCTGCAGCAGATGGCCTGAGGCAATTCCACTTAAGAACATAACTGCCAAGGATGTTATGGAAGTTTTCTTCCATATTTTTTCTAGAGTAGGGTTTCCTGATACCATTCTCTCAGATCGTGGGAGTCAGTTCATAGCTGCAGCCACTCAAGCCTTTACTAGAATGTTAGGGGTAAAGCAGTGCTTTAACAGCCCATACCACCCTCATTCGACGGGAATTGTAGAAAAATGAATGGGGATCTCAAGCATATGTTATCAAAAGTTACCCAGGAACACCCTGAAGTCTGGGATACTTATTTACCTGCCATACTATTTGCATATCGCGAAGTACCTCATTCCAGTACAGGTTTCTCACCATTTGAACTTGTATATGGAGCCAAACCACGCGGCCCATTATCTATGTACCATTCTATGTTAACTGAAAGTATAACTGTACATAAACCAGTATCATCTTATGAACATGTAACATCATTACGTGATAGGATAATGAAATCTTGTGTGTTAGCTAAAGAAGCACTGAAACAATCTGGTGCTATTTACAGACAATATGCAAACAGAGGAAATAGGACAATAACACTGACACCTAGACAGGACGTATTACTTCTTTTGCCAAGCGACAGACATCTTTTGACAGACTAATGGCAAGGACCGTATAAAGTACTGAGACAAATCTCGACTGGTGACTATGAGATAGCAGTGAAAGACAAACATAAAATATTTCACATCAACATGCTTAAAACCGTACTACAACAGAGACGAAGACCAAGACGAGACAGCAGCAAGAACAACGATAGTAGACCACACAGACGATGACGAGACCGACGAAATACCGACCCCATCACTTGACACGACAAACAATCTGCACGACATCAAAATAAATCCTAATCTGACTCAGACTGAGACCGACAGTTGCAGACAACTGTTACGGGACTACAGTAGCATTTTCTCTAATAATCCAGGACAAACAGACTTAGTGCATCATCACATTATTCTGACATCCAACACACCGATAAAATGCAGACCATACTCCATTCCCATACACTACAAAGAGAAATTACATCAGGAAATCATAGACTTAGAGAAGAATCATATCATCAGACGATCACAATCGCATTTTTGTTCACCGATAGTCATAGTGAAAAAGAAGGACAACACGATACGACTCTGTGTTGACTATAGGAAACTGAACAGCATCACACAGTTGGATTTAGAACCAATGAGCAACTGTGAAGACATACTGACTGAACTGACAGATTCTAGATACTTTACAAAACTGGACATGACCAAAGGATATTGGCAAATACCGGTACATAGTGACAGCATACATCTGACAGCATTTGCCACACCCTGGGGTCTATACGAATGGTGCAAGCTTCCATTCGGGCTAGTTAATGCCCCGGCGACCTTTGTACGGATGACGAGACTGCTTCTGACAGACATACCGAATATTATTTCATACATGGACGACATATGTGTACATACAAAGACTATGACGGACCATGTGACAACATTAGAACAGACATTTGACCGCATCAGACAGCACGGACTGACAGTCAAACCATCGAAAGTTGACATTGCCTACCAAGAAATGTCATTTTTGAGTTATAAAATTTGCAATGGCTTTGTCACTACTGACGATAACATCGTGTCACGTATTCTGAAATTGTCACTTCCGACCACAAAGAAAGAAGTGCGAAGTGTCCTAGGTCTGTTGAATTATTACAGACAAGTTTATACCAAACTTTGCCACTTTGACAGAATGTTTCACTAACCTACTAACGAAAGACAAATCTAACAAAATTGTACACAAGCGAATGCCTAAGACCTGCATTTACGAAAGTGTTGTCTTATTTTCTAGTAACCCCATTCTAAAATTACCAAGTTTGGATACTATTTTTAGGCTGAGAACAGACGCGAGCTCTGTAGCGATTGGGGCCGTACTTCTACAGGAACACAATCAAATTCTCCATCCAGTATATTACGTAAGTCGTAAATTAAAGACCAGAGAGCGATTTTGGTCGACGCCGGAAATTGAGGCGTTGGCTCTTGTGTTTTCGGTTAGAAAACTGTCCAGATTCCTTCTTGGAACACACTTCATAGTAGAGACAGACAATAGTCCGTTAAAATGATCACTACGGGATCGCCTACCAACCACAGGGTGGCAAGATGGTCACTGTTATTGCAAGATTTCAGTTTTGAAGTCAGGCATATCTCTGGCACTCAAAATACGATTGCTGATCTTCTATCCCGATGTCCTTACGACACACCCAAAAGCCCAATGGTGCCTGAGCGCACACAGCAGATGAATGAAAAATCTGCAGAGTAATATAACGCTCAGCAACACGGCGCATTATTAAATGTATTTCAGTAACGCTGTATTAGAAAGTGTGATAGGGACAACGTCCCAATGTAAATATATATATATATATTTTATAATTATAGTAATGTGTGATGAATACTTGTGTTGTATGTGTTAGAAAGGTAACATTATTTTAATTATATATAAACATTGTAACGAACAGTGCTACGTGATTTCAAGACTTACTTCACTTGAACGGTGCAAATATCCGTGGTACCCGCGAAGCATAGTGTTCTGACGTATTTGAACCAGTGCTAGAGAGACTGTGACATCTGGTTTCTACAGAACAACATTTATTCCATATCGTGAAAGAAAGAGGTAATCCAGCAGCTGTGCTTACGAACTGTATTCTCCGTTCCTTTGTGTAACATCCAGACGGAAGAACATTGTGTTATCTACAACTTAACACACCAGCTGTGTATTTCCGGTGTTTGGTAAATTTATTTGAAAAGTAGCAGACTATAGTGTCATCCTCACAAAGAATTTACGATTTATATAAACTTTGTGAGCTGAAATTTTACATATACAAATTGTATGTAAGGATTTTGATAGATGTGATCTGAGAATCATAACTTGATTAACTTGTTCACAATAGTGACATTTAGTTCGCTATTGTCAATAAGCATCAAACTATGACGCTTAGAAATTGATTTTCTAATGTAATTTATTTTCTTTGACAGCATGTTGAAATTATCCCCCATTGATTTTGTATTGTTTCAAGGGAAACAATTGAAATTAGTAATAATGTATAACATGTATAGAAGCCATTTTCAGGTTGCCATGTTGGTGACACATCAAGATTACGTCAGCTGTGCATGATATTAATTACCGAAGTTGTAGACCTTCATGAGACTTTCCAACCAAATGAGGTTGAGGTCAAATGTTGGAGTCATCTTATAGGAAGACGGCTCGCAGTCTGACATGTCGTGTTTGCAATTTTTCTTTATCTGTCGGGAGGTAGTTGCGTGTTCGCTGAATAGCTACCGGACTGGCTGTGTCATATTACAACTAAAGTAAGAACCCATCGAGTGGATTGTACTTGATGAGCTGTTGCTTCATTAGCAGCATTGAAGAATGAGTGTATATAACTTACAATTATTTGCATATTTCAAATATAAACCAAAGTGTCAGGTCAGATGACAAAGAATGCGCCGATTCTGACAGGTTTATTAAATAAACCCATATGTATATAGAGTACATAAAAGGTTTCCCCTTTCATGAAAATGAGAGCGGGAGAATGTCATAATCTCCCCATTAGTTCTACCGCGTCATCGTCAACGACGCCTGGCAAGTACGGCCAGGGGTCCACCTGTGAGCGACACTAACCACACTGTGGCAAGAATAGCCAGTCGGTGAATGCGTGGGTCATGCAGTCCACGCAGGGACGCAACCCCGACTAGCGAGACTCACAGTGGTTAGCGGCAGACGGCTTGGGAGTGTTGGACGAGACAGACGGGAATGAATGGTGCTCGTATACTTGGGTGTATGAACGCAATAGAGAGAACGCCTGCGTGTATATAGAAGACTGTGCGCCTGTGAGTTGTATATATTGTACTGATATATCTATTGAATGTATTATTGCATCGTCATTGTAATTGTACGATGAATGTAATTGTTGTGATGTGTGAGATGTGTGAATAAAGTGTTTGCATTGTAGTTGTAGTGCGTCACGTCAAGTCAGTCTGTGACCGTGTTTTGTATCACACTTGTTGGTGATTACGAGCCTGTGTTATTGCTGAAAGCAAGACTCTGACTATGAATGGAGCATAATGGGGACGACCCGTTGCTGTGAAGTTGGAACTGCGACTAACTAACTAACTAACATAACATCAATCAATCATGTGCCATGCCGGAAAGCGTGGGCGGTCATGACTCGCCATTTCACTCGATCACCAGCGTCGTGGATCAGCTAAGTGTTCCTGTCTCGTCCATGCCATGTGGCCAAGTCATCCAGGTATTTTTCTCTCGGTCTTCCTCTTGGTCTGTTCCCTTCGATCTTGCCAGTTGTCACTAAGTTCTCCAATCCATTTCTTCTCATAACATGTCCAAAAAATTTTGACTGTCTACGTCTAATTTCTCTAATCAATTTACGATTGTCATTTGTCTCCTATAGTACTTGGTCATTGGTTTTTCTGTTTGTCCATGGTATTTTTTGCATTTTCCTCAGAAACCACATTTCTGCAGCCATCAGATGTTTTTCAGCTTGACTGCATATTGTCCAAATTTCACATCCATACAAAAGAACAGGCTCTATGTATCCCCTTAACACTCTTTTTCTCGTTTCAATTGACATCTTTTTATTGGTCAGAATGTTTTTCATCTTGCTAAAGGCTACTTTCGCCATGGCGATTCTTGTTCTAATCTATTCAAGGCATCTCCCATCAGATGTTATGACTATTCCGAGATAACATAGAAACCCCCAAATTTGGGCCATAAAGTGTGGACATCAAAAACCAAACTTCGTGTCGTACCTGCAGAAATAAAATCAGTTAAAATCGAGTCCTAAGAACAAATTACCGGGTCCACCTGGAATAACCACAAAAGGTATTCAGGCTTGAAGGAGAACAGGAGTTAGAGGGCTTGGGAAGAAAGAAATGTCACCGATGATAGGCAACAGACAATAATAGAACCACTATGGAAAAAGAATGGCAACATGAGAGAGTGCAGAGGTATATCACTCCAGGTCATACAGCGAAAATGTACGCAAAACTATTGGAACAAAGAGTTAGATCCATAGCTAAATAACATTAACAATTAAGCAAAGTATAATTTGGTTTCACGATAGGTAAAGGTTGCGCTGATGCACTATTTACACACTAAGACAAATATGAGGGGGGGGGGGGGGGGGGGGGGGACATCGATTCCAGTGACCAACAGAATACAGTGTTTGTAGATCAGGAAAAAGCTCCCAGCATTGTTTGACGGCAAAAGTGGAAGATGATGGTGATGATGATGATGATGATGTGATGATGATGATGATGTGATGATGATGATGATGATGATGATGATGATGATGATGATGATGATGATGATGATGATGATGATGATGATGACTAATGCACTATTTACACTAAGACAAATATGTCGGGGCTTTTTGGAGTCGTGTATATCACGGAAGAACGGGTATATCATCACGGCTTGGAGAGAATGCTAATGCGGGAAGTGACCAGAGGATCTGGCCGCCACTCAAAACTCCGAGGAAAGACCAGCTGGACATACAATCAGATTGCTACTGGTACCATTAGTTCTTCGCTGGCTGTTGCAGATGAGGACGGAACAGGTACGGGAATATCACGAGTACTGTGATACCGGTTCTTGACTCAACTCAACTCAGACAAATCTGTGAGGGGGGGGGGGGGGGCGAAAAGGCGGGAGGAGGGGGCATCATCATCATTGGCACCTTGCCATCTTGACAGACGATAGTTTGTGCTTTAAAAAGGCATAATAACTTTTACTTATGGCGGTTGCGAATGTTAGTTAGTTAGTTAGTTTGTCGACAGATCATCCTCGTTGCACATCGGACCATTCAGTCCATAAGTGCTCGGATCCCCTCCTCAGCAAATCCCGCAGCGTGTAGCGGCTAACGACGCCAGTTCTGTGTTGGTTTATCAATCTTCTTTGGCTTCCTGCGTAGTGTTCTTGTTTGGCCACCCCTCTTTTAATTTGCTGCTCTCGCAGTCTGGCCATTGTTGTAGATTCACAGTCATCACTTGGTTCTTGCAAAAGTCTCACTTCTCGTAGAGCATTCAGAATGTCAGCCTGGTCCATGGCGCGTCCGCCCTCCACAGTAGCCTCACCTGCGAGCTTGTCAGCCCGCTCATTTCCTTGTACTCCCGCATGACCTGGCACGAAGATGAAACTAATCTTTGCCAGCCGAGACCGCTCCAGAGGCAGCAACCATTCTCTTCGGATCGACCCCTCCTCTATCCTCTTGATCATGTTCATTGAGTCGCTAAGGAAACAAGCCCTAGTGAATGTCTGTGTCCTCGAGCCATGTTATTGCTTTACTTACTGCCATGACTTCCATGGTCAGGCTACTTGTGGTTTCAGTGAAAGCACCAGAGTCCTCCTTCACAATTCTCCCTCCGGCCCGAGCTGTAAAGGCCCATGAGCTTCTCACATGTCGGACGACCGACCCATCTGTGTAGATGACCGCGTCACTGTCTAGCGAATTCTCGAAAATCAACGCTTGTACTTCAGCCTCCACAGCAGCCGGATTTTCTTGTCTGCATTTTCTATCTAGTTGGATGCAAACTGAAAAGGATGTGCAGAAGTCTGTTGGCACTTGCACCCACTCCTCGCCAGGTTCTAAGTCCTCAAGTGAACACACCTGTTGAAGAATGTCTTCGGCTTGACCCATCCACGACCGTCCTCTTTTTAACCTGCTGCCCTTCACCTTCCTAATTTCACTATGCAGTGGATGCTGTGTGTTTGCGTTAATTCTGAGGTAGGCGCGTGCTCTGCAAACTTGCATTCTCTCTTCAATGGTTGGAAAATCAAGAAGGTAGCGCATCGCCCTGCATGCTGTATCTCTTGTACATCCAAGAATAATGCGCATAGCTTCATTCTGTATCCTTTCCATCCTTTCTATCTGCTTATGGCTGAGAGTCAGGATTGCCATTGCATACTCCAAAACAGACATGACCAGCCCCTCGTACAGAAGACATAGATGGCGCTGCTCACAGTTTGCTGCCGCCATCACCCGCATCGCTGCCAAGCCCCGCTTGGCCTTTGTTATCACCTGGTCTATGTGCACATTATAAGCAAGGCTTCGATCAAACCGTATCCCCAGGTAATTCATTGCCTGCGTTCTTTCCACCGTCTCTGAACACAGCATTACAGTTGGTGTTGGATTGTTGACAATATGATTATTCAACGAGAACCAAGTCACTGTTGCCTTTGTTGGGTTGACCATTGCCCCAGCTTCATCACACCAAGTACTTATGCGATTGAGTTCGGTTTGTAGTTCCACAGCAACCTCCTCTCTATCCTTACCCTGACGATACACTAAAACATCATCGGCATATGACAATGTCCTGCCAGGTCCAGTGATCTGCTCACTGGTGATTCTCACTGTGTAGGCGTTGAACAGTACCGGAGATAATGGTGATCCCTGTGGTAGGCCAGGATATATTGTTGTTGGTTCCGAAGTCCAACTGCCACATCTAAAAACTACTTTCCGTTGGAAGAGGGCTGCAGCGATCCAACTAAGGAGGAATGGACTTACGTTTAGTTCAAGAAGCTGAAACATTAAAAAATCCAGTGG
The DNA here is from genome assembly GCA_014155875.1 of Cepaea nemoralis. Taxonomy (NCBI): domain Eukaryota; kingdom Metazoa; phylum Mollusca; class Gastropoda; order Stylommatophora; family Helicidae; genus Cepaea; species Cepaea nemoralis. The sequence continues at coordinate 194,967 of JACEFZ010014597.1, forward strand.
TACTCTGTTGTATGCGTCCTCAAGATCAATCGCTGCAGCAACAGTTTCAGTGCCTGAGTGGAAACCTTCATAGACATCATGGGCAAAGACTGCTGCATTGGTCCAGGTTTCTCTTTTTGGACGGTACCCACCCAGGGTAGGTGGGAAAACACCTTGCCTCTCTAGTTGGCTTGATATTTTCCTGGCAATTACCTTCTCCAGCAGCTTGCCTACTGTATTCTGCATGGTTATAATTCGATTTGCGAATGTGACTGATAAGGCCAATTCGCGCTGTAAATGTTCGTTCACAGTGGGTGCATGTGAACACGTGGTCATTTCCGCCATCTTGCACCATCTTACGTCTCACACGCTCTGTGTGTGACTTATCTGCAATAATTTTCTCCTTTGTCTTTATTCCATTTCTGATCTTTGCCCTCCATGCAACACGTTCAGTGGCGACTTGCTCCCACTGTGCATTATCAATGCCTGTATCAATCATGTCCCGCTTACACACATCTTTGTATCGTAGTAGGGGCCGACCCTGAGATCTCTTACCCATCTGTAATTCACCAAAAAAGATGTCCTTTGGTATTCTACCATCATCCATCCTCCTAAGATGGCATATCCATCTTAGTCTAGTTAGTTAGTTAGTCGACAGATCATCCTCATTGCAAATCGAACAATTCAGTCCATAAGTGCTCGGATCCCCTCCTCAGCAAATCCCGCAGCGTGTAGCGGCTAACGATACCAGTTCTGTGTTGGTTTATCAATCTTCTTTGGCTTCCTGCGTATTGTTCTTGTTTGGCCACCCCTCCTTTAATTTGCTGTTCTCGCAGTCTGGCCATGGTTGTAGATTCACAGTCATCACTTGGTTCTCTCAAAAGTCTTACTTCTCGTAGAGCATTCAGAATGTCAGCCTGGTCCATGGCGCGCCCGCCCTCCACAGTAGCCTTACCTGCGAGCTTGTCAGCCCGCTCATTTCCTTGTACTCCCGCATGCCCTGGCACGAAGATGAAACTAATCTTTGCCAGCCGAGACCGCTCCAGAGACAGCAACCATTCTCTTCGGATCCCCCCCCCCATCTCTATCCTCTTGAGCATGCTCATTGAGTCGCTAAGGAAAAATGCCCTAGTGAATGTCTGTGACTCGAGTCATGTTATTGCTTTACTTACTGCCATGACTTCCATAGTCAGGCTACTTGTGGTCTCAGCAAAAGCACCAGAGTCCTCCTTCACAATTCTCCCTCCGGCCTGAGCCGTAAAGGACCATGAGCTTCTCACCGGACGACCGACCCATCTGTGTAAATGACAGCATCACCGTCTAGTGAATTCTCGAAAATCAACGCTTGTACTTCGGCCTCCACAGCAGCCGGGTTTTCTTGTCTGCCTTTTCTGTCTAGTTGGATGCAAACTGAAAAGGATGTGCAGAAATATGTTGACACTTGTACCCACTCCTCGCCAGGTTCTAAGTCCTCAAGTGAACACACCTGTTGAAGAATACCTTCGGCTTGACCCATCCACGACCGTCCTCTTTTTAACCTGCTGCCTTTCACCTTCATAATTTCACTATGCAGTGGTTGTTGTGTGTTTGCGTTAACTCTGAGACTTGTATTCTGTCTTCAATGGTTGGAAAATCAAGAAGGTAGCGCATCGCCCTGCATGCTGTATCTCTTGTACATCCAAGAATAATGCGCATAGCTTCATTTTGTATCTTTTCCATCCTTTCTATCTGCTTACGGCTAAGAGTCAGGATTGCCATCGCATACTCAAAAACAGACATGACCAACCCCTCGTATAGAAGACATAGATGGTGCTGCTCACAGTTTGCTGCCGCCTTCACCCGCATCGCAGCCAACCCCCGCTTGTCCATTGTTATCACCTGGTCTATGTGCTCATTATAAGCAAGGCTTCGATCAAACCGTATCCCCAGGTAATTCATTGCCTGCGTTCTTTCCACCGTCTCTGAAAAAAGATTTACAGTTGGTGTTGGAGTGCTGACAATATGATTATTCAACGAGAACCAAGTCACTGTTGCCATTGTTGGGTTGACCATTGCCCCAGCCTCAACATCTTATCTAAGTCTACGAAGACTGAGCATGGAATAAACCATCACACAACCTGATCTTTCCAATACTTCAGTATTTGTGATTTTGTCTTGCCACTGAATACCAAGAATTCTTCGCTGACACCACATTTGAAAGCTGTTTAAACGTTTCTCTTGGTGTGAGTAAGTTGTCAAGGTTTCACTGCCATAAAGAAGAGTACTAAGGACACAGTCTTGATAGACAAGGACTTTTGTTTTGGCAGTAAGCTTCCTGTTCTCCCAGACTCTTTTTCTTAACCTGCTCATTGTTGTTGCTGCCTTACCGATCCGGATTTTGATTTCCTGATCTAGGGATAATTTTCTATTTACCACTGATCCTAGATTTGTAAAATGGTCTACCATCTCTAGTTCGGCGTCGTCAATAAATATTGATGGTACCCCATGTGCACCTTGTGACATATTCTGTGTCTTCTTTTTGCTAATTGTTAAACCAAATTCAGAACAAGCATTGGAGAATGCACATAGTAAGGGAGGGGGGGGGCATTAAATACAGTAACCAGCACAGAATATTGTGTTGTAAATAAGGAAAAGTGGAGTGGCTAGCATTGCTCGAGAGGACGGAAATTTCGAGTATATCGCGGATTTAATGCCCAGGTCATGCTGGTGGGTGGGGTAATGAATAGGCTGTTAGATTCGCGGTTACTATCCCTCTGTGCAAAAAGCTACTTTAAAATAAAGGTGATGTGATGAAGGCCCTCTGTAATTAGGTGAGAGTGCAGAGTAGGGGTTAAGTCGTATGCCTCGCTCTTCGAAGGTTGTGGGTTCGATTCCGGGCTACGTCTTTCAGTTCACGAGTGCATTTTTCTCAGAGACTCCTGGGGGTCATAGCTGAAGCTACGGAGTTCGTGCTTTGTGCGACGCTGTCTGCGGGTCGCCCCGCACGGAAAGAGACTGAGCCATATGGGATAAGACCCGGTGCAACGAATTCGATCCTCTCGACTTTTAAGACTTTTTAAAAGAGTTTCCATATCTGGAAAGACTGCCCCAGAAATAAATCGAGTAAAGGGTCTAATGTAAAGTATATATGATGTTTGTCCATCAAGAATGATGATGACCATTCATTTCATGCAGTGGGGTTGAAAGTTTGAAGCCTTTAGTTCTAAGATGGCTGGTAAAACCTTTTATGGCTAGAAATGTTCTTTGGCGATGTGAGCAAAGAATACTTAGACATTCTAGGAGGAGGATTTCCAGAGTCCCCCCCCCCCCCCCCACAGCTCTTGCAGTCTTGTTTGCTTTGCAAGTGACTACACCCGTGCCTACTGATCTACACCATGAATGTTGGTCTTTGTCAGCAGCCTTCCATCTGTCGTGGTGAATCCCAAAAGCTTTGAGCGATATCTCCAGTGTATTTAAAGCGTTTCCTCTGGCCGCCTTGTGGGCATTTACCACAGCGCATCTCGCCGTAAAAAAAAAATCGTTTAGGGAGCATGTGATCTGGCATTCTAGTATATATAGTATATAGATAACGTATTATCTATGAACACAGCCAGGCGGATTTCTAATCAAACTCTTACTAGAATCATCAGCATAGGAACTCTTCGGTGGTTGTTGTAAGTGGGGGGGGGGGGGGGGCATATATGGGAGTATCCCTAATGAAGTGGTGTCGATTCTTAATCGAAGTATTAATAGATGGACTTGCGAACGCGGTTCGTGAGCCGCGTACCAGGCGTTCGAAACTCAGCCACGACCGATTTGTGCAGCAGACCGTGTCGCGTTGTGTTATAACGTGCTGGTATGGGAGCCGGTCGTTCAGAAAGCAATGGCAAACTACTGAACGTAAAAACTTGCCTAGTACATCAACGGCAGCTGAAAATGCTGGTGTTGACTGCAGCGTAATGCGGGGGACATGCAACATTTTTAAAAAATCGATGGACTACGGGAAGCCAGTGTTGATGCACCACTAAGGCGCTGTACACAGTGTAGATGCACCATTAAGGCGCTGTACACAGTGTGTTGGACACTCGTAACAACCTACTTTCAAGACGAAAAGGGCTCTGGATGATGACACGACGATGAGGATGAAGTGCATGTATGTATTTTTCTACTACAGAGCCACAAGTTATCTAAAATAATTGTCTCATCTTAGATTATAAATTAAACCTCTCTGCTAGTAAGACAGCACAACCCCTTTATGTCTGTATCGTCAAAAAAAACAAAAAAACATGAGGGATGAACTTTTTTTTTAAACACATCTTGAGGCGTATTAGTACCGATGGGGTTACGAATGCAATTCGTAATCCCGCATACCGCTTTCGAAATACAGCTAGGGTGAATTGGGAGCAGACCGCCTAGCGTTGGTTTCTATATAATGGTTAGAGTGCCGGTCGTTCATAAATCAATGGCAAATACTAAACGTACACATGCAAAGGAATCACAAACAGTCAAAAGATGCCTGATTCGACTGCTACGTCATGCAACGGTTATGCAACTACCTGAGGCGTACTGAGTATATGGTTCTAGCTCTATTTGTATAGATAAAGTAGCACTGGCTCGGTGATGTAGTGTAGCGAATATTACGCAGGCCTCCAGTTGTCACTAAGTTCTCCAATCCATTTCTTCTCATAACATGTCCAAAAAATATCCTGATGCTGAGGAACGTAGGCAGTCGACATCTTTGTGCTACAGAAGTAAATCAGAGGTAATGACTATAACTAAAGAAGAAAAGGCAACAACGATTCACCTATACTAACATCCCTTGAAACAAGTAAAGAGTTTCAAATACCTAGGAAGCCCCTCTGCCGTGCGTCCACCTTGACGAGGTAGAGGGGCTTGCGCGTTCCAATGACCCCAAGAGCTATGCCGACGGTAGCACAGCTACTGGTAGGGTCACCCATGTCGGACAGGTCAAGGGAGAGGGACCAGACGAAGAGACGTACAAACCTGCTGCCTTGTAGGTAGACTGGGGACAGTCAAAGGCTAGGGAAAGCATCCCGAACAAATGCTTGTCGAAATCGGATGTACTGAGCCACAGGCTTGACAAAGAAGTGCAACGTAACTTTATCATTTCATGATGCCACAGATGAAAATTAATCGTTATGGTGCTAATCCCGTGAAGTCCCATCAGGCGGTGATAGTGCCGGGCCCCCTGCCTCGAGGGGGTCCACCCATGACTACTGGTGGTCACCTTCCCCTGTGCTGTGGAGTCAAGGCACAGAGGAGTAGGTTAAGAGCTATTGGCCAAACACCCCGGACACTCAACATACTACAATGGAATGCAGAAGGAGTTTATAACAAGAAAGCCTCCCTAACACAGCGTCTTCATAAAGATAGAATAGATGTGGCATGCATTCAAGAGACACACCTCAACGCCAATCGCACATCAGGCCACACGTTTCGACCGCGAAGGACACAAAGGAGGAGTTGTAATACTTACACGAAATACAATACCTTGCAGCGAAGTATCTGTGATCTCTGACAACCAAACGGAAATTATAGGTGTTGATATAATGATAAAGGACGTGAAAATAAGAATTTACAATCTGTATAGCCCGGCAGATAAGGATCTTACACTCTCAAACATGGAAATAACTGACACAAATTGCATTGTTGTCGGAGACTTTAATAGCCGTTCAGAAAGATGGGGATACCCAGATACTGACAAAAGAGGAGATGAAGTGGAGGACTGGGAAATAGACTCAAATCTCCATCTACTCAACAAAGCGGATGACACACCGAGCTTCTACTCCAGAAGATGGATTACCACTTCTACTCCAGACTTAGCTTTCTGCACAGGAGACATCCTCCACAAAATCGATCGCCATGTGCTTGACCAATTAGCAGGTAGTGACCACAGACCAATCAAGCTTGTAATAAATATGGAATATGTTCCACAGGAGTAAAAGCCTTTCCCCCGTTGGAATTACAAACGAGCAGATTGGGACAGATTTGCCATACTAACAGACAAATATTGTGAAAACATAAATACACGATATGGCAACATGAAGCAAATGGTGGAAAGTCTAAACAGAGCAATAATACAGGCGGCCACTGAGTCTATTCCAAGAGGAGCGAGAAAAAATTACAAACCATACTGGAATGAAGAACTACAAATTTTGGAGGACAAAGTTGAAGATGCTAGGAAGACCGCAGAGAGAGAACAAACAACTGAAGCGAACATCTCTCTCAAAGCCATCTCAGCAAAATATAAAAGGACAGTAAATCAAGCAACAAGAGATTGTTGGAGGAAAAAAACAGAAAACCTGAATTTTGACAGGGATGGAAACAAACTATGGAAACTAGTGAAAGCCATGAACAATGAAGGACCTAGAAACAAACAAATAACAATTAAACAAGGAAATGCCTTGCTTACAGGAAAAAAGGCTGCAAATGCACTAATGGAACACTATGCCAGTGCAAACCACATTGATATTACAACCGAACAGAAGCAAGCAATCAAAGATAAACAGATACATCATAGATATACAGAGACAGCAGCAGAATATATGATGGCAAATCTAACAATGGAAGAAATGGAACAGGCAATGAATACCCTAAAAAAGAAGACATCACCAGGAAAGGATGGAATCACAAATGAAATGCTAATAGGACTAGGCACTAAGGCAAAAAAGAAACTACTAGCAGTCCTAAATTACAGCTGGAAGAGGGGAATAGTCCCACAGGCATGGAAGGAAGTTATACTAATACCAGTCCCAAAGAAAGGAAAAGACCTGGAAGAACCAAATGGCTATCGACCTATCAGTCTTCTTAGCTGTGTCGGAAAATTAATGGAACGCATTATCAATGGCAGGCTAACATGGCATCTGGAAGAAAACCAACTCTTAACACCTCACCAAGCAGGATTCAGAAAGTACAGATCCACTGAAGATCAAATAACCTATATAGCTCAGGAAATAGAGGATGCCTTCCAAGAGAAAAAGCACACACTAGCGGTCTGGATAGATTTAGAAAAAGCATTTGATAAAGTATGGAAGGAAGGACTGAAAGTAAAACTGCAAAAAATGCATGTTTGTGGGAAAATGTACAAATGGATCAGCCACTACCTTGAGAACAGAATTGCCAGGACAAAAGTACAAGGACAAACCAGCAAAATGATGCTGTTGGAGCAAGGTGTCCCCCAAGGAGGAGTTCTTTCACCAACAATATTCCTAGCATATATAAACGGCATCACGGAAAATTTTCCAGCCAGAGTACACACATCATCCTTTGCAGATGACCTAGCCATATGGACATCTGAAGAATATATTAGTACAGCTAACAGCAGAATACAGCAAGCCCTATTAGCGCTTGTGGCATAACGCTAACCACCATTATTCATTTACCAAAACATGCCGCAAGAAGAGGAAACAACATTAAAAGAAATTGACTTCACAACCGCAAACGGAGACTAGGACTTAAAACTTAACATCGAAACTGTAACTGCATAAGTGACAGATGACGTGGATTCTTAGAAAGATTTCATCAGACAAAGCTCGGAAACCCATTGGATAGGAGGAGACATGTGACCGCTTTCGCGCCAACGCCGGATTTGCATATGTTAATATTTCATCAGATCTGGTAAGCCCGCACTTTTTCCTGCAACCAGCCTGATAAACAGATGTGAGAAGCTGGTGTGACCAAATTTTCAAACATGGAATTGCGGGGTGTCTAGATCTGAGGTAAGCTTGTAATTCCCGAGATTAGACTAAGAACCCGATGTATCAGGTATCAAGTAATGGTAACCCGTGTTTGTAATGTCAATTGAAATGTATTATTATTAATTAAAACCTCTGAAATGTAAAAATGCTCGACTGTAGATTCTAACGACGCAGAGCCATTCCCGGGCAAAATGACACTCCAATACTCTCTTCGATGAAACTGCAATCTCTGATATTCTTAGAGATAATTATTAACTTTAAGAAGTGCATTATACTACTCCATTCTATTCTGAACAACTGTACGAAGTGATGATTCTAAAGCAATCTTGTGCATTTCACCAGAAACACTGATAAAAGATGCTATCACTACCTACAGCTGAAATGACAGTTCGTGTACTAGAACAAGTGCCTTGTTCTAAAAACAGACTTATCTATGCCTATTTACAATCTAGAAAGCTGAAAGAGAAATCAATCTTTCCTTTCTCCTTCATCTATTGAATCAATAGGGTTTGACGGAATAAATATTTATATTTTTGTCAAATTTTAATTAGATAAGGGCACACATGAACTGCATTACATGAGAAAGTTGTGCTTCGCTGAACACCATCACGCGCAGTGAACTTAACTCATTACTCAACATAACTTAAAACACAACACCACTCATCACCACACAACCCAACACTCAACATCACAACAACAACAGATAATGGGAGATAGTTATTAGACACAAGAAGAAGAAGAAGTTAATTGGGAAAACACAGAGAATTATTTATACACGCGATAAACACCATTGTGTGGAAGAAATGTTATAAATGTATGTCATTTATTTACATGCATCTTGACAGATTCTCACTCTTGTCACTGTCTTACTGTACACGTTCACTGACCCCAGGTCAAATGAGAACTTACATACAGCGGGAACTAGTTGATACAAGGCGTACACAGTGTGACAAACTCTGACCACCCCAAATTAACCCAACACTAGATTAGAGAAAAAAAAGAGGGGAGGGGAACTAGTTCCTACTTCAGGAATTTAGATTTCTTCCGACCTACTTCTAGAATATTGTATTGGTAGGAATGTATATATTTATGTGAATATTCATCAGTGATCTTGGTGGCTACATACCAACAACCACCCAACACATCAGCAAACTAACCACCTAAATCAGACCTGAAAGAGGGAAGCCGAGAGAAAGAGATGAACCACAAGTGAGATGGAGGATGACTTGGCCATGAGCAAAGTATGGGGAGGCCTTCAGAGGAGCTATACGGGCAGACCTGAAGTGGATCCATCAGTCAATGGACCCTGGCTTACCTAATCTTCCAGTCACCAGGTTACCTTTCTCATTGGTACACACCACACCCAATTTCAAGAAACTGATAGTTAATTGTTGAATTACCATCACACTTAACATTTGCAACATTAAAATGTTTAATATGTTTTCACACTTGTTGACATCTCATGTATTGATGCTTGTTTGTTGATGGTCTGTGTAACTGGTCCAATATGCAACTTTTCTAATATTTTGTGTAAATCACAATGGAGATGTATGTACTGACCAGAAGGCTCAGGCCAGTCAATAAATGATTAACATGAATTGACCTTCTGTTAATTTATCAGTTCAAACCTATCTGTGAGTCACCAGCTTCTTTGTACATCATGTTGTCAGAATCTAATGTGATTGATTATGTGTTTGATTGTTTAACAATAAATCCACTCATAATGACTTACTAAAATGGGGGAGAGAAGACTCTAGATCTATCAACTGCTCACTATCCATGTTTTCTTCATCTAAATCAGGCTGAGAAAATTCTCCAGACTTTCCTAAGATTTGATAACCAATAAAAGGGGGCTCCAGAGCTACAGAATCCTTGGAGAAGGGGCAGATTCCCAGTTAGTAATCATTATTCTCACCAGGGCCATAATCTATATCTCCTAGACTACTTAATAGAACGAGGCCTGCAGATAACTCAAGGTTCATATTCTGGGGTTATTGAAGATAGAAGAGGATGGGGCTCTACTTCTTTTGTTAGAAATGGGGCATGCACTACAGTGATCTCCCACTCCCTTCAAAAATATATGACAGCGCTAGAGGACTGGTCAAAATCATGGCTAGTGAAGATAAGTGAGGAGAAAACAACATGCACAGTGTTCTCCCTCTCAAATAAATCTCAGCAACCTAAGCTGGTATTGAATGGAAAAATATTGCGCCATGAAGAAAATCCAAACTATCTAGGAGTCACCTTTGATCGTCGCCTGACATGGAAGACACAGGTTGAGAAAAATCGAACAAGAGCAAGGCAGAGAATGGCAATCATGAAAAAGCTTGCTGGTACAACGTGGGGAGCAGATGAGAAAGTTCTCAAGAAGTTATATACTGGACGGGTGAGGCCAGTACTGGAATATGGCATTGCAGCTTGGGCAACAGCAGCTAAGTCAAACTTTAACAAAATAAGTAGAGTCCAATATCAAGGAATGCGAATCATAACTGGAAGCCTGAAGACAACGCCTATTAATGAATTAGAAAAGATCACTTGTTTACAACCAATGCAGGATAGAAGAGATAGCAGAGCCCAGCAACAAGCTGAAAAATTTAGAGGATTGACAGACTATGTATAAAAGGTTTAGTGGTTTTGGAAAGGGAAGACTGAAGCGTAGCAACTTTGTAGAAACTGCAAAACGAAAGATTAGGGCAGATCCCATACTTAACATATCAACAGTCAAACCTATTTACAATGCAGACAAGTTCCCAGCTTGGAGACAGCAGCAACTGCCTGAGATGATAGAAAACATTCCTGGTATTGAGAAAAAGAACACTCAGCATGAAACCGAAAGAAGAGAAATAACTCTAAACTACATAAAAGAACATTACCTAAGCAGCAATTGGATCCATGCATATACAGATGGATCAGCCAAAAATTCAGTAGAGAATGGAGGAGGAGGAATTCTCCTAAATTTAAAAAATGGAGTGAAAAAAACACATTCAGTGGCAACTGGAAAGTTCTCAAGTAACTTCAAAGCGGAGGTAGAGGCTCTGAAAACTGCAGCAGAAATGCTCTTGATGGAGGAAAATAAAGAGACGCAAATAGCTATCTTCACAGATGCAAAGTCAGCTGTCTCAATACTGAAGAGCAAAAACAGCACAGAACTAGCTGACCTAAGAGCAGCACTCCATGGTCTATGCCAGAAATCCAAAAAAGTTATAATACAGTGGATCCCATCACATTGCAGTATACCTGGAAATGAAGAGGCTGACAGACTGGCAAAAGAGGGCGGACGACTACCACAGCCTGACATAGACATAACCTATAATGAGGCAAAGAGGTTGATAAAAAAGCACTTATAGAACCAAATGGGAATCAGAGCATCAGGGCCACCAGAAGGATGATGCATATTACAAACTCGACCGAAGAGAACAAGTAGCAATCTTCAGACTCCGCACAGGACATAACAGGCTGAAATACCACTTGTTCAACAAACTAAAGATAGGAGATACAGATGAATGTAATTGTGGAACTGGTAAAATGACAGCTAAACATTTGCTGCTAGAGTGCCCAATATATGCAGAACAGAGAAAGATATTTTGGCCCACACCTGCTTCATTTGAGGACAAGCTCTATGAAGATATCAACAAGCTCAAGTCGACTGCAGCTTACTTTAACTGTATTCAGGTTGACATTTAAATGTACATGAAGAAGTATTTAGACTGCCACACTTCATACCACAGGCATGTCGGTTACACAAGCCTCCCAGAGGCATGAAATGGAATATTGCTTGGATAGCAAATCCATTACGTGGAAAGTCCGAATCGAAAGCTCACTGTGTGGGCTTCATAAAAGGTGGAAAAAGTGTCCTAGTGGCACAAAATGGAATATTGCTTGGATAGCAAATCCATTACGTGGAAAGTCCGAATCGAAAGCTCACTGTGTGGATGTCATCTGCAAACAGCATTCTTCTGGCTTCTGGAAGAACAGCCTATGGTGAACGGAAGGCCCAATATACGGAAGTGAGGCTAAGCAGCCATGTGCAGGACGTGACGATTCCTTGGGTGAGCCCAGTACCAGAGCGCTGTGTGTTGGCTCTGCAATTATGGAAGCCTCCTTGGATGGCGGGGAATGCCCATGGTCTGCCCCTGCCTTCCCTTGAGGGCCGACCAGGATGCCTTTGGCTGTTCTATATGGGCCAGCTGGGATGGGAGATAGCACCACAACAGTGAGAGTCTAACGTCCTAAGAAACCCCCCGGGAAGGTTAACCCGGTCAACAAATGCCCGCAGAAGTCGGATGTGTCGGCCTAACGGCGCAAGAACGCAGCTCTGCTGTAAACAGGCACAACGCAATCACGTCCGGAAAAAAAAACTCCGGATGAACGAAGAAGAAGAAGAATACCTAGGAAGTATAATATCATCAAATGGCAAATCAGAAGACGAGATGGCAAATAAATGCAATAAGGCAAACCAACTCATTGGACAAATGGCACCAATACTAAAGAACAAACATGTATCAATAACTACTAAAAAAGCACTTTACAACACAATCTTCCTACCAACTCTATGTTGAGTTTCTCCATGTGCCCTCATCGTTAAGTTGTTTTATTAGCTTTCACAACTTCCTTGTGTCTCTTTCAAAGTTTTCAGTTTTCTCCTGCCAGCTTTTCCGTCTAGCCCAGTGTTTCCCAACCTTTTTTGTGCCATGCCCCACTTAAGCCTTTCTAAAATTCATATTGCCCCCCTCCCCCGCCCCACGCCCCCCCCCCCCCCCCTCAACATATACATTATTTTTAATATTCAAAAATTGAAATGTTCACTAAAGAAACTTGAATGATAGGTTTTAGGAAGAAATCACTAGGTAATTATTGAGCAAACAAAGTAAGTAAATTTTCAAAACATATAATGGAGAACTGAAATTCAAGTACAAAATAATTTTAATGAAAGATTTTTCTATATTATTTTAATTATTAGTAATTATTTATTATTTAAATTTAGTGAGATCCTTGCGCTTGATGCTTGCTGCAAAGAGATCTTATGTCAGGTTCCAATTTAGTTAACTTCAGTCTCAAGTCTCCCCGTTTTGTTATATTCAGCCGATTTCTTCCATTTTCGAATTGCCCCCCTTAACAGTCAAATTGCCCCCCTGTGGGGCGTGGGCCCCACGTTGGGAAACACTGGTCTAGCCTGAAGCTTGGCCCTTTGAAATTTGGCTTTTGCATGCTCGTATTTATTGTGGTTCTTTTGGCTGGGTTTGGCTTCTGCTTGCTTTCTAAACACTTCCACATCATTATGCAACTGTTCCAGTTCACTACTCCAGTGGGGTTTATAATGTTTACGGATCCTCGTGGTACTGTTTCTCGTGCTGCCTGTAGTATGCATTTCCCAAACTCTTCAACTACTTTACTCACGTCTTTCTCAGTGTTCAGGTTTCTAACCAGTATGCTGGTGCGATGCTTGTACATTGCCCAGTCTGCTTTCTTATAGTTCCACCTCGAGAAGGTGCTGCTTTCACTTACAAGCTCATTTTCTACAGTTAGAAAGACTGGCCGATTGGTCACTGCCACCGAGTTGTTTCCCAACAATTCGTGCAATGTTCCATTTCAGGTCTGATGAATGACCTGACACTAGGTCAGGTGTAGTTGTAATGTAGGATGATCTAGAGTAGAAAGTATGTGGGTCCGACGGCTTGTTAATAAAGATGAATATATTCTCATCCTGCCAGTCTTCCAGTCTCTCTCCTCTCTGGTCCATGTGATCATAGTCCCAGCTCTGCAAGTGGCTGTTGAAATCGCCGTGTGTCCAGTGCCTGTGGATGTTCACTTGGACAGTAGTAATTGATCATATGTAGCTCTGTATTGCCTGTCTTAGGTTTAAGTTTCTGATACTCAGCCCCTTCCATGTAAACTTCAATTTGGGAAGCAGTGATGTTATTTTTTACAAGGGTCAATATCCCACCGTTTCGCCTGTCCTTTCGGTCAGATCGATAACACTCGTAGCCTCCGGTTTTTGAAGGCTATATTTTTGTTGAGGTGAGTTACTTGCAAGCAACAAGCGCTTACGTTTTCTTGGTCCAGGATGTTTTCTAGTTCTATTTTGGTTGCTGACTCCCTTTTAGTCTGTGTGTGGTGTGACGCTCTATTCTCAGGTCCCCTGGCTCCACAGGACATCTGAGAAGGACCTTCAATAGTTGTGGTTGGACCCTTTCGAGGCATAGGACCCGGCACTGCACCTGCCTGGGGGTCCATAGCAGGGCGAGAACCATAACATTTAGCAGTAGTCGACATATTTCATGGCGTAATTGCGTTGCATCCTGATTTCTGTGGTGCGCCTCCTGGCTGGTTGCCTCCGTCTTCAGCACCTTTCCTTTACTCGGAGGAGCAAATGGATCATCATAGTCTGGTAAGAATGAGGCAGCGAGGTGTGACGAGGGGATCTGGCCGATGCTCGACGCTCAGAGGAAAGGCGAGACGGACATATAATCAGATTGATACTGTAACTCTTAGTGTTGGAACTCTTCGCTGGTTGCTGAGGGTGGGGACGGAGCGCTTATGGGAATGTCCCGAATGCTGTGATGTCGGTTCCTAAATCAATCAATCCTTTACTTTGGTCTTACTCGAGTTTAGATGTGTAGGTACGCACACACATGTCTACGCATGCATGTACGTGCATACACATCTAGAGCGTTCTGGTTATTTCTCGGCGCCAGTGACTCACCGTCGCCCCTTCTCCTGTTAGTTCCGCCACGAGAAGGCCAGGATTTGGACTTTCGCTACAAAGGTGATGAATGCACGAGCTATGGGGTATTTATGCAAAGTTGGGCGCTCAAACCACTCCCAACCCCTGCTACATAACAGCAACATTTGAAACCTAAGCTGCTGACAACTTGAGCTTGTTGATATCTCCATACAGCTTGTCCTCAAATGAAGCAGGCGTAGGCCAAAATATATGTCTCTGTTCTGCACTCCTGCAGCAAATGTTTAGCTGTCATTTTACCAGTTCCACAATTACATTCATCGATATCTCCTATCTTTAGTTTATTGAACAAGTGGCATTTCAGCCTGTTATGTCCTGTGCGGAGTCTGAAGATTGCCATTTTTTCACTTCGGTCGCTTGTAATATGCATCATCTTTCTTTTGGCCTGGGTGCTCTGATTCCCATTTGGTTCTTCTTCTTCTTCTTCTTCGTTCATCCAGAGTTTTTTTCCGGATGTGATTGCGTTGTGCCTGTTTACAGCAAAGCTGTGTTCTTGCGTCGTTAGGCCGACACATCCGACTTCTGCGGGCATTTGTTGACCGGGTTAACCATCCCGGGATTTGGTTCTATAAGTGCTTTTTATAAATCTCTTTGCCTCATTAGAGGTTATGTTTATGTAAGGCTGCGGTAGTTCTCTTTTGCTAGTCTGCCAGCCTCTTCATTTCCAGGTACACGACTGCAATGTGATGGGATCCACTGTATTACAGCTTTTTTTTTTTAATTTTTTATTTTTGAAATAGTCCATGGAGTGCTGCTCTTAGATCTGCTAGTTCTGTGTTGATTTTGCTCTTCAGTATTGAGTCAGCTGACTTTGCATCTGTGAAGATAGCTATTTGTTTCTCTTTATTTTCCTCCTTCAAGAGCATTTCTGCTGCAGTTTTCAAATGCCTCTACCTCTGCTTTGAAGTTACTTGAAAAATTTCCAGTTGCCACTGACTGGTTTTTTTTTTCCACTCCATTTTTTGAAAATAAGGAGAATTACTCCACCTCCATTTTCTATTGAACTTTTGGCTCTCTATATACTTGAGTCAAATTGCTACTTGCGTAATGTTCTTCTATGTAGTTTAGGGCCATTTTTCTTCTGTCTGTTTAATTCTGAATGTTCTTTTTCTCAATACCAGGAATGTTTTCTATCATCTCAAGCAGTTGCTGCTGTCTCCAAACTGGGAACTTGTGTGTATTGTAAATGGGTTTGGCTGTTGATATGTTAAGTATGGGATCCGCCCCGATCTTTCGTTTTGCGGTTGCTACAAAGTTGCTTCGCTTCAATCTTCCCTTTCCAAAACTATTAAACCTTTTATACGAGGTCTGTAAATCTTCTAAATTTTTCTGCTTCTTGCTGGGCTCTACTATCTCTTCTATCCTGCATTAGTTGTAAACAAGTGATCTTTTCTAGTTCATTAATGGCGTTGTCTTCAGGCTTCCAGTTATGATTCGCATTCTTTGATTTTGGACTCTACTTATTTTGTTAAAGTTTGACTTAGCTGCAGTTGCCCAAGCTGCGATGCCATATTCCAGTACTGGCCTCGCCCGTCAAGTGTATAACTTCTTGAGAACTTTCTCATCTGCTCCCCGTGTCGTAATAGCAAGCTTTTTCATGATTGCCATTCTTTGTCTTGCTCTTCTTCGATTTTTCTCAACCTGTGTCTTCCATGTCAGGCGACGATTAAAGGTAACTCCTAGATAGTTTTGATGTTTTTCATGGCGCAAAATTTTTCCATTTAATACCAGCTTAGGGTGCTGCGTTTTATTTGAGCGGGAGAACACTGTGCTTGTTGTTTTCTCCTTACTTATCTTCACTAGCCGTGATTCTGACCAGTCCTCTAATGCTAATAAGGCTTGCTGCATTCTGCTGTTAACTGCACTAATATATTCTTCAGATATCCATTTTGGGAGTCTACGTGGCGAAGTGGTCAAGCCGTTAAACTCGGGCTCCGAAGGTTGTTGGTTCGATTCCGGGCCGCGTCCTTCGGTTCACGAGTTAAATTTTTAGGAGACTCCTGTTGGTCGTCGCTAGAGCTACGGAGTTCGTGCTTTGTGCGACGCTTTCCGCTCTGCGGAAAGAGACCGAGCCATATGGGATAAAACCCGGTGCAATGAAGTCGACCCAGTCGACTTTTAAGCGACTTTTTTTAAAATCTATATGGCTAGGTCGTCTGCAAAGGATGATGTGTGTACTCTGGCTGGAAAATTTTCCGTGATGTCATTTATATATGCTAGAAATAATGTTGGTGAGAGAACTCCTCCTTAAGGGACACCTTGCTCCAACAGCATCATTTTGCTGGTTTGTCTTTGTACTTTTGTCCTGTCAGTTCTGTTCTCAAGGTAGTGGCTGATCCATTTGTACATTTTCCCACAAACATGCATTCTTTGAAGTTTTACTTTCAGTCCTTCCTTCCATACTTTATCAAATGCTTTTTCTAAATCTATCCAGACCGCTAGTGTGTGTTTTTTTCTCTTGGAAGGCATCTTCTATTTCCTGGCTATATAGGTTATTTGATCTTCGGTGGATCTGTACTTTCTGAATCCTGCTTGATGTGGTGTTAAGAATTGGTTTTCTTCCAGATGCCATGTTAGCCTGCCATTGATAATGCGTTCCATTAATTTTCCTACACAGCTAAGTAGACTGATAGGTCGATAGCCATTTGGTTCTTCCATGTCTTTTCCTTTCTTTGGGACTGGCATTAGTATGGCTTCCTTCCATGCCTGTGGGACTATTCCTCTCTTCCAGCTGTAATTTAGGACTGCTAGTAGTTTCTTTTTTTGCTTTAGTACCTAGTCCTATTAGCATTTCATTTAGGATTCCATCCTTTCCTGGTCATTTCTTCTTTTTTAGGATATTCATTGCCTGTTCCATTTCTTCGATTGTTTTAGATTTGCCATCAAATATTCTGCTGCTGTCTCTATATTACTATGATGTGTCTGTTTATCTTTGATTGCTTGCTTCTGTTCGGTTGTAATATCAATGTGGTTTGCACTGGCATAGTGTTCCATTAGTGCATTTACAGCCTTTTTTCCTGTAAGCAAGGCATTTCCTTGTTTAATTGTTGTTTGTTTGTTTCTAGGTCCTTCATTGTTCATGGCTTTCACTAGTTTTCATAGTTTGTTTCCATCCCTGTCTGTCGTGTCCTCCTTTAAAGTGTCGTCCCTGGAGTGAAGAGAGTCAACACCCACATTATAATATTTTTTTTTTCATTATCAATATCCTGGAGAATCCACCAGCTTCCGTCCAACACACTCCATCAGCCAATGGACACCTTTTCCTATCACTCTCTCACTGTCGTACTATGCCCCCTCTCATACCTCCCCAACGCAACATACTCAACAACTCTTGCTTCTAAAAATTAATAAAGATTAATTTATTAAAAGAAAAGTGTAACGTATATGAGACGTGTATGCGAAGAAAATGTGTGTCGTGTATTATAACATAACTGTATGTGTCAGCCCTCAAAGTTCAGGATCATAGTGTACACATCATGGCAAGGATTACACGACATCACAAGACTCATCACAGGAGACCTCACCGAAGTCGGGTCCTTCTCTCCAGACATGTCCTCCTCCAGGAACTCTGATGACCATGAGATCTGAATCCCATGTAAATATATAATCCGTGGAAAAAACTATTATTGTTCCTAACGCAACTGTTCCTAATAGTTTATAGAAACTCCGGCTTCATAATTCAGGCGCAGTGAAACAAACATGGAACACTGTCCTATGAACAAGACTTTTTGTCTCTTGATAAATGTTCACTAGTTCTCACTATTAAACAGTTATTGTCTATACTCCAATAGAGTCCTTTATTTTTTGTTCTAGTCATAAGTGAACTGAATATCCATCACTACTGGTGTGTTAAAACTGGAATGACATAAACTCATTCGGTATTTATCCTGTAGGATACATATACCATTCAGCTCCACTGAGCAATGTTGATCATCTTCCTCTAGCCTAAGCTGTTTTATAAAGTTGCTGGCCAATCTTCCTGCGCCAAACTTTATCCGGGACCAGATTTTTCCTTGGGTCCGTGTTCTTCATTCCAACCAGAGAAAACCTGTAACATAAATCATATAACCGGTGATAGCCTCCCCGTCACTGATCTCTATTAGATGATCGTGGCCATCGGCCTCGCTCAGAAAATACAGTGAACCCAAACTGTCATGGACAGATGACTGAACACATATGTTATCATCAGGCCAAGACAAGAAAAAAAAAATCAACAAACAGAATGCGGAACCCCTCTGCTGTGTGTCCACCGTGACGAGGTAGAGGGGCTTGTGCGTCCCAATGACCCCAAGAGCTATGCCGACGGTAGCACAGCTACTGGTAGGGCCACCCATGTCGGACAGGTCAAGGGAGAGGGACCAGACGAAGAGACACACAAACCTGCTGCCTTGTAGGTAGACTGGGGACAGTCAAAGGCTAGGGAAAGCACCCCAAATACATGCTTGTCGAAATCGGATGTACTGAGCCACAGGCTTGACAAAGCAGTGCAACGTGAAACCTGCTGCCTTGTAGGTAGACTGGGGACAGTCAAAGGCTAGGGAAAGCATCCCGAATAAATGCTTGTCGAAATCGGATGTACTGAGCCACAGGCTTGACAAAGCAGTGCAACGTAACTTAATTCATGATGTCACAAATCAAAATTAATCGATATGGTGCTAATCCCGTGAAGTCCCATCAGGCGGTGATAGTGCCGGGCCCCCTGCCTCGAGGGGGTCCACCCATGACTACTGGTGGTCACCTTCCCCTGTGCTGTGGAGTCAAGGCACAGAGGAGTAGGTTAAGAGCTATTGACCAAATACCCCGGACACTCAACATACTACAGTGGAATGCCGAAGGAGTTTACAAGAAGAAAGACTCCCTAACACAGCGTCTTCATAAAGATAGAATAGATGTGGCATGCATTCAAGAGACACACCTCAACGCCAATCACAAATTCTCAGTCAGAGGATATCAGGCCACACGTTTCGACCGCGAAGGACACAAAGGAGGAGTTCTAATACTTACACGAAATACAATACCTTGCAGCGAAGTATCTGTGATCTCTAACAACCAAACGGAAATTATAGGTGTTGATATAATGATAAAGGACGTGAAAATAAGAATCTACAATCTGTATAGCCCAGCAGATAAGGACCTTACACTCTCAAACATGAAAATAACTGACACAAACTGCATTATTGTCGGAGACTTTAATAGCCGTTCAGAAAGATGGGGATACCCAGATACTGACAAAAGAGGAGATGAATTGGAGGACTGGGAAATAGACTCAAATCTCCATCTACTCAACAAAGCGGATGACACACCGAGCTTCTACTCCAGAAGATGGCTTACCACTTCTACTCCAGACTTAGCTTTCTGCACAGGAGACATCCTCCACAAAATCGATCGCCATGTGCTGGACCAATTAGCAGCTAGTGACCACAGACCAATCAAGCTTGTAATGAATATGGAGTATGTTCCACAGGAGCAAAAGCCCTTGCCCCGCTGGAATTACAAACGAGCAGATTGGGACAGATTTGCCTTACCAACAGACAAATAGTGTGAAAACATAAATACACGATATGGCAACATAAAGCAAATGGTGGAAAGTCTAAACAGAGCGATAATACAGGCAGCCACTGAGTCCATTCCAAGAGGAGCGAGGAAAAATTACAAACCATACTGGACTGAAGAACTACAAAGTTTGGAGGACAAAGTTGAAGATGCCAGGAAGACAGCAGAGAGAGAACAAACAATTGAAGCGAACTATCTCTCTCAAAGCCATCTCAGCAAAATATAAAAGAACAGTAAATCAAACAACAAGAGATTGTTGGAGGGAAAAAACAGAAAACCTGAATTTTGACAGGGATGGAAACAAACTATGGAAACTAGTGAAAGCCATGAACAATGAAGGACCTAGAAACAAACAAATAACAATTAAACAAGGAAATGCCTTGCTTACAGGCAAAAAGGCTGCAAATGCACTAATGGAACACTATGCAAATGCAAACCACATTGATATTACAACCGAACAGAAGAAAGCAATCAAAGACAAACAGATACATCATAGAAATACAGAGACAGCAGCAGAATATATGATGGCAAATCTAACAATGGAAGAAATGGAACAGGCAATGAATACCCTAAAAAAGAAGAAATCACCAGGAAAGGATGGAATCACAAATGAAATGCTAATAGGACTAGGCACCAAGGCAAAGAAGAAACTACTAGCAGTCCTAAATAACAGCTGGAAGAGAGGAATAGTCCCACAGGCATGGAAGGAAGCTATACTAATACCAGTCCCAAAGAAAGGAAAAGACCTGGAAGAACCAAATGGCTATCGACCTATCAGTCTACTTAGCTGTGTAGGAAAATTAATGGAACGCATTATCAATGGCAGGCTAACATGGCATCTGGAAGAAAACAAACTCTTAACACCACACCAAGCAGGATTCAGAAAATACAGATCCACTGAAGATCAAATAACCTATATAGCTCAGGAAATAGAGGATGCCTTCCAAGAGAAAAAGCACACACTAGCAGTCTGGATAGATTTAGAAAAAGCATTTGATAAAGTATGGAAGGAAGGACTGAAAGTAAAACTGCAAAACATGCATGTTTGTGGAAAAATGTATAAATGGATCAGCCACTACCTTGAGAACAGAACTGCCAGGACAAAAGTACAAGGACAAACAAGCAAAATGATGCTGCTGGAGCAAGGTGTCCCCCAAGGAGGAGTTCTTTCACCAACATTATTCCTAGCATATATAAATGACATCACAGAAAATTTTCCAGCCAGAGTACACACATCCTCCTTTGCAGATGACCTAGCCATATGGACATCTGAAGAATATATTAGTACAGCTAACAGCAGAATACAGCAAGCCTTATTAGCGCTAGAGGACTGGTCAAAATCATGGCTAGTGAAGATAAGTGAGGAGAAAACAACATGCACAGTGTTCTCCCTCTCAAATAAAACTCAGCAACCTAAGCTGGTATTGAATGGAAAAATATTGCGCCATGAAGAAAATCCAAACTATCTAGGAGTCACCTTTGATCGTCGCCTGACATGGAAGACACAGGTTGAGAAAAATCGAACAAGAGCAAGGCAGAGAATGGCAATCATGAAAAAGCTTGCTGGTACAACGTGGGGAGCAGATGAGAAAGTTCTCAAGAAGTTATATACTGGACGGGTGAGGCCAGTACTGGAATATGGCATTGCAGCTTGGGCAACAGCAGCTAAGTCAAACTTTAACAAAATAAGTAGAGTCCAAAACCAAGGAATGCGAATCATAACTGGAAGCCTGAAGACAACGCCTATTAATGAACTAGAAAAGATCACTTGTTTACAACCAATGCAGGATAGAAGAGATAGCAGAGCCCAGCAACAAGCAGAAAAATTTAGAAGATTGACAGACCACCCTATGTACAACAGATTTAATGGTTTTGGAAAGGGAAGACTGAAGCGTAGCAACTTTGTAGAAACTGCAAAACGAAGGATTAGGGCAGATCCTATACTTAACATATCAACAGTCAAGCCCATACACAATGCACACAAGTTCCCAGCTTGGAGACAGCAGCAACTGCCTGAGATGATAGAAAACATTCCTGGTATTGAGAAAAAGAACACTCAGCATGAAACCGAAAGAAGAGAAATAACCCTAAACTACATAAAAGAACATTACCCAAGCAGGAATTGGACCCATGCATATACAGATGGATCAGCCAAAAATTCAATAGAGAATGGAGGAGGAGGAATTCTCCTAAATTTAAAAAATGGAGTGAAAAAAACACATTCAATGGCAACTGGAAAATTTTCAAGTAACTTCAAAGCGGAGGTAGAGGCTTTGAAAACTGCAGCAGAAATGCTCCTGATGGAGGAAAATAAAGAGAAGCAAATAGCTATCTTCACAGATGCAAAGTCAGCTGTCTCAATACTCAAGAGCAATAACAGCACAGAACTAACTGACCTAAGAGCAGCACTCCATGGTCTATGCCAGAAATCCAAAAAAGTTGTAATACAGTGGATCCCATCACATTGCAGTATACCTGGAAACGAAGAGGCTGACAGACTGGCAAAAGAGGGCGGACGACTACCACAGCCTGACATAGACATAACCTATAATGAGGCAAAGAGGTTGATAAAAAGCACTTATAGAACCAAATGGGAATCTGAGCATCCAGGCCATCAGAAGGATGATGCATATTACAAACTCGACCGAAGAGAACAAGTAGCAATCTTCAGACTCCGCACAGGACATAACAGGCTGAAATACCACTTGTTCAATAAACTAAAGATAGGAGATACCGATGAATGTAATTGTAGAACTGGAAAAATGACAGCAAAACATTTGCTGCAGGATTGCCCAACGTATGCAGAACAGAGAAAGATATTTTGGCCCACACCTGCTTCATTTGAGGACAAGCTCTATGGAGATATCAACAAGCTCAAGTTGACCGCAGCTTACTTTAACTACATACAGGTTGACATTTAAAGGTGCATGAAGACCCAGAGGCATGAAATGGAATATTGCTTGGATAGCAAATCCATTATGTGGAAAGTCCAAATCGAAAGCTCGCTGTGTGGGCTTCATAAAAGGTGGAAAAGTGTCCTAGTGGCACGAAATGGAATATTGCTTGGATAGCAAATCCATTACGTGGAAAGTCCGAATCAAAAGCCCATTGTGTGGGCTTCATAAAAGGTGGAAAAGTGTCCTAGTGGCATGAAATGGAATATTGCTTGGATAGCAAATCCATTACGTGGAAAGTCCGTATCTAAAGCCCACTGTGTGGACTTCATAAAAGGTGGAAAAGTGTCCTAGTGGCACGAAATGGAATATTGCTTGGATAGCAAATCCATTACATGGAAAGTCCGAATCGAAAGCTCACTGTGTGGATGTCATCTGCAGACTGCATACTTCTGGTTTCCGGAAGAACAGCCTATGGTGAACGGAAGGCCCAATATACGGAAGTGAGGCTAAGCAGCCATGTGCAGGACGTGACGATTCCTTGGGTGAGCCCAGTACCAGAGCGCTATGTATCGGCTCTGCAATTATGGAAGCCTCTTTGGATGGCGGGGAATGCCCATGGTCTGCCCATGCCTTCCCTTGAGGGCTGACCAGGATCTTTGGCTGTTCTATATGGACCAGCTGGGATGGGGGATAACACCACAACAGTGAGAGTCAAACGTCCTAAGAAACCCCCGGGAAGGTTAACCCGGTCAACAAATGCCCGCAGAAGTCGGATGTGTCGGCCTAACGGCGCAAGAACGCAGCTCTGCTGTAAACAGGCACAACGCAATCACATCCGAAAAAAAAACTCCGGATGAACGAAGATGAAGAAGAAGAAGAAGAAGAATGCGGAACCCCGCCCACCCGGGACACCTACGGGAATATCCCAATTATCCCTCATTACTCAATTCTCAACTAGTAAAGCTTATCAACACTTCACTAATCTATTTTCAACTAACAGAGCCAAGTATCACTTCCCTACTCTAGCTAGTTTTCCACTAACAGTGCTAATCATCACACTTTAGTTTTAACAAGGCTACAGCCTATATTAATTAGAACTAATTAAAATAGGTTCTACCTTAGGCAACCCTGCAGTTAGATCAAATTACATCCACTCTTGCCATGACAGGCACGTGTAAAATTAAATTAACTCAATTCGCACACGGTAGACATTTTCCAATCAGAACCGCAGTTCCGAAACACGTCCACGAAAATCCAAGGTTTGAGTTCAACTGTCCTCTCCGATCATGGTTTTCTGACAAACCCCTAAAATTTGTCACGTGACATGGTTGATGTCCTGCAGGTGTTATTTGGGCATATCATCCATTGTCAAGAATCGATTTTCCCTGGCTCCATCAATGTCAAAGTTGTCATCAGTTGTTTTGACTCCCCCAACAAACTAACGAGTTACTGTATGATCCCAACAACAGTTTTCCCCAACAAGCTGCCAATCTTCTTGCTGTCCAAAATCTATAAATTGACAGATGGACTGTTTTCTTCCGAGCTGAGTACTTCCGCTTCCAATCCGACTTGTTTATAATCTGTCAAAGCGATGTATGATTCAGCTCATTCACTTCCCCTACACCTCTGCAACTTGTTAATTTTGCCCGACATGTGATGGCCGACATCCGATTGCCACCATGATCCCACGGGTTCCATCTGTATTCAAATGTTGACAAACTGTCAAAGCGATGCCGGGATTTGTCTCACTCCTGTTCCCAATCCGTCGACCAGATGTACACGTGCCGCTACAAATATTGTCCTGGGATTTTGACATCCGATTTGATTTTCCTGTTAGTAAAATAGTTGTCGCTGGCAGATAGTCCGTTTTATCAGAAAGCCTCTATAACAATCAACTGGTTTAACGCAAGGTTTTATTTTGTGACACTGTCAAAGTTCAGGTTTTCTGTTTTTTACCTCGAACAATCTCTTGTTGTTTGATTTACTGTTCCTCTATATTTTGCTGAGATGGCTTTGAGAGAGATTTTCGCTTCAGTTGTTTGTTCTTTCTCTGCTGTCTTCCTGGCATCTTCAACTTTGCCCTCCAAAATGTGTAGTTCTTCAGTCCAGTATGGTTTGTAATTTGTCCTCGCTCCTCTTGGAATAGACTCAGTGGCCGCCTGTAGTATTGCTTTGATTAGACTTTCCATCATTTGTTTCATGTTGCCATGTCGTGTATTTGTATTTTCACAATATTTGTCTGTTCGTATGGCAAATCTGTCCCAATCAGCTCGTTTGTATTTCCAGCGAGGCAAAGGCTTTTGCTCCTGTGGAACATACTCCATATTCATTACAAGCTTGATTGGACTGTGGTAAGTACCTGCTAATTGGTCAAGCACACGGTGATCGATTTTGTGGAGGATGTCCCCTGTGCAGAAAGCTAAGTCTGGAGTAGAAGTGACAAACTATCTTCTAGAGTAGAAGCTTGGTGTGTCGTCTGCTTTGTTGAGTAGATGGAGATTTGAGTCTATTTCCCAGTCCTCCACTTCATCTTCTCTGTTGTCAGTATCTGAGTATCCTCATCTTTCTGAACGGCTATTAAAGTCTCCGACAATAATGCAGTTTATGTCAGTTATTTTCATGTTTGAAAGTGTAAGGTCCTTATCTGCCGGGCTTTACAGATTGTAAATTCTTATTTTCACGTCTTTTGTCATTATATCAACACCTATAATTTCCGTTTGGTTGTCAGAAGTCACAGATACTTCACTGCAAGGTATTGTTTTTCTTATAAGTTTTAGAACTCCCCCTTTCTGTCCTTAGCGATCGAACCGTGTGGTCTGATATCCTCTGACCGAGAATCTGCGATTGGCGTTGAGGTGTGTCTCTTGAAGGCATGCCACATCTATTCTATCTTTATATAGATGATGTATTGAGGGGACTTTGTTGTTAGAAACTCCTTCAGCATTTAACTGTAGTAAGTTGAGAGTCCAGGGTGTTTGGTCAATAGCTCTTAGCCTACTCCTTTGTGCCTTGACTCCACAGCACAGGGGGAGGTCACCACCAGTAGTAATGGGTGGACCCCCTCGAGGCAGGGGGCCAGGCACTATCACCGCCTGGTGGGACTTTACGGGATTAGCACCATACTGATTAATTTTAATCTGTGGCATGATGAATTGATTAAGTTACGTTGCACTGCTTTGTCAAGCTGTGGCTCAGTACATCCGATTTCGACAAGCATTTTTCGGGTGTGCTTTCTCCAACCTTTGACTGTCTCCAGTCTACCCACAAGGCAGCAGTTGTGTGTGTCTTTTGGTCTGGTTTCTCTCCCTTGAACTGTCCGACATGAGTGACAGTACCAGTAGCTGTGCTACCGTCGGCATAGCTCTTGGGGGTCATTGGAACACACAAGCCCCTCCACCTGGAACACGGCAGAGGGGCCACCATGATATGATGTGTGTCAACCTGTCCAACATATTTCTCTTGGTCTCCTTCGCCTTTCCTCCATTCAGACTTGCCCGGTGTCAAGAGGTTCTTCATCTTTCCTCGTCTCATGACATACCTAGAGAATGTAGATTGTCTTCTTCAGATATGAGTAACCAGTTCTCTTTGTGAGTTAACTTATGTCAAGATATTTTCATTTCTCTTTATATCCGTTCACTGCGTTCTCAGCATTTGTCTGTATAAACACATTTTCGAGCTTCCACATAATTTCCTCCTTCTTTTGTTCCACTGTTTTTGCCCTAAAGCGTTGCAAAAAGGGGGGGGGGGGGCAGATGTAATTTTCTGTTTTGCTTGTCTTATTGTATGTGCTAACGTCATATTTGATTTCTTCAGTGTCTCTTTTAGTAATTCTCCGTCCAACCAGGGTTGGCCGGTCTCCCTGTGGAAGGGTTAACGACTTTCTACGTAATCCCGTATATCCACTTGAGAAACACAGCTACGCGAGATTCGGCAGCGGATCGCGTCGGTTACTTTCGGGGTATGTGAGCCGGTCGCTCAGGAAACAATGGCAACTACTGAGCGTAATCTTGCCAAGTACATCATCAGCAGCTGAAAAATGCTGGCGTTGACTGCAACATTCTGTAAGTGATATTTATTCATTCATTCATTCAGTATCATGTCCTTTGCAGAACCTCGCTCCCACAACAACCTTCCGGAAAACTTCTCGATCACAAGCAAGATGTCCCGCGTTCGTTTCACTCATCTGGAGATCATCCACCACACCCTGCACCCATCTGCAACTTTTGGCCTTCCTCTTCCTTTCTTTCCATTCATATACCCCTCCATTATTGTTCCCTCCAAACTTTCATAACGTTTCAAGTGACCAAAATATACCAATTTTCTTTGTTTTATCGTCTTTAATAGCCAATCTTCTTCAATCTTCTCTTGAAGTATGGATGCATTTGCTCTTTTCTTTATCCAAGATATTCTTAGAACTCGTCTATAACATTTATATTCAAAGCATTTATGCGCTGTTCAGCTTGTTTAGTAAGTGCTCAGGTCTCACAGGCGTATGTTGCAAAGGGAAGATGCATGCTCTTTAAAATCTAATTTTTGTAGTTCCATCTATCCCACTCCATAATTTATTCAGTTGTTTTAGTCTTTGAAAAGCAAATGATAGTCGGTAATCAATGACCCAAGATATTCGAAATTTTCCACCATCTCCAATCTTTCCTCATTAACATTTATTTCTTTCTCTATAGTAGTTTTATCTGCTTTGTTTTTGCTATGTTAATATATAAGTTGTGATTTTCACTATTTCTTTGGGTTGAGGTTACAGTATTAAGTTTTCTACACCATTCTATGATGTGGATAGTAATAGTAATACTGGATCATCAGCATATCGAATCACTGGTATTTCATGACCACCGATATTTAGGGTATCATATCGCTCCCTGGTTATATCATCTCTGACATTTCCCATATGCAACGTAAAAAAAAAAAAAACCAGGGTTGTCCTCTCGCCTTGTATCCCGATGTTCTCATATAATATAGAACGCCCAAGCCGCTGGTTTATCTTATTAGTTATTTCTCATATGTTCATAAGTCCTTTTTTTGTTCGCATATCCTTTACAGGACATCGCTGTCAACATCAGCATCTTTCAGCTGATTGTTGATTTCTTGGCAAGATTACGCTCAGTAGTTTGCCATTGTTTTCTGATTTCTGCGCCACCGGCTCACATACCACGTAAGTTACAGACGAGGATAGAACCGCTACCGATTCTCGCGAACGTCATGTTACTCACGAGAGTATACGGGATTACGGAGAAAGTCTAGACCAGGGAGACCGGCTCATAAGTCCTTACCACCTTTAATATAATATTAATTATAAAAACAAAAGCCAGTAACACACAAACCGGCGCCATACAGCTAGACATTGCTGCGGCACTCTTGTAGGCCACTCTCGACTTCCGGCAGATCTTACACTGCAAATTACGATCTCAGAGAGAAGAAAATGAGCGACAGATACGACAGAGCGATCACTGTATTTTCTCCTGATGGCCACTTGTTTCAAGTCGAATATGCCCAGGAAGCTGTCAAGAAAGGATCAACAGCTGTAAGCAAGGGATCGTGATTGCTTGTGGAATGTTGCCATGCATTTTCATTTATAATATTTATTAAATCTCTGCATGTCTCAGTGATTAACCCCTTTACCGTGGAAAAAAATTTTTTTTTTTGTTATGCAAAATGTGTATTTTTTTTCTTTCATAATTTGATATGTTATGTTGTCCTGGCAAAATAAAATGTTTTTTTAAGTGAAAATGAGTTGTCTTTTAGAAATTGTGAGGAAAATAAGAAATGTTCTGTACTAAATGGTACTGTTCAATAACGAACTAAACTGATACGTATATTAGATGTCAATTGTTTTTAGTAATTATACTTGGTGTGGTAAACACCAAAACATGGAGCTGCACATAGTGCTGTGTCACACATCGGACAGTAGTATCGTGTCTCTTTACGAAATTTGAAAAAATCGGAAAAAAAAAATCTGAAAAAAAAATAAAAAAATATGAAAACCCAGCCAAGTTGTTCAAGCCCGTACTCTGTAGATTCCAAGCTTGCTAATAAAAACTATGCAAATACATGCCCATAGGATACATGTATGTACGCATACATCTACACAAGCTATACTATGCATAAATTATAATCATACTACAAAGTTATAAATTATAATCATAATAAAATCACAATAAAAAGTTTTTTGTTCTTTCGTATCTTTTTTTTCTTGTTTACTGTCCACTTTCACTTTTGGCATCACGTGATGACCTACTTTTATCTTCCGCTGTTGAACTGGCTGTTGGATTAGCCGCCCTATGCATTTCCTATGCTATTTTTGTATTAACACGAGTTTACTCGGGACGCACGGCACACAGAAGACTTTTACATCTGATGACGAGTTAACTCGTGATGCACGGTTAAAGCCAACAATT
Organism: Cepaea nemoralis; assembly: GCA_014155875.1. NCBI lineage: Eukaryota > Metazoa > Mollusca > Gastropoda > Stylommatophora > Helicidae > Cepaea > Cepaea nemoralis. Next base: position 224,245 of record JACEFZ010014597.1, read on the forward strand.
TTTATGACGAGTTAACTCGTGACACACGGTAAAGGGGTTAAGATTGAATATGACATGATCATGATTTTCATTTTCAGAATTTTCTCCTTTTCTGAATTTGAACAATTTCTGTTTAAAGCTAGTTTAATCAAATATTTTATTATTGATGGTAATTCCTGGAGCAGAAAGTTGCTTTTTGAAAACAACAGCTTCCAGTAACTAATAATGTTTTATTGTTGTGCAATAGTTTGTGATTGTGTGCCTGGGTGCAGAGCTGTCTCAGTGACTTGAGTGACTCGGGGTAAAAAGTAAACTGCCTTGGAGCAAGCACAACAGGAGGCTTCCGATCATTAGAAGTAGTACGGCCCTCTCTGAATATTTTGTCCCCTTTACTTTCCTTACACTCACAGGGGGCGGCAGATCTGGGTCATGACTCCCTGGCATTTTTCTCCTGTATGCTCAGAAAGCTTGAGATGAGAGATGGGCTGGGCTCAACAAACTACAAAGGTAGTGGGTGTATTGTATTATATAAAGAGGTAAAGGCTGACAAAAAATCTTCACATTTGTGCCCTGCCATGCTGGTGTTTGAGGAAATGATCAAGCTTGCAAGCCAGACTATTGTGGAAAGCAGATAAACAATGGACCGGACCTATCCAGTGAATGTCCTAAGAGAGGCAGGGCAATTATTCTTCTTCTTTCATTCACTTTAAATTTGTGTATATTTGCAATGTTGTCTCTTGAAAGAACTTCATTATTTTGTTTAGTTCACTTTGTGGTCCGTGGAGTTGATCCTCCACTGTTGTTTCTCTAGGCCAGGAGGGACATGGCGATTAAACAAATCAAGCATTAACTGTTAATCTGAAATCTTGGCCAGTCTGGCAATAAGATCAAGTAAAAAGGGAGGAAGCCAGATAAGCGTGCTAAACAGGGGGTCTAGGAATAGTCAGCCAAAAGAAAACTGGTGTTGTTGACCTCTACATCCTGAGGAAAAACTGAAGAGAGGATCCTAGCACTTATAGACTGGATGCTTCCATGTGCATTGAAGATAATCTAATGACTAACTAACTCTCTGTTCAGTTGCACACTCTACCCAATCCCACTAATATTTACATATTCATGAAGAGATATTTTCTGGTGAACTTGTTCATGCAGTTTTCACAAGTGAATTGTATTGTTTTCACTTTGAAGTTTGTGTGTTTCTGTAACAGCAGACTGCATATATTATTCTGACAGGTGGGGGTCCGTGGAAGGAATATTGTAGTTCTGGGAGTTGAGAAGAAAGCAGTTGCCAAGCTGCAAGAAGACAGAACAGTCAGGAAGATTGCATTGCTAGATGATCATGTTGCTTTAGCATTTGCAGGTGAGTGTAGTTCGTGTACATTACAAGTATTAGTGAAGGTCAGCATGGCTGAATGGATCAGAATGCTCTTTCTTCAACATTCAGTGTGCCAATGCTGAGGTAGCAGGTTCAACCCACACACTGGTCAATTGGACTAAAATGTTGACTTCTCATCCTTGACTTGAGGACTTAAATTACAAGTACCTCTACAGTTGGAGTGAGTTCAGCTGATAGCGAGGGACACTGGTAATAGGGAAAGCTAATCCACATGCAAAATTCAGTCCAGTGCTTCTTGAAGAAGTGTGTATGGACTACACTTGAGTTCAAAGTGAGCGAGCGCAAAGAAAAAATGTTAAAAAACTTTACATTCGGATTGTATTTTAAATTATCAGGATTGACTTAAATTATTAGGATCTTCATTAATTATAGACACTTGAAGTCACTAGACCAGGTTTCACATTCAAAACAATGGAATGGCTATGGCATACACAATATTCCCTTGGTGAGTTTGAACACAGAAGCCATAAACAAAATATTGCACGGTTTCTTGCCTGGCATGTTCCACTGTGGTAGCTTTTAAATTCCTGTTGACTGAAACGTACATTACATATAATTTTATACTTTCATTACCAACCATTGTTATTTTTATTATATTTTATAATTATTATTTGTTACTGTTATCTATCTTTCACTTCATTATCTATATAACCAATCCAATACTAACTAATCAGTCAGTGAATAATAACTAACATCATACTATCCATCTAATCTGAAAAAAATTATTTTCTTCCATTAAATCAACAAATCACTATTTTCTAAAGCCAAATCTATTAAAGTATCTACCTATAATCAATAACTACAGAATAATACTAATATTTGACAACTATAAAACGACTACTATTTTTATAATTTCTATTGTTTATTTAAATATCTCTATTATAATTTATAATTAATCAAATAATAAAATAATTAATCACTAATATCTAATTAATAACTCTATAATATCTACTCTATCTTACATGCAAAGCACACCTGTCATCACACAGTGGAACGAGCTAATCCACCATATATCGACAAGCACCTCACATGAAGTCAATATAATCTCACATGCAAAACCATAGTTCAAAACCCAAATATTCAAAAACATATAAACCAATCTTCTATAAGATCCTGCCATCTGCTGCTGAACATTCTTAAACCAAACCCCACAACACAACAGTAGCAGGTAGTCAGTCATGCACTAGATCTAACTCCTGAAACAATCAGTTGTGTCCCCACACCGTGAAAAGTGCACCTATTGATACACAGAAACACAAAGTAAAATATACCATATATCAGCAGTACACCTCCCCCGATGCTTGGCCAAACCGATGCATGGATTCAAACAATTCAATGTTTTCCCATCAATTACCCCAGCGATGCCGTACCAAAAGAAGTAGATAGATGTTATGAAAAGCACAAAACCGTCAGAGCAATGCTAGGATCCCACCGATCCGCAATGAACCCATTCGACTTTTTCATATAATATCAAACCCCCGGGAAGGTTAACCTGGTCAACAAATGACCGCAGAAGTCGGATATGTCGGCCTAATGGCGCAAGAACGCAGCTCTGCTGTAAACAGGCACAACGCATTCACATCCAAAAAAAAAATTCTGGATGAACGCAGAAGAAGAAGATATAATATGAAACCAAAATCCAATAAAAAATATCTTAACATATGCCTCATAACAAGTAACAACTACACAGGTGTGCTCTAGTAACTAACAGAGTTCTTATATTGAAATGTCCGTATATTTGTCGCACAGTTTGTTAATTTCAACTATCTATCATATCACCCAATTCTAAGTTGTCCTTAACACAATAATATAATATTTATATTCTTAACTAAATCATATCTGATCTTCAATCCTGAATTAACACAGTTCCTTTTGTAAACACGATGGATAACTACACACTTCCGCAAAATAAAATTCAACTGTCCAGTTACTTAAGCATGTAGTTTATAAATCACAGTGTTAGTTTTAAAATGTCCTTATTCTAACACATGTCCATCATTTTCTACATTACAGAGTTTTTAAATATCACTGGATTCCTCTACTGAACTGTCTAAAATTGTCTACACAATGTTTGTTTTCGTTGATTGGTCGCTAACAACATCCCGTCTCGATGTGTTATTGTGCTGATCTTCTGTGTATTCTTTCCACACATATCCTGTGTTGTAACGTTGTACACCAGTCACCGGTATCTGCTGCTTGCGGTCCTCATGACCCGATTTTACTAATCGTCATACAACTCTTTGTTGTCATTTGACTTTCGGTGCCACTCACACCGTTCTAATTGTTGCTGACCTCTTGGTCCTCGTGTATATACATGTCAAACTTGACATTCTGTCTAACCAGTCGATTAAATATTGTCATGTCCTAGTTTGTTGACACCTGTATCTCCCTTCTATGCATGTCTTGTGCGCTTATTGTCAGGAGCGTACCACTTATTCATTCTTTATCACTATATTCGTACAGTGTTCATGTTTGTTCTTTGAATTTGCACACGTTTCGTGGTTTGAACATTTATCACTTGACTTTCTTATTCTTGATTGTAAAGTTCTTGATTTTCATTTTCTCACTTGTGACATTCTTGATTTTCTCTCTACTTTAAAAAAAAAAACTAGGGTGTTCTTGTCCCAATGTTTCATATTTCCGTTTAAAGTCCCCATAGATGCCAGGGAGCACGATGGCGCTCTTTTATTCACTGGTGTACTCCTGGTCTTGATAGAGGGTGCATTAATGCCCTCTAGTGGTATTCATAGAGAGTGGCTGCCTGCTCACAAGGTCGACAGGGTCATACGCACTCTGCGTTTGACTGAAGGTTGTCTCGTCTCTGATATATATTTGTTGCTGATATGTTGACTTGTCTTTATCAAGTATAACTATATTCATGTTATGACTTCTTTCTCTTCATTCTCCACTCCGTGGACTTGATGTTGAACTACACATTCAGAACCACCATTATAGTTAGTTGCCTTTAACTGTCACTTGTTGCTGCTGACCACATACAAACTATGAGTGGAACACGACTCTTTAACAATCAACTCAAGCAACTCCGGATCCGTTTTCAATGTCTATTAATTGCTAAACCAAAATACATATCATTTATACCACAAAAAATTCATGAATATACACAGCAATGCCTAAACGTATCATTTATACCACAAAAAATTCATGAATATACACAGCAATGTCTAAACGTTGATTATTTTAAAAGAGCGGGGTAGTGTTAGCCATGCTCTGTGAAACCAGAACCAGGTCAGACGCTGACCATTGTTTAAGCCCAAGGTGACGCCTTGTCCTCTGACCAAGCTTCCTGAATTTTTTTCATATTCTCGTGACTGTGCTCGTGTGGGTCACTTCACACGGTCTCCACATGTAGACAACGTTTGTTACAAACTCATGCCATGTTCCAGGCCTGTATAAATTGGACCAGACAATCTCGCCAGGTGTATACTGCAGGGGTACATATCATTTTGTGTGAAACAATGAATGATACATTGGTTGAAATATGATATACCAGACCTTGTGCGAATGTGTAGAACATTATATCCACAGAAGTGCAACTCTTAGCAGGAAGTCCTTCTGTTTACATTGTAACGACTGGAATCGGCTAATATATAATGCTTCAATATATTTGAGCAATTGATCATTGTTGGTAGAATACAGTATACAAAATGCAGATTGTTTATTGACTGTGTGATTGCCAATCAGCAAATGTCCTGTGATGGCCGAATTTGACGTTTCATGACCTGTTGACTGCACAGGGATTCCTGAAGAATGATTAACTCTCTTTTCCAACCACACTGGTATATGTTCGCCTGCTCGATTTGCTAATTGTCTTTCTGTTCTACTTATGTAAGTCGCTTGGCACTCACACTAGAATTAATAAACGCAGTTTGATTTTTGTGTATGGAGACAGTAGTTCTTTCACAGATGGTGTAGATATCAAGGTGGTTTTTTATCTGATATTAACCAAAATGTTGGGACATTTGTTGCATGGTGCTTCCTATCTACAAACAGCTTCCCCAGTGACACCAACGCTGTAAGATTTGCCTTGATCCTGCATAGGTGTGATGTTTTATGGTCATTCTTTCACACATCCACTAGCTTCTGAGGTGGGGGGGGGGCTCTGCAATACAGTGCCTTTTCATTCATTCAGTAGCGCCTCCTTTGCAGAACCTCGCTCCCATAACAATCTTTTGGAAAACTTCTTGGTCATAAGTAAGGTGTCCTGCATCTGATACACCCATCTGGAGATATCTGCCACATCCTGCACCCATCTTCCCTTTGGCCTTCCTCTCTATCAGGGCATATACCCCTTCCTTATTGTTCTCTCTAAACTTTCGTGACATAATATCAGTTCCTATGGAGATGGTACTTTCGTACTGTGTCAGGAGAAAAATATCTGCGCCAGCCTCACTCTGATAGATGAAAGCCTTTTTCATGGTTCTGGCACAGTTCAATCTTTGTCATCCATGGGATCCACAACCATCCAACCATCAGCGATAGGTGTTTATATTAATGTGTTATTTCACTGCCGATTGTCGAATCTTTATCAGCATTAATTGTTTGCATTGAAATTGTATTTATTTGTAACGAGGTTGGGCTACCATTGACAGAATTCTCAGCAGTGCTTGATAGTTACACTTCAATTTGATTTCTCTCCAACTTGACTTGCCTGTTGTTGCTCTTCTTTGATTCTGATACATTGACTGCCTTCTTCTTCTCCCTCCTTTTTATCTTTCTTTTCATCCTCCTTTTTCCTTTTCTTCTCCTCTCCTGCAATCCTTCTGCTTCTCCTCTACTTCTTCTTCTCCAGCTACTGCTTCTCATCCTCCATTGGGGACGCAGAGGTGTTTCCAAGGCACAAGGGCCAGGTTCTATACTGGTCAGGACCTACTAACACGTCCTAGCCATGCGTCCTGGGCAACAGGTCCCTTCGGGGTCCTGGATAACGTAGTAGGATCGCTGATTCTTCTGAAGTTGGAGAGTATCTGCCTGCATGGCGAGGAACCACCAATCTGCACACCAATAAGCCAGACATGGGAAAACGGATACTCACGCAAACCCCAGTCCAGTAAGACATCACACTGATGTTGGACAACAGGATGTCTTCATCCGACATACAGGACCTCATGTTGGAGTTCACAGCCAGCGAACACAAGCAAGCAAGCATCCTCCATCTTCTGCTTCTTTTTCATTTATCCTTCTCTCCTCCTCTTTCTTCTAGTTATTACCAAATGGAGTATAGCCCCACAGCCAACTCAAAGCCAGTCCTTCTGATCTTTTGCAGCTCCCTCCTTCTCTTCCCATTCATTCCTCGCTTCTCTTTTTTTTTTTAAAATCTATTTTATATCCTGGACTAATTTTTGGGTGTGGGATTGCTTTCCTTAGTACCAGTGTCCCTCGCCATCAGCAAACCCACTCCAACTTCTGAGGTACTTGTAATTTACATCCCCAAGTCAAGGACGAGAAGTCAACATTTTAATCCAACTAACCGGTGTTGGGGCTGAACCTGCTACCTCATGATCGGAAGTCAAGAGCAGGTGCTCTTATCCATTTGGCCATGCTGGTCTCTCTTTGCATCTATAATTCTCATCTCCGTGTTTTTAGGTCTCCCACTATTGGTTGTGCTTTGTGGGTTCCAGATAAAGGTCATATTGTAATTGTATTGATTTGTCTGCAGGCTTGACGGCCGATGCCCGAATCCTCATCAACCGAGCCCGAGTGGAGTGCCAGAGTCACAGGCTGACAGTGGAAGATCCTGTCACAGTCGAATATATTACACAGTATATCGCCCAGCTCAAGCAGGTAGTGTTCTGTGACGGAGACAGTGGTGGACTAAAGTTCATTGTCTTGAATTTTTTAATGTTATCATTTTTGTGTGTGATAACAGCTGATGAGAGATGTATTAAAGAAATTAAATGTAGATTAACTCAAGCACTCAGGTGCAGGATAAACTGTTGTGAGTTGGTGGAGTGGCCTGTGCTCCAGCAGGGGAATAAGGCAGATGTCACCAGTGGAAACTGAGCAACAAATAGTAATATGAACACCACCAAAGTCAATACTTGCTCTTAAACTTCTGGTGTGCTGATGCTGAGGTAGCGGGTTCAACCCCTGCACCGGATAGTTGGAAAACAATGTTGACTTTTCGTCCTGGGAACGTAAATTACAAGTACCTCTGAAGTCGAGTGGGTACAATATGTTGTAATATGGTTTCATGTAAAGCAGTGGTTCTCAACCAGTGGGGGAGAAGAAATAAAAATTATTCAAGATCGCGTTAATATAAGAACCGATTACTTGATATTGTTTTTCCCTTCATACTTTACAGGTTGTACTTTTCGCCCTTCTGAAATTTGTTTAATAACATAAGTAGACCCTCAAATCACGGTTTATGTAGACGTCTAGACTTATTCTAGTATGTGTTATTAAATTTAATTTCCATTTTTACGTATAGTGGTGGGTGGGGGCGAGAAGAATGACATTCTGAACATATGGTGAAGGGATGCATGGGCTAAAAAAAAAGTTGAGAACCACTGATGTAAAGGGTACAGACGTTTTTTTAAAATGTTTTAATCAGATAGCGGCGGGAACGATTAGTAGTATGACTCTTCGCTGGCTGTTGAATGAGAGGATGGAGCACGTATGGGAATGCCCTGAGTGCAGTGATGTTGGTTCTTAACTCAACTCAACATTTTAATGTTTTAATATCAATCATGTGCCATGCCGGAAAGCGTGGGCGGTCATGACTCGCCATTTCACTCGATCACCAGAGTCGTGGATCAGCTCAGTGTTCCTGTCTCGTCCATGCCACACGGCCAAGCCATCCAGGCATTTTCCTCTCGGTCTTCCTCCTGGTCTGTTATCTTCGATCTTGCCAGTTGTCACTAAGTTCTCCAATCCCTTTCTTCTCACAGCAATTCCAAAAAATTCTGACTGTCTACGTCTAATTTCTCTAATCAGTTTACGACTGTCATCTGTCTCCTGTAGTACTTGGTCATCGGTCTCTCTGTCCGTCTATGGCACTCCTTGTATTTTCCTCAGAAATCACATTTCTGCAGCCATCAGATGTCTTTCAGCATGACCGCCCATTGTCCAAGTTTCACATCCATACAAAAGAACAGACTCTATGTATCCCCTCAACACTCATTTTCTCGTTTTAATTGACATCTTTCCATTGGTCAGAATGTTTTTCATCCCGCCAAAGGCCACTTTCGCCAAGGCAATTCCTGCTCCAATCTCTTCAAGGCACCTCCCATCAGATGTTAGACTACCTCAAGATAATTGTACCGATTCACTTGTTGAAGAATATTTCCATTTACTTGTATATTACATTGTGGCACTTCTTCCTTCCTAGTGACGACCATAACCTGTATCTTTTTACAATTTAATTCTAACCCCAGTTGCTCATTGTGTACAACAACCGCATCTACTAATTGTTGCAGATCCTGCGCATTGTCTGCAATCAATACTGTATCATCTGCATATCCAATGCCATTGATGTTTCGTCCTCCAATACCGATTCCATTTACATCTTCCACATCTCTGAAAATATTTTCACTGTATAGGGAAAAAAGATATGGAGACACCACACATCCCTGCCCAACACCTCTCAGTACGCTGACACTGTCCCACTTCATTATCAATCCCCCATGGCAGCCTGTTGTTTCCAATACATACGTTCTATAAGTCTAGTGTCCTTCCCATCAATTTGTAGATCCGCAAGCACATCCACCATGTTGACATGTCCAACTCTATCAAAAGCCTTTGTGCAGCCAATAAAGCAAAGATGACCATCCCTGTTCACTTCCTGTTTTAATATAGTTTCATGTAAAAGGTAAGACATATGTTACGTATGTTATATTTTATATTTCAATATTGTAATATGGTTTCGTGTAAAGGGTACATACATATGTTACAGTATGTTGTAATATGGTTTCATATAAAGAGTACAAATCTTTTGTTACAATATGTTGTACTATGGTTTCATGTAAAGAGTACATATATTTTTTTATGGCCAATTATTTCACAGCGCTACACACAGAGTAATGGTCGCCGCCCTTTTGGTTTGTCAGCACTTATCATCGGCTTTGACAATGATGGAACCCCAAGATTATATCAGACGGATCCTTCTGGCACTTATCATGAGTGGAAGGTAATTCCTCTTAATTTATTTTGTATTGGGGGTCAGCTTGCCTGAGAGGTATAACACACTTAAACTTTCTCTTCTGATGGCGGCCAGGTGGGTTTGATCCATATGCTGGTCCGCAGCACTTAAATGTTGATTTCCTTTTTGGAAAGTAATGGCAAGCTACTGGATGTAAAGTTTCCTAGACAGTAACAAAGGGCCAGTAGGGGCCGGTTGGGACTGGAACAACGTGCAAAGGACATGCAGTTTTATTTTTATAGGGACAGTTGCAAGTGGTGGATTGAGCTTTTGAGCAACTGAAGGTAGTTTTTGGTGAACTCAAGTTTGCGGTGGTATGCTGATAATCTCATTATAGAGACAATGGTCCCTGTCACCAACCTGTATGGTTGCTGCCAAGAAGGAAAGTAAGGGCAGACTATCTTCTAAACAGATGCCTAGATAACCATAGTGGTCAAAGAATCTATGGAAAACATAAAATTAGACTGAATGGAGAAATAGAATTAGAAAGAGCATAGAATTAGAAAGAGCGGAGAATATAGAATTAGAAAGAGCGTAGAACATTGGCTTTGTGTGGAGGAGCATTATTGGGAGCATACAAGCCTTATCCTGGTGTGAGGAAATGCAACCTAAAGATTAAGTATCATGGCAGGGCAGACCAAGCCCTAAGCCTTGGTTGGAACTGGTCTACGATTGAAGCTTTGACAGGCGGACAGTTAGAGCATTGCTTTGCTGATTTGGCAACTTGGCCCTGTTCCAGATTGGGATTACTTTTTTTCCTCTGGAGTAAAATAGGCAGCCCGAATAACAAACTATCGCCATTGAGTGATATCTATAATGTTGTTTATTTTCATCTCCAGACTAACACCATCGGGCGCAGCGCAAAAACTGTGAGGGAATTCTTGGAGAAGCACTACACCGAGGAAGTGCAAGCAAATGATGACGAATGCATCAAACTGACCCTGAAGGCTCTGCTGGAGGTGGTGCAGTCCGGGGGTAAAAACATGGAGGTGGCGGTCATGAGGCGAGGGAAGCCTCTACAGGTATGCTTCTGTGTGCTTTGTGATATGTTCACTTGTAACAATATTCATTATTTGGCTTGTGCAGTTATGTATCTCCCCAACCATCTAGTCTCTAGCCATTCCCCCCCCCCCCCCCCCCCCCCCCCCCCCCCATTTTTGCTCACTTTGAACTTGAGTGTAGTCTACACTGGACAGATTTTTGTCTTGTGTGATAGCTTTTCCTATTATCAGTGTCCCTTGCCATCAGGCAAACCCACTCCCAATTTCTGAGGTACTTGTAATTTACGTCCCCCAAGTCATCCTTTACAGGACATAGCAGTCAACCCCAGCATTATTTGGCCGTTCATGATTCCTGGGCAAGTTTACATTCAGTAGTTTGCCATTGCTTTCTGAACAACCAGCACGAATACTATTTCATAAAAAAAACACCAATGTAAGGCAGTCTGCTGCCAAATCGCCCACAGTTGTGTTTCGAATGCAGGTATGCGGGATTACGAACAAGAAATCGTTTTAGTCCAACTGACTGGTGTAAGGGGTTAAACCTGCTACCTCGCCATCTGCACACTGGAAGTATAAGAGTGAGTGCTCTTTTTAATTCAGCCATGCTAACCTCCCTTGGCCATCTGGTGAGGGCAGTCATGCCTTCCCACAAATGGAATATGTTTTGCCAGTGTTTAAGTAACTTATAACGCAGCAGAAGAAAAAAAGGTGTTACATCTAGGGTCCACTAGAGTTTGAGCCCTACACTCTGCCTTCATAAATGAATGTTGATGTGCAGGATGGGCTAGCTGCTGGTCCAAATGGCACCCCAGGAGACTTAAAACTAATATAAACACCTCAGAAGAATTACATAAATTATTTAGCAGAATCTTGAGAAACTGAAGAAATACCAGCAGACTGGAGAAGAGGACATCTGGTAAGCTGCCAAAGAAAAGGGATCTATAGGTGTGTGAAAATTATACAGGTATAATGTTACGGTCAGTTCCTGGGAAAATATTAACCAGGATAATTCTGGAGGGACTAAGAGATGCCCTTGACAAATAACTAAGGAATGAACATGCAGGCTTCCCACCAAATAGATCCCGCACCAACCAGATTGTCACACTGTGCATAATAACAGAGCAAAGCATGGAATTGGCTTTGTGGAAAAGGCGTTTCATAGAATTGATTGGCAATCTCTTTGGGAATTGACGAGTCCTTTTGGGATACCATAGATAATAATTAACTTAACATGAATTGGGAATAGTATATGTAATTTAACATTTCAAATGCCAGGACAGAATCGGCTAGTTAAGTTACCTAAACTTACCTTTACCTAAACTAACATCCCCTGTTTTTCAGAAAACTGATATGACTCAAACAGTTCTTTTGGTGAGCTCAGTCTAATTCCATTGTGGTTTTTTTCTTTCGACAGATGATGGAGTCTGATGAAATAGAAAAATACATTACCGAGATAGAGAAAGAGAGAGAGGAAGAAGCGGAGAAGAAGAAGCAGAAGATGCAGTCCTCAATGCAGTCCTCATATTAGACACCAGTAGGTTATTCATCATTCTGGAGACTTCCTATCAGAGAGTTGCTTTGTTTTATGTTTAAATCATCTTTTGATCTCATTCCTCATATATCATTAAAAAAAAAAAAAAAAATTATTTGACATCACTTTAGCAGTGTGCTTCAGGATCTGTTAACTGCCTGGCACTTGGCCAACTTAACAGACAGTGGTTTGTAAAATGGAGTTACACCTCTCCACAATACAAAACCTGGGCTAAATTTGGTGATAATGTTGCCCATGCAGCATGATCCCTCTCTCGGCCTAGTTTACTCCAGGGGAAAGGTAACACCAATACATCTAGAACATGGCAAGCTGCAGAAGCTGCTGGATCAGCAAAGCAATGCTCTGTCTGCTTGTCAGAGCTTCCATCCTAGACCAGTTACCAACCAAGGCTTAGGGCCTGGTCTGCCCTGCCATTGAGTCTTTAGGTTGCATTTCCTCGCACTAGGGTAAGGCTTGTACCCTCCCAATTGCACTCCTCAGCTCGAAGCAGTTGGCACAATGTAAGAACTCTTAAGAAGGGAGTTTAAAAGGCAAGGTGATCAACTTATTGAAATAGGGCTTTTTCTCATATGTTTAGTCTCTGCAAAGCAGGTAACTGCCGGCTGAAAACGTTGCATAGGGTGACTTGGAAAGAACAGTGGTTGAAAGCAAGGTGCTTGGAAGAACAGGCCAGGGTCAACCAGCATGAGGATGGAGACAGAACATTGTTGATTCTTTGGGCAAGAGGCCAAGAGACTTGTATGTGGCTTGTGATGAGAGACATTCTGTCAGCAACCTGCTACATGAGGATTATTCACCACACTAGATACAGAGCCAGAGGAAGGCCAGGTAATGGATAGACACCACCAAGGGATACAAGGGACAGCATACATACAAGGCGATACATCTAGCCTTTGAATTCAAACTGCCTATGAATTAAGACAAGAGACATTACATGGGGCAGATAAGATTAACCTTACTCTCTGTTATAAAGTCAGTAGATACTAATGTTGTCCACTTTAATCATGATTGTTTGTTGAATTTATAATAAATATTGTGCTTATTCCCAAAAGTCATTGCTTCCTTGTATATCTTGATGAGGGTTTTAGGGCGGACACACTGTTCTCCTTGGCAAGATACAGGTGCAATGTTTAGATATTGAACAAATCAACTTGGAAACGCATATTCACCTTTGAGTATAAGGGTTACAGAAGAGGTAAATATTTTCTGGATGAAAGGAGAACAGGCGGGATCTGAATAAACTAAATGTTGACTAAGATTGCTTAACTCTTTCGGTGCCAAACAAAAATTGGGTCCTGACCAAACAGAAATTCATGGCAGAACATTGGAAGTAGGGGTGTGCCACAATAATGCTTTTAAAATGGTAGCAGATATATTGTATTATATATCAAATTAAAGAGGAGTGCACAAGGAACATGACAGTGTTAATAATTAATTGATAGGTTAGAAATATTATGACAATAATGAGAGGTTTAGTAATAACAATTGAAATTAAAAAGGTAAAAAAATATTTTAAAATTTCACTTACCAAGGCTTTATTTGGGAAGATGAGACGAGAGAGTTAGTGTGTGTGAAACAAAAAAAGAAAGACAGATATAGAGAGCTGAGCGCATGTATGTCATGTATCAACTTGTTGAATTGCATCACTATTTTTTATGTTACACAATGTATGTGCATAATTTGGTCTCCATTTTTTACATTTTTTTTGTGAGAATGCTCACGATAATTGTCAGTGTATGTGTGTGTGTGTAAAGCGTGAGAGTTTGTTTACACTAGCTTAAGTGATTATATGAGGCATCATGTATGTGTCTAGATGTGAGGTTTAGGTTGGTGGGTGGGGAATGTGTGTGGATGAGGGATGTGTCTGGGTGGGGATATGGGTTGGGGGATAGGTGTGGCTAATGTATATATGGAGGGGGAAGAAGTGTGTGTGTGAAGGATGTGTGAGTGGGTGGATGGGGCATGTGTGGGTGGGTGAGGGAGTGTGGGAAGGAGATGTGTGTTTGAGTTGGTGTGTGTTGGCGGGTGAGGGATGTTGGTAGGTGGGTGTGTTGGGGCATGGGTGGGTGGGAAAATGGGTGGGTGATGTATGAGTGGGTGAGGAATTGTTTCGATATATCTAACGAAATAACCTAACCAACTGAATACTGCACGTGGTTTCAGTTTTAGAATCTTTCACAAAGTCCTTGAGATCACTATAAATATAATATCTAGCTTGATCTGATGTCCTTCTATAAGGCCGCATACTCGAGGGCGTTGTCATTTGCGAAAAAACCAAAACAAACTAATTAACACTAGTATAAAACTTTAAAAACTCACAAAATCAATGGATGAAAACGCTTGACCTTACAATGCCGAAAGGGAAATGTTCCGGATGTGTGAATTTTCAATTTAACGTCACTTAAAATTGCGGAAGGTAGCAGAAATGTATCAAATAAACCACTGTTTATAATGTGGCGATTAAAGGGCCCACGGCCACCACCGTCGATCAAATGTGGCGGTGTATGGGCACATGGCAGAGAAAAAGTTAATTCATTCAGTAGCATATCCTTTGCAGAACTTCGCTCCCACAACAACCGTCCGGAAAACTTCTGTCTTAAGCAAGATGTCCTGCATCTGATACACCCATCTGGAGATCATCCGCCACGTCCTGCACCCATCTTCTCTTTGGCGTTCCCGGACATATAGCCCTCCATTATTGTTCTCTGCAGAGTTTCATGACCAAAATATTTCAAGTTTGTTTTAGTATCTTTAGTAGCCAACCTTCTTCAGTATTAAGTTCTTGTCGTATGGACGCATTTGTTCTGTTCTTTACCCAAGATATTCTTAGAACCCGTCTATAACATTTATATTCAAAGGCATTTATGCGCTGTTCAGCTTGTTTAGTAAGTGTCCAGGTCTTACAGGTGTATGTTATAATAGGAAAGATGCATGCTCTTAAAAATATAATTTGTGTAGTTCTCTCTACCCCAATGCACAATTCATTCAGTTATTTGAGTTTCTAAAGATTGGATATTAAGACAAATTAAAATAGAAAACAAATATTTTGGGCATATAAAAGGACACAAAAGTCTAGGAATTGATGGAGGGGGAGGAGACCTAAGGAGGCAGGAAAGAGGAAGACTACAGCATAGATGGATACAAGATGTGACACGCTTGACAGCAACCATCTGGGAACAAAGTGGGGGGGAGGGGGGCAGGGAAGAGGAAGACCACAGCATAGAAGAATCCAAGATGTGATAGATACACTTGAAAGCAATGGAGGTGAGAACTTGGCCACTATAATAAAGAGAAATTCTGCAAAGGGCACTTCACTGAGTGAATAATGAGTTGATTCAGAAAATATCTGTGATTGCTGCATTTCATTTGTACAAGAAATTCTGACCTGTTGGCAAATTGTAACAATAAAGTGAGAAATAGACATTGCAGACAACAAACAACATTAGTAGATACGGTTATTGTACACAGTGAACAACCAGGGTTAGAATTAAATTATAAGAAGACAGATTATGCTCATCTCTAAGTAAAAAGAAATACCACAATGTAAAATAAGAATGAATGGGAACACTCTTCAGTCAATAGATACAACTATCTTGGAACAGACACATCTGATGGAATGTGCCTTGAAGAGATCAAGAATCGCTATGGCTAAGGTAACCTTCTGCAAAATGGAAAACATTGACCTATAAAAAGAAGTCAATTGCAACGAGAAAAAGTGTTACATAGAACCTGTACTTTTAAATGAATATGAAGCGTAGACAATGAGCAGGCAAGGTGAAAAGCATCTAATGGCTTTGGAAATGTGGTTTCTGAGAAAAGTGCAAAGAATACCACGGACAGACAGAATAACCAATGACCAAGTGCTACAAGAGACAAATGAAAACCGTAAACTGATAGAGAAATTAAACATAGACACATTTGTTTGGGCATGTTATGAGAAGAAATAAATTGGTGAACTTGGTGACAAATGGCAAGATTGAGGGAAAGAGAACAAGGGGGAAGGCAGAGAAGTAAATACCCGGATGGCATGGTCGGGACAAGAACACATAGCTGATCCACAACTCTGGTGATTGTATAAGATCATGAAACATGACTGCCCACTGGCATAACACATGATGATGATGAATGGACTTTTATGTGGTCTTCCCCTTGCTCTGTACCTATCTTATTTCTTCAGTGTGGCAGATGGTAACCGGGCATTCTTGTGAGGTGGCCAAACCATTCAATCTGTTGTTCTTTAACTAATTGCTTTACTAACTTCAGAACTAGCAAATTTCCTCTATCTCTCACAATTACTCCAACAGCTCTTCTAAGGCAGGCACTTCATGTGTTATCATTTTGCCCTCGTGACAAAAACTGCCCATTATTCACATTGGTAGCACCCTAGTCAACTAGCAGTTATGAGATATGCTTTAGTTTGCGTCAGAAGTGGTGCTAGTTTTTCCAATCCCAGATTTGCGTTTGCACTATGAATATTTCTACCTGAAGTGAAAATTGACCGTAGATCTTTAAATTTGCTTCGTTTTATTTAAGAGTTCTTTTTCATTGACAGGGTTTACTGACTGCCTACCTATCACCACTTTTGTTTTTCAATGTTTATTTTCATAAGAGGGGGCTTCAAATGAAAACCTTAAAAGTGTAATAGAAATTACAATAACCATGCCATTGTCTTGTAACCTGTCAATATTTTTGTTCAGGATGTCAAGTGTGTTAAACAATTGACATCACAGTGCACATAAACATGGTGATATCATAAGGACAGTTTGGGACGCAGAAGTGTTTCCAAGGCACCAGGGCCAGGTTTTATACTGGTCAAGACCTACTAGTACTAGCACGTCCTAGCCGTGCGTCCTGGGCAACAGGTCCCTTCAGGGTCCTGGCTAACGTAGTAGGATCGCTGATTCTTCCGAAGTCGGAGAGTGAGTATCTGCACGGCGAGGAACCAGTCTGCACACGAATAAGCCAGACATGAGACAACGGATACTCACGCAAACCTCAGTCCATTATGACATCGCTTCGATGTTGGACAACAGGATGTCTTCATCTGACAAACAGGACTTCATGCTGGAGTTCACAGCCAGCGAACACAAGCAAGCATAAGGACAGTTTAAAGATGGCCACCCCACTTATGACATGCATCAAAGTGGAGTAACATTCTGTTATCCGTTTTTTGATCAGTGAAGGGTGAAACCTATAAAAATTCATCGGCTAAGGAAGGTCCAGTATGGCGAGCATGCATGTCAGCCCAGCAAGTGTATGGGTGGAGTAGGAAGTTTCAAAATGGCGTGACTTCTGTGACAAGACTGTTCACGACCAGGTCAGGCACACCGAGTAGTGATCCCAGAGTCAATTTTTCTATAGGAATCCAAGCACTTTATCTGTGCTGGAGGACTTGCATTGAATCCAGTGGCTACATCAAACAATTATACATTTTTTCTTTATTTTTTTTCAGAATATATTTACGAAAAAAAAAAAAAAACCATTTACCGTTAAGATTAACTACAGCAATTGCTATTTAATAGCCACGCCAACTTTATGTAAACAAAGACAGTCAGTTTAAAATTACTGTGGCAGACTGTTAACTACTTAGGGAATGTGTGTTGGTGTACTTCAACCTGAAGGATTGATCTTCTTACTCAGTCGATGTTACATGACATCTGTCAAATACATCTGACGAGATGCAGAGAAATATACCACGCAATAAATTGTGCAATCTATTTTCTTTGTTATTCAAATCACGGAGAAAATGTTTGAATATAAGATATGCCAGTTGGTGTGTTAGTAATTAAAGACCCCCTTTGACACGCATGAGGACAACCGGGTATCTGGACCCATATTTTCATAGACCATACGGCTGTGGGTGAGCGATGGGGTCGGCATACTAGCCACCTTTATTTTCCCAAGACAAATCCTGGCATCCATTTCAGGCTGGGTCCACCTGAGAGTCCAGTTTCATTTTTTTTATTAAATCTGCCCCAATACAGATTCAAATCCACGATCATGATCAACTGTTTTTAAAATCTGCCCCAATACAGATTCAAATCCACGATCATGATCAACTGTTTTTAAAATCTGCCCCAATACAGATTCAAACCCATGACCATGGCCAAATTTGTTTAAATCTGCGAAACACCCATGAAGGTAACCCGGTCAACAAACTCCGGAAGAAGTCAGATGTGTCGGCCAAAAGGTGCAAATATCGCAACTCTTGTTGTAGACAGGCACAACGCAATTACATGTAAAACAACATTCCAAATGCAGAAGTAGAAGAAGAAACTGTCCCTAAGATGAATCAAACACAAAACCATCACTGCAGCCAGGCTAGTGTCTAGCCATTACACTGCCATGGCTCCTTAAACAGTATTGATTGCAAACAAGGAACCAGATCTGCAATTAGTGCATTCGATGTCTGCACACAATAAATCTTACAAACATAGAAAGAATTATATTTTAACAAAAGCCTAAGAAAAGTAAGAAAACAATCTGTTTATTCACAGCTCACACATCCTATTTTTCAGATACAAAACCGTGTCCAGAACAGCGCAATTAAACGCACATGACAATTAAACGCACATGATGGAAAACAATTATAACAGAAATCATTTTCAGATTGTTTATATACAATTCTCATTCACTCCATAGTGGTATTACTGTGATATTTTGTTCTGATCTCGCCCGGAGTCGTGACTTGTTGATCCCCTCCATCTGGAGTGCACCATTTCCTGGCGCAGTCAAAATCTCTCTATCTGCAGTCAAGATCTACAGTAACGATGTCTATGTTAGATGTGTTTCAATAGATATCTAGATATGACAGTGTAGTTTTGGTCGCTGTGTTTCTACCAGGACCCCCTTACACACATCCAGGAACAAGCGTACTCCGAAGCATGACCAACTAGACACTCCAGGAGTGTCAGAGGACACTTAAAGAGTGTCTAGTTGGCCATACGTTGAAATACACTTGTTCCTGCAGCGAGGCGCTGTCACCATTTGGAGGTGACAGGTTCAAATCCCGGTTGGTAACTATAGCTTTCAAATTTTATGTTGTCTGGTCTCTACTTCCTTCTTCTCCTTCTGTGAGCGCCAAACAATACTATGTGTGTTTATTTATGTAACTGTCTCAGTGGCCCTTAGGGTTCCCCAATTGATTTTCTGTGTTACACTCATCTCATACACTTGCTGAACTGACAGGCATGCGTCACCATAGTGGACCTTCATATGCCGATGAATTTCTTTAGGTTTCACCCCTTCACTGACCAAAAACGGATAATAGAATGCTACTCCTCTTTGGTGCATATCAAAAGTGGGGTGGCCATCTTTAAACTGTCATATTTTTTTTTGCACTCGCTCGCTTTGAGCTCAAGCGCAGTCCATACACACTATAGTAGTGATGGACTGAATTTTGCGTGTGGATTAGCTTTCCTATTAAGTGTCCCTCGCCATCAGGCAAACCTACTCCGACTTTAGAGGCACTTGTAATTAACGTCCCCAAGTCAAGGACGACAGGTCAACATTTGAGTCCATGTGTCCACTGTAGGAGTTGAACTGCTTACCCCGGCATCAGCACACTGGATATATAAGAACATGCATTATTATCCATGCGGACCTGCACTGTCATGATGATGTAACTGTGTTCACCTGCACTGTGATGTCATGTGCATAACGTCCTTAACATCAATATTGATATGTTACAAGATAATGACATGGTTATGGTAATTTCTATCACACAAGTTTTATTATGTTACAAGATAATGACATGGTTATGGTAATTTCTATCACACAAGTTTTATTTGAATCCCCCACATATATTTTTAAAGTGTTCAAACACCCAAGTTTCTTCTGCCCTACGTCTCCCAATGAAGCCTAGGCCATCAACCAACTCAGGCCAAGCCATGCAATGTAGACTTTGTGCTTGTTTGGGTTTCGCAGCTCAAGTGTTCTCCAGGCTGAGGGTTCTCTCTAAACCCTCTTTAGTCACCTCTAACAACACACTCGGTAGTTTACAGTTATAATTCTTTGTATCCCTAAGGGCTCCAGTAACTCCGTTACTGCTCCAGGCATCTAAGATTCCAACATCCTTTTTGAAACACCCCCATATAACATGCAGCAAACCAATTGGAGAATATGACATGTGCCATAGTTTAAAAACTATCGTCTCTTGAGCAGATAGAAAAATAACAGATTTACCACACAAACAATTCTCATGCTTAAGTGTATAATAAAAAAAACAAGAAAACAAATGCAATACTAAATGCTTATTTAAAATTGAGCAAACAAATTTAAACATTGTGTATCACCAATCTAAAAATATCGTGAAAGATGAAAAAAGAATTATTCGCTGGCTTGAGAACAAAGGTTTGTGAGAAGCCCAAGACTTTATCATTTTCAGAGTTGTTCTGGGGAGAGACAAGAAAACCATTAAATAAAACCATTCAATAAATCTTTGGTTACACTACACCTCACATACATTCATCACCATCATTCTGTAAATGTTGGTGGTATGGATAAACACATTTTGTTCCTGTGTGCCTCTTTCTACTGCAGTACTTCACACATAGGGATCTAATGCAGTACTTCCCACATAGAAATCTAAAGAAGTACTTCACATATAGGGATCTGCTTGCTTGTGTTCGCTGGCTGTAAACTCCAGCGTGAAGTCCTGTATGTCGGATGAAGACATCCTGTTGTCCAACGTCAGTGTGATGTCATACAGGATCTGAGGTTTGCTTGAGTATCCGTTGTCCCATGTCTGGCTTATTGGTGTGCAGAATGGTGGTTCCTCGCCGTACAGGCAGACACTCTCCGACTTCGGAAGAACATAGGGATCTAATCAAGTACTCCACACATAGGGATCTAATCAAGTACCCCACACATACGGATCTATATCAAGTACCCCACACATACGGATCTATATCAAGTACCCCACACATACGGATCTATATCAAGTACCCCACACATACGGATCTATATCAAGTACCCCACACATACGGATCTATATCAAGTACCCCACACATACGGATCTACATCAAGTACTTCACACATAGGGATCTACATCAAGTGCTTCACGCATAGGGATCTAATGAAGTACCCCACACATAGGGATCTTATCAAGTACTCCACACATAGGGATTTAACCAAGTATTTCACCCATAGGGATCTAACCAAGTACTTCACACATAGGGATCTAATGAAGTACTCCACACATAGGGATTTAACCAAGTATTTCACCCATAGGGATCTAACCAAGTACTTCACACATAGGGATCTAATGAAGTACTCCACACATAGGGATTTAACCAAGTATTTCACCCATAGGGATCTTATCAAGTACTCCACACATAGGGATTTAACCAAGTATTTCACACATAGGGATCTAACCAAGTACTTCACACATAGGGATCTAATGAAGTACTCCACACATAGGGATTTAACCAAGTATTTCACCCATAGGGATCTAACCAAGTACTTCACACAAAGGGATCTAATGAAGTACTCCACACATAGGGATTTAACCAAGTATTTCACCCATAGGGATCTAACCAAGTACTTCACACATAGGGATCTAATGAAGTACTTCACACATAGGGATCTAATGCATTTCTTCACCCATAGGGATCTAATAAAGTACTTCACGTATAGGGATCTAATCAAGTACTTCACACAACACATGTCTTATTCCCCCCCCCCCCCCCCCCCAATTACAGACTATATAAAAGTCAAGGTAAGCATAGCCAAGAGGTGTCAAGTGTCACAGCGAACCACAGCGTAGTGAGATTGAGTGACCAGTTACCTCCCTGACCACCTTAACATTCCAAACATCCAGTACCAGAACAGAACACCAACACAGATCTGGTGTTGTCAGCTGTCAAACACTGAATTGACCAATGATGTTAAAACAAAACAGGCCACATATCTTGAATTGACCAATGATATTAAAACAAAACAAGCCACATACCTTGAATTGAACAATGATATTAAAATAAAACAAGCCACATGCCATGAATTGGCCAATGATATTAAAACAAAAGACATACCTTGAATTGACCAATATTAAAATAAAACAAACAACATATCTTGAATTGACCAATGATAATACAAAACAAACTACATATCTTGAATTGACCAATGATAATACAAAACAAACTACACTCCTTGAATTGACCAATAATTCAAAACAAGCCACATACCTTGAATTAACCAATGATAATACACAACCACATACCTTGAATTGACCAATGACATTAACTAAAACAATCCAGTATAGTTAAAACAAACCTTGAAACAACCAATGAGAATAATTAAATCAATCCAGTCAATTTGAACTGACTAATAAGATTAACAGAAGCAAAACAAAAGCTACATACCTTGAGCTGACCAATGACATTAACTAATACACCGCCATCAATTGTTGGCTGGCAGTCTATCGTTGTTATCTGCCGGAACATGTTATCAATGGGGATTGTCTGTTGAATAACGTAACAATCGGCATGTGAGTACAATACAATTTTACAAACAAAAAATTAAAACACATGAGAATTTCACAAAACTATTAAACGTAATATCACGTCTGGAGCCCATGTGGCTATTGGGATAGTGTGCTAGCCTGCCAAGAAAGTAGTATTCTGGTTAAATCCACAGCACAGGCAGGTTTATTTTTTTCAAACCAGTACATTTCTGAGGTTGACCCATAGTCCTTAGCAGAACGTCACTCTAATAACAACCCTTGCAGAGGTCAGTTTGGCCAAATGGATAAGAGCCATAATTCTTAAACATCTGGTGTTCTGATGCCGAGTTAATGGGTTCAACCCTTACACCGGACAGTTGAACTAATATGTTGACTTCTTGTCTGTGACTTGAGGACGTCAATTACAACTAACTATGAAGTCGGAGTGGGTTCGTCTGATGGAGAGGGACACTGGTAGTCGCATCCTTCAGTTCACGAGTGCATTTTTTGGAGACTCCTGGGGGTTGTCACTGGAGCTACAGAGTTTGTGCTTTGTGCGATGCTTTCCGCGACTGAGCCATAGGGGACAAAATGAAGTCCACCCTGTCAACTTTTAAGCAACTTCTTTTAAGGGAAAGCTAAAACACATGCAAAATCAGTTCAGTGCACTACAAGTAGTAGCACATGTATGGACTAAGCTTGAGTTCAAAGCTAGTGCACCAAAAGCAAAACAAACACCCTTGCCGGTTCCCCCTGCACATGAATATTTACACAGAGTGTCTATAATGCTATAACCACCTTCATGTTGCTCGAATCCTGGCTCTTCTCCCAGAAACCATGCCTTTCATTAGCGTTCAGTCTAAACCACTGTTACCTTGTCTCAGTTTCCAAGGGATGATTGTTCTTCTTTCGTTCGCTTGAAATGTGTCTATATCTGCACTGTTGCTTCTTGTATGAACTTCACTGCCTTTTTCAGTTCTCACTGGTCCACAGAGTTGATCTTCCACTGTTGTTTCTCTAGGCCAGAAGGTTTGCACAGATATGTCATCATAGGGACTGTCAGAGTATGTGATCTGTCTTCGGCACCAAACCATATAAGCACATGGTGTATTCATCGACCTTTAATTACACGGTTTTTTTTTAAAGTTGCGTATCCCTTACAGGACGTTGCAGTCAACACCAACATTTTACTGCTCTTGTTGATGTCTTGGCAAGTTTTTATGTTCAGTAGTTTGCCACTGCCTTCTGAACGACCGACTCCCATACCAATACGTTAAAACCAGCACGACACGGTCTGCTGCCAAATCGGTCGCCGCTGTGTTTTGAACGCAGGTAAGTGGCATTACAAATAGCGTTCGCAACGCCATTGCCATGGAGACCGGCATGGTTGCATAATCTATTGTGTCCTGTTCTGAGGCACTGCATAATGATTTGTTCTGGTCTGTCCATAAAGTGGATCAAGGGACGATGTTTATAAGCCAGTTATTTTCAATGTGTAGATCTGGTAAAATTTGAGCACTTTTCTTCTTCTAGATCCAAGCTGTTCAAAGAATGTTTCTGTAACAATAAAATTCAAATTTCCCTGAATACAAACTAAACATTCACCTTGTGCGCTGAATTTCTCATTAAAAAATCCTGCCAGGACAGAATCCTATGCAAGCAGCGAACGAAAGAAGAATCCTATGCAAGCAATTCTCTAAAATTCAATCAATTAGGTATTGTCTCCACAATGAAGGTTGGCTGCCATGGATCTGCAACACTGCCACATGCCTTAATTGTACATTCTGTCAGATCATCTCTTGATGTTTTCTCTATATTCCCACCAATCAATTCTGTCAGATCATCTCTTGATGTTTTCTCTATATTCCCACCAATCAAGTTTTGAACGTGAGCAACTTGGAACCTCACTTTTCCATCATCAATACATGCCTTGCCAATTGTGTTGGCAATCGTGCTTCTCTACATCTTGCGGTTTCCAGCATCATGGATCAGTTCATGTGTTAACTCCCTTCCATGCCAAAAACCAAAGGCTGTCAAGAATCTTCTCCTGTCTTTCTATATCTCTCGTCTTTATCTCTCTCTTCACAAATCTTTCCAGTTGTCACATGTTCTAGTTTTTCTCTTCTCATAAAGTGGTCAAAACATAACGCAGCCTCTTTTTGATATTTGTGATAAGTTGTCTATGTGTCTTGACTGCTTTCAAAGAATTTAGATTACCCATTTTTAAACAAAGATGTCAGCGAATTTTCAGCAATGTTCTATAAAACTAGAACTTTAAGACCTCACTTTTTCACCTTTGTGAAGAAAAACAGTCTGGACCATCAATCAAAGAACTAAATCAGGTCTGTCTCTGAAAAAAAAAAACGTCTTGCGAATACTAGACTAGATTTAAGACGTGACATTTGTCTAGCTAGAGGCATGGGATATCCCAGAATTACCCCCACACATTTCTTATTCTTCACATTGCATAATTTATATGCATGCTGGCAGTGGAGGTGTGGTTGATTGGTCAGTTATCTGTTGGGGTATCATCCTTGAACTCTAGATATGTCCAAAGGTGCACAGATCCTCCTCCCAACATATGTCTCGGCGTGCGGTGACAAATAGTGCCAGTTCTGTGTTGGTTGACGAGGTTTATTTTCTCAATGCACTTCTTGTTTGTGTACACATATTACACATAAATATCTATTGGGGAACCCTTCAAGGCCACTAAGACAGTTCATAAATAAGTACACACGTATTGTTTGGCACACATAGACATAGGGGTAAGAATTAGAGACTAGAGGATGCACTAGAAAACATATAAATTGAAAGCTATAGGTACCATCTGAAATACACTTGTTCCTGCAGTGAAGTGATGTCGTCACTTGGAGTTGACAGGTTCAAATCCCAGAAGGTAACTATAGCTTGCAATTTTTATGTTGTCTAGTGCATTCTCTAGTCGGTAATTCTTACCCCTACTTCTATAAGTGCCAAAAATATGTGTATTTATTTATGAACTCTCGTGTGTGGCCGTGCTAATTCTTACTGGTTTCTAGGGAAAGTGCAGATGCACCAAGGACAGATGGGAGCAAATGAGGCAGTTCTTCAAGAGAGATGGAAACTTGTTTTTATTGGAGAAATTGGATGTGAACAAGATTATCTGAGCATGTTATTGTACAAGAAAGAAAAACTTAGTGATAACTGGTAAACTTCATGGAAAAATCATAGGGAAGACAAAGAAATAAGCACATGGATGGTTAGGCCAAATGGCATAAACAGAGAACGAACTGATCCACGACTTGGTGATTGTATGAGATGATAAACCTTTGACTTGGTGATTGTATGAGATGATAAACCTTTGACTTGGTGATTGTATGCGATGATAAACCTTTGAGAATGACATATGATGATGATGAATTATTTTCTTGTGCACACAAATAAATTTGCCATTTTACTTCATTTTGTTAATAAGCACAAGTTTGAAAAACATAATAAAATATGATGCTTACTTTCATTTTCTCTGCGATTGCTTCCAGGCCCTGAAATTGCTGACCTTCAAAGGTTAACAAAGCATCTGATGGCTGGAAAGTGTAAATGAAAGAATGGAAAGTGTAAATGAAAGAAATAAGTATGTTGAGATTCTGTATAGAAAAATGTCAGGCAAGGTGAATAGAAACCGTAGTAATATTACTTGTATTTTAATATATCATCATCATCATTCTTGATGGACAAACAACATTTTAATATATATTTGTACATTTGTTTTCCCCGCTCGCTTTGAACACAAGCGTAGTTCATAAACACTACTTCTAGTAGCACTGGACTGAATTTTCATGTGGGTTAGCTTTCCCTATTACCAGTGTCCCTCCCTGTCAGGCGAACCCACTCCGACTTCAGAAGTACTTGTAATTTATGCCCCAAGTCAAGGACGAGAAGTCAACATTTTAGTCCAATTGTCCGGTGTATGGGTTGAACTTCTTACCTTGGCATCAACACACCGGATGTTTAAGAACCTGTGTTCTTATCCATTCGGCCATGTTAACCTCCATTTGTATGTTATATCCTTCTGAATTATGCTATTTATTTCTCTCTCTCAGTACCTGTGTTAATTTTTTAAAGATTCGAAGAAAAGTAAAAAATAACTCATTTAATCAGGCCAAACAACCCAATATTTCTGTGGTTACTGACCTCACAGCCCATTGTTTCGGTTGCGACTGACCTTAGCCACAGACAAAGTAAATATTTTTTAAAAACTATGTAACAAAAAATGAGAATAATCAAAAGTAAAGAAAAAGCAGTAAATTCTGAAATGAGCAAGATGTAACAATTTTCGGGAACGTGTGCAATAGTACAATAGTTTATATTAAAATTATAATTTGGGGTAGAAAATCCAGGGAGTTCTGTTGCCATGGCACCTGGAAATGTTTACCTTGTGTCTGAATTTTTAATTGTTTTCTTAGCCTACATTTGTCAAAAAAATATGTTGACTCCTGAATTATGTTTAATTTTTTCTATCTCAGGGTACCAAATAGCAGAAATTGATGTGTCAAAACACGTTTGCAACCAAATATTTAATTCTCTTTTAAGGAGATTAACATCTCCACTTAAAGTTGACATAGAAATTGCAATTGCTGTTGAATTATTTTTCATCAGCCCACTGCTGAAAATTCTTTATTGACAACAAAAATGTAGACAACTATAATTATGATAACATGAATAACACAACACCTACATAGTTCTCTCTCTCTTTTATCCTTTATCCTCATTTGAAGCACAGGTCCACAAACTCACTGCAATGCAGCAAACCATCATATTGTGTTCTATCGCATGCAGCTTTTTCCCTGTTGTTCATTTCTGACGCTAGTTTTCTCCTTTGTGTTTATCATCCCCTATTGCTTTTGCCTTGTAAATTTCAGACAAAGGTCTTTCAAGTTCTACTACTATTACTATTCTCAAGTTTTCTAAAAATTCTTATTAAGTGGTATAGTGCCCCTAATAATAAATAAATAAAATGGATAAAGTACTGTTTGACATTGTAAGTTTTTAAGACCTATCAATTATGCAGTCTCACTCATAACTTAAAAATAAATCGAAATCTGTGCTCATTTTAGTAAAATACTAGGTGTACATAAATTCAAATTTATCACACAGGACATGACATAATAATAAAGAACAGATTCCGCTTGCTGTGGATATTTTTGTTCTCCAGAAAATTTTCCAAAACTGGGAAAACAAAACCAATCTAGTATCTACAATTAACAAATTAAAACCTGTCACCCCTCTGCCGTGCGTCCACCTTGACGAGGTAGAGGGGCTTGCGCGTTCCAATGACCCCAAGAGCTATGCCGACGGTAGCACAGCTACTGGTAGGGTCACCCATGTCGGACAGGTCAAGGGAGAGGGACCAGACGAAGTGACGCACAAACCTGCTGCCTTGTGGGTAGACTGGGGACAATCAAAGGCTAGGGAAAGCATCCCGAAAAGTGCTTGTCGAAATCGGATGTACTGAGCCACAAGCTTGACAAAGAAGTGCAACGTAACTTTATCATTTCATGATGCCACAGATGAAAATTAATCGTTATGGTGCTAATCCCGTGAAGTCCCATCAGGCGGTGATAGTGCCGGGCCCCCTGCCTCGAGGGGGTCCACCCATGACTACTGGTGGTCACCTTCCCCTGTGCTGTGGAGTCAAGGCACAGAGGAGTAGGTTAAGAGCTATTGACCAAATACCAAGGACACTCAACATACTACAGTGGAATGCCGAAGGAGTTTATAACAAGAAAGAATCCCTGACACAGCGTCTTCATAAAGATAGAATAGATGTGGCATGCATTCAAGAGACACACCTCAATGCCAATCGCAAATTTTCAGTCAGAGGATATCAGGCCACACGTTTCGACCGCGAAGGACATAAAGGAGGAGTTCTAATACTTACACGAAATACAATACCTTGCAGCGAAGTATCTGTGATCTCTGACAACCAAACAGAAATTATAGGTGTTGATATAATGATAAAGGACGTGAAAATAAGAATCTACAATCTGTATAGCCCAGCAGATAAGGACCTTACACTCTCAAACATGAAAATAACTGACACAAACTGCATTATTGTCGGAGACTTTAATAGCCGTTCAGAAAGATGGGGATACCCAGATACTGACAAAAGAGGAGATGAATTGGAGGACTGGGAAATAGACTCAAATCTCCATCTACTCAACAAAGCGGATGACACACCGAGCTTCTACTCCAGAAGATGGCTTACCACTTCTACTCCAGACTTAGCTTTCTGCACAGGAGACATCCTCCACAAAATCGATCGCCATGTGCTGGACCAATTAGCAGGTAGTGACCACAGACCAATCAAGCTTGTAATGAATATGGAGTATGTTCCACAGGAGCAAAAGCCCTTGCCCCGCTGGAATTACAAACAAGCAGATTGGGACAGATTTGCCATACTAACAGACAAATATTGTGAAAACATAAATACACGATATGGCAACATAAAGCAAATGGTGGAAAGTCTAAACAGAGCGATAATACAGACAGCCACTGAGTCCATTCCTAGAGGAGCGAGGAAAAATTACAAACCATACTGGACTGAAGAACTACAAAGTTTGGAGGACAAAGTTGAAGATGCCAGGAAGACAGCAGAGAGAGAACAAACAATTGAAGCGAATATCTCTCTCAAAGCCATCTCAGCAAAATATAAAAGAACAGTAAATCAAACAACAAGAGATTGTTGGAGGGAAAAAACAGAAAACCTGAATTTTGACAGGGATGGAAACAAACTATGGAAACTAGTGAAAGCCATGAACAATGAAGGACCTAGAAACAAACAAATAACAATTAAACAAGGAAATGCCTTGCTTACAGGAAAAAAGGCTGCAAATGCACTAATGGAACACTATGCAAATGCAAACCACATTGATATTACAACCGAACAGAAGAAAGCAATCAAAGACAAACAGATACATCATAGAAATACAGAGACAGCAGCAGAATATATGATGGCAAATCTAACAATGGAAGAAATGGAACAGGCAATGAATACCCTAAAAAAGAAGAAATCACCAGGAAAGGATGGAATCACAAATGAAATGCTAATAGGACTAGGCAACAAGGCAAAAAAGAAACTACTAGCAGTCCTAAATAACAGCTGGAAGAGAGGAATAGTCCCACAGGCATGGAAGGAAGCTATACTAATACCAGTCCCAAAGAAAGGAAAAGACCTGGAAGAACCAAATGGCTATCGACCTATCAGTCTACTTAGCTGAGTAGGAAAATTAATGGAACGCATTATCAATGGCAGGCTAACATGGCATCTGGAAGAAAACAAACTCTTAACATCACACCAAGCAGGATTCAGAAAGTACAGATCCACTGAAGATCAAATAACCTATATAGCTCAGGAAATAGAGGATGCCTTCCAAGAGAAAAAGCACACACTAGCAGTCTGGATAGATTTAGAAAAAGCATTTGATAAAGTATGGAAGGAAGGACTGAAAGTAAAACTGCAAAACATGCATGTTTGTGGAAAAATGTATAAATGGATCAGCCACTACCTTGAGAACAGAACTGCCAGGACAAAAGTACAAGGACAAACAAGCAAAATGATGCTGCTGGAGCAAGGTGTCCCCCAAGGAGGAGTTCTTTCACCAACATTATTCCTAGCATATATAAATGACATCACAGAAAATTTTCCAGCCAGAGTACACACATCCTCCTTTGCAGATGACCTAGCCATATGGACATCTGAAGAATATATTAGTACAGCTAACAGCAGAATACAGCAAGCCTTATTAGCGCTAGAGGACTGGTCAAAATCATGGCTAGTGAAGATAAGTGAGGAGAAAACAACATGCACAGTGTTCTCCCTCTCAAATAAAACTCAGCAACCTAAGCTGGTATTGAATGGAAAAATATTGCGCCATGAAGAAAATCCAAACTATCTAGGAGTCACCTTTGATCGTCGCCTGACATGGAAGACACAGGTTGAGAAAAATCGAACAAGAGCAAGGCAGAGAATGGCAATCATGAAAAGGCTTGCTGGTACAACGTGGGGAGCAGATGAGAAAGTTCTCAAGAAGTTATATACTGGATGGGTGAGGCCAGTACTGGAATATGGCATTGCAGCTTGGGCAACAGCAGCTAAGTCAAACTTTAGCAAAATAAGTAGAGTCCAAAACCAAGGAATGCGAATCATAACTGGAAGCCTGAAGACAACGCCTATTAATGAACTAGAAAAGATCACTTGTTTACAACCAATGCAGGATAGAAGAGATAGCAGAGCCCAGCAACAAGCAGAAAAATTTAGAAGATTGACAGACCACCCTATGTACAACAGATTTAATGGTTTTGGAAAGGGAAGACTGAAGCGTAGCAACTTTGTAGAAACTGCAAAACGAAGGATTAGGGCAGATCCTATACTTAACATATCAACAGTCAAGCCCATACACAATGCACACAACTTCCCAGCTTGGAGACAGCAGCAACTGCCTGAGATGATAGAAAACATTCCTGGTATTGAGAAAAAGAACACTCAGCATGAAACCGAAAGAAGAGAAATAACCCTAAACTACATAAAAGAACATTACCCAAGCAGGAATTGGACCCATGCATATACAGATGGATCAGCCAAAAATTCAATAGAGAATGGAGGAGGAGGAATTCTCCTAAATTTAAAAAATGGAGTGAAAAAAACACATTCAATGGCAACTGGAAAATTTTCAAGTAACTTCAAAGCGGAGGTAGAGGCTTTGAAAACTGCAGCAGAAATGCTCCTGATGGAGGAAAATAAAGAGAAGCAAATAGCTATCTTCACAGATGCAAAGTCAGCTGTCTCAATACTCAAGAGCAATAACAGTACAGAACTAACTGACCTAAGAGCAGCACTCCATGGTCTATGCCAGAAATCCAAAAAAGTTGTAATACAGTGGATCCCATCACATTGCAGTATACCTGGAAATGAAGAGGCTGACAGACTAGCAAAAGAGGAAGGACGACTACCACAGCCTGACATAGACATAACCTATAATGAGGCAAAGAGGTTGATAAAAAG
Organism: Cepaea nemoralis; assembly: GCA_014155875.1. Classification (NCBI taxonomy): domain Eukaryota; kingdom Metazoa; phylum Mollusca; class Gastropoda; order Stylommatophora; family Helicidae; genus Cepaea; species Cepaea nemoralis. The sequence continues at coordinate 255,812 of JACEFZ010014597.1, forward strand.
CACTTATAGAACCAAATGGTAATCAGAGCATCCAGGCCATCAGAAGGATGATGCATATTACAAACTTGACCGAAGAGAACAAGTAGCAATCTTCAGACTCCGCACAGGACATAACAGGCTGAAATACCACTTGTTCAATAAACTAAAGATAGGAGATACCGATGAATGTAATTGTAGAACTGGAAAAATGACAGCAAAACATTTGCTGCAGGATTGCACAACGTATGCAGAACAGAGAAAGATATTTTGGCCCACACCTGCTTCATTTGAGGACAAGCTCTATGGAGATATCAACAAGCTCAAGTTGACCGCAGCTTACTTTAACTGCATACAGGTTGACATTTAAAGGTGCATGAAGACCCAGAGGCATGAAATGGAATATTGCTTGGATAGCAAATCCATTACGTGGAAAGTCCGAATCAAAAGCCCATTGTGTGGGCTTCATAAAAGGTGGAAAAGTGTCCTAGTGGCATGAAATGGAATATTGCTTGGATAGGAAATATATTACGTGGAAAGTCCTAATCAAAAGCCCACTGTGTGGACTTCATAAAAGGTGGAAAAGTGTCCTAGTGGCACGAAATGGAATATTGCTTGGATAGCAAATCCATTACATGGAAAGTCCGAATCGAAAGCTCACTGTGTGGATGTCATCTGCAGACTGCATACTTCTGGTTTCCGGAAGAACAGCCTATGGTGAACGGAAGGCCCAATATACGGAAGTGAGGCTAAGCAGCCATGTGCAGGACGTGACGATTCCTTGTGTGAGCCCAGTACCAGAGCGCTATGTATCGGCTCTGCAAGTATGGAAGCCTCCTTGGATGGCGGGGAATGCCCATGGTCTGCCCCTGCCTTCCCTTGAGGGCTGACCAGGATCTTTGGCTGTTCTATATGGACCAGCTGGGATGGGGGATAACACCACAACAGTGAGAGTCAAACGTCCTAAGAAACCCCCGGGAAGGTTAACCCGGTCAACAAATGCCCGCAGAAGTCGGATGTGTCGGCCTAACGGCGCAAGAACGCAGCTCTGCTGTAAACAGGCACAACGCAATCACATCCAAAAAAAAAAACTCCGGATGAACGAAGAAGAAGAAAACCTGTCAAAGCTTGCTTCCGTTCGCTGGCTGTGAACTCCAGCGCGAAGTCCTGTATGTTGGATGAAGACATCTTGTTGTCCAACGTCAGTGTGATGTCATACAGGACCTGATGTTTGCGTGAGTATCCGTTGTCCCATGTCTGGCTTATTGGTGTGCAGACGTGGTTCCTCGTCATGCAGGCAGATACTATCAGACTTCGGAAGAATCAGCCAGTATAGAACATGCAGGCAGATACTCTCAGACTTCGGAAGAATCAGCCAGTATAGAACTGGCCCTGGTGCCTTGCTTGGAAACACCTCTGCGTCCTCTGTCAAAGCTTTAACTTTAATGTATTTCTCACAAGATGTAATGTGGTGTTGTCCATCAAGAATGATAATTCATTTCATCCAGTGGAGTTGAAAGTTTGCAGCCGTGAGTTCTAAGATGGCTGGTAAAAAATAAAACCTATTTATTTAACAACTATTTTGGCTCTATTTTAATTTTTATTATTTGACAATGTGGGCAAAGAATCACGTTCCAGAGGAGAATCTCCTGCAGTGGGTTTTTTTTTTTTTTTTTTGGGGGGGGGGGGGGGGGGGGAGTTCCAGCCTTGTTTTCCCCACAGCTCTAGCAGTCCTGTTTGCTTCACCAGTGACTACACCCTTGCGTAATGATCATACGCCACGAATTTCGGTCTTTGGCAGCAGTCAGCAGTCTGGACAAAAGAAAGTGTCCTCATGAATTCCAATTTTTTTTTTTTTAAAGTGAGATCTTTAGAGCGTTGTGGAACGTAATGAGCAGAGCACGTCAAGCGCCATGATTACTTCTCACAAGATGTCATGTACGCGCTGATTCAGTGAATTAGTTCAACGAGTCAAACACTAAACACAGTAGTGACGGTTCTCGCTACTACTACTAAACACTAAACAGAGAGACACAGAGACAACAATCACGCCGCCCTCGCACCGACTTACATGGTACATGGCCGCCACCTGACCCCTGATGTCTTTGTTGTCGAAAACAAGATAATACTGCTCAACAAACTGTTTGCCGATAGTGTCAAAGTTAGGATTCATCTTGTTTCAATCCGTATGTCAATCAAAACTAATGAAATAATATACGGTAGCGTAGAAAAACCGTTCAGCAATAAATTGTTCCTCGGTCCAGAGCCGGCTTTTGAATCCAGAATCTCCCTGCGTTTACCAGACCGGAAGCTCTCTTTCCTTTCATTGGTTGCTTAAAACATATATATAACTTATCTACGAAGCAAATAATATAACATTTTTTAAAGCGATTTCAAATGTTGTAACATGTTTTTCTGGATGGCAGCGAATCATACTAAATACCATATTTGTAAAGTCTCACTTCACGTTATACGAAGAAATAAATTGGAGAAGTTGGTTACCTCTGAAGTCGGAGTAGGTTCGTCTGTTGGCGAGGGACACTGTTAATAGGGAAAGCTAACCCACGGGCAAAATTCAGTCCATCACTACTATAAAAGACCCCTCTGCCATACACTTACACCGCCATACACACCAGTATAGGAGCCGTAGGTTCACGGTAATTAGAAAGGACAGAGCAGAAGCGAAAGAGGGCGAGGTTGCCCTGTTAGTACATGAACAGTTCCAGATTGTGACACGACACAGGAAGCATTCCTCACCAAAAACTTGGAATGTGTCAGTGCTACCATCACAGGGAACCCTAAAAACCTAACAATAATCAATACATACTGTCCCAAAGGAATAATAGAGTACAAAGACACCCAAGCCCTCCAAGCCAGACTGACATCAGAAACCCTAATAGTGGGAGACTTCAACTGCCACCACACCACATGGGGAGCGATACAGAACAACAGGGCTGGTACAAAACTCATGGAGTTTATCGAGGACAACCAACTGGCAGTGCTCAACTCTGGGACGATAACCAGGATAGATCCCAGACCAAACTGCCAAGACACAGACATTGACCTGACAATAGCCACTATAGGGCTAGCAAGCTGCCAGTGGGAAGTGACAGAGGACACGAACACAGACCACCTACCCATAATAATCAACACCAGAACAAAGCCCCAGCTAAGCTCCAACAACAACAGGCCAACCTTTAACTTCAAGAAAGCAAAATGGGAGCAGTTCAGAGAAGAGATGACAAACACAGACCTGGAGCAGCAGGAACAGGAAGACATTGATAAATATACGGAGGGACTGACCAGAAGCATACTGCGGATAGCAATCAAACATATCTCTAATAAAAAATATGGTAGAGAATCTAAGACCGGGTAAGAAAGAGCCCCAGAGACCCCAAAAACAATGGCACAAAAACCCAGTGGCCTGGAGGAACGACAAGTGCACAGCGGCACAACAAAATAGGAAAAGAGCCTGAAGAGCAAAAACAGCACAGAACTAGCTGACCTAAGAGCAGCACTCCATGGTCAATGCCATAAATCAAAAAAAAAGTTGTAATACAGTGGATCCCATCACATTGCAGTATACCTGGAAATGAAGAGGCTGCCAGACTAGCAAAAGAGGGTGGACGACTACCACAGCCTGACATAGACATAACCTATAATGAGGCAAAGAGGTTTATAAAAAGCACTTATAGAATGAAATGGGAATCAGAGCATCCAGGCCACCAGAAGGGTGATGCATATTACAAACTCGACCGAAGAGAACAAGTAGCAATCTTCAGACTCCGCACAGGACATAACAGGCTGAAATACCACTTGTACAATAAACTAAAGATAGGAGATACCGATGAATGTATTTGTGGAACTGGTAAAATGACAGCTAAACATTTGCTGTAAGAGTGCCCAATATATGCAGAACAGAGAAAGATATTTTGGCCCACACCTGCTTCATTTGAGGACAAGCTATATGGAGATATCAACAAGCTCAAGTTGACTGCAGCTTACTTTAACTACATTCAGGTTGACATTTAAGGTGCATGAAGAAGTATTTAGACTGCTACACTTCATACTACAGGTATGTCAGTTACAAAAGCGTCCCAGAGGCATGAAATGGAATATTGCTTGGATAGCAAATCCATTGCGTGGAAAGTCCGAATCAAAAGTTCACTGTGTGGGCTTCATAAAAGATGGAAAAGTGTTCTAGTGGCACGAAATGGAATATTGCTTGGATAGCAAATCCATTACGTGGAAAGTCCGAATCAAAAGCTAACTGTATGGATGTCATCTGCAGAATGCATACTTCTGGTTTCCGGAAGAACAGCCTATGGTGAACGGAAGGCCCAATATACGGAAATGGGGCTAAGCAGCCATGTGCAGGACGTGACGATTCCTTGGGTGAGCCCAGTACAAGAGCGCTGTGTGTCGGCTCTGCAAGTATGGAAGCCTCCTTGGATGGCGGGGAATGCCCATGGTCTGCCCCTGCCTTACCTTGAGGGCTGACCAGGATGTCTTTGGCTGTTCTATATTGGCCAGCTGGGATGGGGGATAACACCACAACAGTGAGAGTCAAACGTCCTAAGAAACCCCCGGGAAGGTTAACCCGGTCAACAAATGCCCGCAGAAGTCGGATGTGTCGGCCTAACGGCGCAAGAACGCAGCTCTGCTGTAAACAGGCACAACGCAATCACGTCCGAAAAAAAACAAACTCCGGATGAACGCAAAAGAAGAAGAAGAAGGAAAAGAGCTCTGCAGAAATACAAAAAGGCAAGGACAGAAGAGAATTTTGAAGAATACAAGAAATTCAGAAACGAAGCAAACAGAGCAGTAAAACAAGCAAAAGAAAAGGAGTGAAAAAGGTTCTGTCAGACACTTAGTCCAGATACACCGACCACAAAGGTGTGGAAACAAATAAAAGCAATTCAAGGTAATTAAAAGACTAGCAAAATCCCAACCATCAAAAGTACGAAATTAGCAGTAACAAACCAGGACAAAGCCAAAGTGTTCGGAGAATATTTCCACGATGTCTGCTCTAACAAAAGACTAAGAAGCAAAGAAAGACAAAGAAGGGAGGAGCTGAGACAAGAGTTAAAAGACACAGCAGACGAGAACATCGAAGAACACTTTATGGATGCAGACATCGCAACAGACAAGGTGGTGACAGCTCTAAACGAGAAATCCGAAACCTCGGCTGGGGCGGACATTCTAAACTATACCATCATCAAAAGGCTTCCAAATAACACCATAAAAACAATTACTAAGCTGTATAATGTAATATGGGAGACGGGAAAGATCCCCAAACAGTGGAAAACAGCCACGGTGATCCCAATCAAGAAACAAACCAAAGAGCCAACAAGGGTAGAATCATACCGCCCCATCTCGCTGAAATCTCACCTGGGCAAAGTTATGGAGACTGTGATAAATAGAAGAATAACATTCTACCTGGAAAAAAATGAACTGTACAGCCATACACAAACCGGGTTTAAAGCCAACAGGTGCACGATGGATCAGATCATGAAATTGGAAAACCATGTAATGAAAGGAATCAAGAGAGGAGAAACGAGGTTGGCTGTATTCCTGGACCTAGCCCAGGCGTACGATCAATGCTGGAGAAAATCCGTACTAATCAAGATAAAGAAAGTTGGCATAGTGGGAAGAACCTACAAATACATAGAAAACTTCCTCAAAGATAGAAGCTTCTCAGTGAGGATAGGGAATGAGGTATCCGACTCATATGTGCAAGACAACGGCATCCCTCAGGGCTCGGTCATCTCACCAACAATCTTTTCGATACTGGTGAACGACCTGACAGAGGAGATTCAAGACCAGAAAACAGGACTATCTCAATTCGCGGACGACTGCACCACATGGAGAAGTGGTAAGGCGGCAAAGACTACCCTCCAAAAACAGATAAACAAGCTAACAGCATGGATGGATAAATGGGGTTTCTTCTTCTTCGTTCATCCGGAGTTTTTTTTTTTCGGATGTGATTGCGTTGTGCCTGTTTACAGCAGAGCTGCGTTCTTGTGCCGTTAGGCCGACACATCCGACTTCTGCGGGCATTTGTTGACCGGGTTAACCTTTCCGGGGGTTTCTTAGGACGTTTGACTCTCACTGTTGTGGTGTTATCCCCCATCCCAGCTGGTCCATATAGAACAGCCAAAGATCCTGGTCAGCCCTCAAGGGAAGGCAGGGGCAGACCATGGGCATTCCCCGCCATCCAAGGAGGCTTCCATACTTGCAGAGCCGATACATAGCGCTCTGGTACTGGGCTCACCCAAGGAATCGTCACGTCCTGCACATGGCTGTTTAGCCTCACTTACGTATATTGGGCCTTCTGTTCACCATAGGCTGTTCCTCCGGAAACCAGAAGTATGCAGTCTGCAGATAACATCCACACAGTGAGCTTTCGATTCGGACTTTCCATGTAATGGATTTGCTATCCAAGCAATATTCCATTTCGTGCCACTAGGACACTTTTCCACCTTTTATGAAGCCCACACAGTGGGCTTTTGATTCGGACTTTCCACGTAATGGATTTGCTATCCAAGCAATATTCCATTTCGTGCCACTAGGACACTTTTCCACCTTTTATGAAGCCCACACAGTGGGCTTTTGATTCGGACTTTCCACGTAATGGATTTGCTATCCAAGCAATATTCCATTTCGTGCCACTAGGACACTTTTCCACCTTTTATGAAGCCCACACAGCGAGCTTTCGATTTGGACTTTCCACATAATGGATTTGCTATCCAAGCAATATTCCATTTCATGCCTCTGGGTCTTCATGCACCTTTAAATGTCAACCTGTATATAGTTAAAGTAAGCTGCGGTCAACTTGAGCTTGTTGATATCTCCATAGAGCTTGTCCTCAAATGAAGCAGGTGTGGGCCAAAATATCTTTCTCTGTTCTGCATACGTTGGGCAATCCTGCAGCAAATGTTTTGCTGTCATTTTTCCAGTTCTACAATTACATTCATCGGTATCTCCTATCTTTAGTTTATTGAACAAGTGGTATTTCAGCCTGTTATGTCCTGTGCGGAGTCTGAAGATTGCTACTTGTTCTCTTCGGTCGAGTTTGTAATATGCATCATCCTTCTGATGGCCTGGATGCTCTGATTCCCATTTGGTTCTATAAGTACTTTTTATCAACCTCTTTGCCTCATTATAGGTTATGTCTATGTCAGGCTGTGGTAGTCGTCCGCCCTCTTTTGCCAGTCTGTCAGCCTCTTCGTTTCCAGGTATACTGCAATGTGATGGGATCCACTGTATTACAACTTTTTTGGATTTCTGGCATAGACCATGGAGTGCTGCTCTTAGGTCAGTTAGTTCTGTGCTGTTATTGCTCTTCAGTATTGAGACAGCTGACTTTGCATCTGTGAAGATAGCTATTTGCTTCTCTTTATTTTCCTCCATCAGGAGCATTTCTGCTGCAGTTTTCAGAGCCTCTACCTCCGCTTTGAAGTTACTTAAAAATTTTCCAGTTGCCATTGAATGTGTTTTTTTCACTCCATTTTTTAAATTTAGGAGAACTCCTCCTCCTCCATTCTCTATTGAATTTTTGGCTGATCCATCTGTATATGCATGGGTCCAATTCCTGCTTGGGTAATGTTCTTTTATGTAGTTTAGGGTTATTTCTCTTCTTTCGGTTTCATGCTGAGTGTTCTTTTTCTCAATACCAGGAATGTTTTCTATCATCTCAGGCAGTTGCTGCTGTCTCCAAGCTGGGAACTTGTGTGCATTGTGTATGGGCTTGACTGTTGATATGTTAAGAATAGGATCTGCCCTAATCCTTCGTTTTGCAGTTTCTACAAAGTTGCTACGCTTCAGTCTTCCCTTTCCAAAACTATTAAATCTGTTGTACATAGGGTGGTCTGTCAATCTTCTAAATTTTTCTGCTTGTTGCTGGGCTCTGCTATCTCTTCTATCCTGCATTGGTTGTAAACAAGTGATCTTTTCTAGTTCATTAATAGGCGTTGTCTTCAGGCTTCCAGTTATGATTCGCATTCCTTGGTTTTGGACTCTACTTATTTTGTTAAAGTTTGACTTAGCTGCTGTTGCCCAAGCTGCAATGCCATATTCCAGTACTGGCCTCACCCGTCCAGTATATAACTTCTTGAGAACTTTCTCATCTGCTCCCCACGTTGTACCAGCAAGCTTTTTCATGATTGCCATTCTCTGCCTTGCTCTTGTTCGATTTTTCTCAACCTGTGTCTTCCATGTCAGGCGACGATCAAAGGTGACTCCTAGATAGTTTGGATTTTCTTCATGGCGCAATATTTTTCCATTCAATACCAGCTTAGGTTGCTGAGGTTTATTTGAGAGGGAGAACACTGTGCATGTTGTTTTCTCCTCACTTATCTTCACTAGCCATGATTTTGACCAGTCCTCTAGCGCTAATAAGGCTTGCTGTATTCTGCTGTTAGCTGTGCTAATATATTCTTCAGATGTCCATATGGCTAGGTCATCTGCAAAGGAGGATGTGTGTACTCTGGCTGGAAAATTTTCTGTGATGTCATTTATATATGCTAGGAATAATGTTGGTGAAAGAACTCCTCCTTGGGGGACACCTTGCTCCAGCAGCATCATTTTGCTTGTTTGTCCTTGTACTTTTGTCCTGGCAGTTCTGTTCTCAAGGTAGTGGCTGATCCATTTATACATTTTTCCACAAACATGCATGTTTTGCAGTTTTACTTTCAGTCCTTCCTTCCATACTTTATCAAATGCTTTTTCTAAATCTATCCAGACTGCTAGTGTGTGCTTTTTCTCTTGGAAGGCATCCTCTATTTCCTGAGCTATATAGGTTATTTGATCTTCAGTGGATCTGTACTTTCTGAATCCTGCTTGGTGTGGTGTTAAGAGTTTGTTTTCTTCCAGATGCCATGTTAGCCTGCCATTGATAATGCGTTCCATTAATTTTCCTACACAGCTAAGTAGACTGATAGGTCGATAGCCATTTGGTTCTTCCAGGTCTTTTCCTTTCTTTGGGACTGGTATTAGTATAGCTTCCTTCCATGCCTGTGGGACTATTCCTCTCTTCCAGCTGTTATTTAGGCCTGCTAGTAGTTTCTTTTTTGCCTTGGTGCCTAGTCCTATTAGCATTTCATTTGTGATTCCATCCTTTCCTGGTGATTTCTTCTTTTTTAGGGTATTCATTGCCTGTTCCATTTCTTCCATTGTTAGATTTGCCATCATATATTCTGCTGCTGTCTCTGTATTTCTATGATGTATCTGTTTATCTTTGATTGCTTTCTTCTGTTCGGTTGTAATATCAATGTGGTTTGCATTGGCATAGTGTTCCATTAGTGCATTTGCACCCTTTTTTCCTGTAAGCAAGGCATTTCCTTGTTTAATTGTTATTTGTTTGTTTCTAGGTCCTTCATTGTTCATGGCTTTCACTAGTTTCCATAGTTTGTTTCCATCCCTGTCAAAATTCAGGTTTTCTGTTTTTTCCCTCCAACGATCTCTTTTTGTTTGATTTACTGTTCTTTTATATTTTGCTGAGATGGCTTTGAGAGAGATATTCGCTTCAATTGTTTGTTCTCTCTCTGCTGTCTTCCTGGCATCTTCAACTTTGTCCTCCAAACTTTGTAGTTCTTCAGTCCAGTATGGTTTGTAATTTTTCCTCGCTCCTCTTGGAATGGACTCAGTGGCTGCCTGTATTATTGCTCTGTTTAGACTTTCCACCATTTGCTTCATGTTGCCATATCGTGTATTTATGTTTTCACAATATTTGTCTGTTAGTGTGGCAAATCTGTCCCAATCTGCTTGTTTGTAATTCCAGCGGGGCAAGGGCTTTTGCTCCTGTGGAACATACTCCATATTCATTACAAGCTTGATTGGTCTGTGGTCACTACCTGCTAATTGGTCCAGCACATGGCGATCGATTTTGTGGAGGATGTCTCCTGTGCAGAAAGCTAAGTCTGGAGTAGAAGTGGTAATCCATCTTCTGGAGTAGAAGCTCGGTGTGTCATCCGCTTTGTTGAGTAGATGGAGATTTGAGTCTATTTCCCAGTCCTCCACTTCATCTCCTCTTTTGTCAGTATCTGGGTATCCCCATCTTTCTGAACGGCTATTAAAGTCTCCGACAATAATGCAATTTGTGTCAGTTATTTTCATGTTTGAGAGTGTAAGATCCTTATCTGCTGGGCTATAAAGATTGTAAATTCTTATTTTCACGTCCTTTATCATTATATCAACACCTATAATTTCTGTTTGGTTGTCAGAGATCACAGATACTTCGCTGCAAGGTATTGTATTTCGTGTAAGTATTAGAACTCCTCCTTTATGTCCTTCGCGGTCGAAACGTGTGACCTGATATCCCCTGACTGAAAATTTGTGCTTGGCGTTGAGGTGTGTCTCTTGAATAAATGGGGTTTCAAAATCAACACCAATAAAACGGTCAGCATGAGTAGTAGTATGGGATGTTGTATTTACTTATCATTTTAGGACATTAGTCCTTCGGCTGACGTCATATTTTACTATATAAAAGTCATGGTCCTACGCTCTGACGTCACCAAATTGTGTCCTTCGGCGACCGCCTTTTTTGAATTTTGGCGGTTATTTTCTTGGATTACCACTTCCGGTTGTCGTGGTGACTACTTCAGGTCCATGGCTATCCCCTACGCAGGTCCCCCTATCCAGGTCCCCCGTACCCGAACCGGCGCGAACCGGTGCGAACCGAACCGATCCAAGCGGACGTGTCCGACGCGCGATCCGACCAGGCGGGTGTGGTGGCACCGCGGCGGTGGGTGATCGAACCCCAGTCTAGACCCTTCGATGAAGAAGACTGAAGTCAATATGTACATAATTGATTTATTCATCTCTCGAGCGAACCCGAGTAGGTCAAGTAATGACCGTCTTAATAAACTTTTGCACGCTTCAGCAGAAGTCCCGACCCCATGTATAGCCTTTACGCGCATTGGTGAAAATCTGCTTTATGAATATACCAGACAAAGAAAATTTATTAAAAATTAACCCTTACACATGTAATAACGCCAAAATTTCTTGTATGTATACTAGAGAATAGGTACGTCAATATATAACTTCGACTCTCATTTAAAATAAGCCATAATATTCCTAGATATACATTAAAATATGTAATATTATTAAACATCAAAGTTATACCCCTTAATTATAAAAATATTCCAAGGGAAATAAATCGGAGCCCTTGGCTCAAACCAGAATTGTTTCCCATTTTAAGTGCTGACCTCCCTTGAATGTCTGTATACCTACGCGACCAGGTAAAGAAACCTGCGCCACTAGGTAAAGAGCACACACAATAGACAGCGACCAGGAGATTTTCCGATACCGGTCAAGCATATCGCTTCACTGAGCACACACCGGCGAGAAAATACAATGACCAGCGACGACCGTACAAGATTAAACGATACCAGTCAAGCGGAACGCTTCACCGACCACAGCCGAGGGGTATCACAATAGCCGCGGCCAGTGGTTACTGATAACCGCTAGATAAGAACCTGAAGGAAATTACCATTGACGACTAGGCGAGCTATGGTCAAATATTCAGTGCAAATATGTATTTTCTATTTGCTGTAAATCTCTCTCTCTCTCTCTCTCTCTCTCTCTCTCTCTCTCTCTCTCTCTCTCTCTCTCTCTCTCTCTCTCTCTCTCTCATGAAATAATAGCGTGGGTGTGCTATCAATTGCAGGACATCGCAGTCAACCTCAGTATTCTACGGAGTGTCTGACTTTCTTAGGCATGTTTTGCAATTGTCATTATGGACGACCGACAGTCATGGGGTGTGCGCTAGCGCGCGTGTGTGTATATACATGCGTGTGTGCATGCGCGCGCGCGTGTGTAATTACAGGACATCACAGTCAACCTCAACATTCTTTGGAGTTTCGTGTGTGCTGGGCAGCTTGCAATTATCATTATATACGAACCACAGTCAGGTCGTGTGCGCTAGCAGCGCGTGTGTGTGTGCGCGTGCGTGCGCGTGCGTGTGGTATCAATTACAGGACATCACAGTCAACCTCAACATTCTTTGGAGTTTCGTATGTGCTGGGCAGTTTGCAATTGTCATTATATACGAACCACAGTCAGGTCGTGTGCGCTAGCGCGCGCATGTGTGTGTGCGTGCGTGCGCGCGTGTGTGCTATCAATTACAGGACATCACAGTCAACCTCAACATTCTTTGGAGTTTCGTGTGTGCTGGGCAAGTTTGCAATTGTCATTATATACGAAAGACAGACAGGGCGTGTGCGCTAGCGCGCGCGTGTGTATATACATGCGTGGGTGCATGCGCGTGCGCATGCTATCAATTACAGGACATCACAATCAACCTCAACATTCTTTGGAGTTTCGTGTGTGCTGGGCAGTTTGCAATTGTCATTATATACGAACCACAGTCAGGTCGTGTACGCTAGCGCGCGCGTGTGCATATACATGCGTGTGTGCATGCGCGCGAGCGTGTGCTATCAATTACAGGACATCACAGTCAACCTCAACATTCTTTGGAGTTTCGTGTGTGCTGGGCAGTTTGCAATTGTCATTATATACGAACCAGTCAGGTCGTGTGCGCTAGCGCGCGCGAGTGTGTGTGTGTGCGTGCGCGCGGGTGTGCTATCAATTACACGACACCACAGTCAGACCCAACATTCTATGGAGTGGTGTGCTTGCTGGGTAAGATTACTGCTGTCTTATTGAACAAGCGGCAGTCATGTCACATGCGTAACCGTTCGTGTATGTACATGCGTGTGTGTGCGCTATCAATTACAGGACGTCGCATGCAACCCCAACATTGATTGGTTGCTCGTGTACCACCATGCTTTACCGTGTCATCGCATGGCCAAAGCTAGGTATTGTACTATACCTGTGTGTCTATCTTTTACATAGCACAGTTAAGCTGTAAGGCAAGCCATTTACAGGAAGTTGCACTCAGCCCTAACATTGATTGGTTGATCGTGTGCTATCATGATTCACCGTGTCACCTCACGACCAAAACTATGCCTTGTACTATAGTTGTGTCTGACTATTACATACTGCAGTCAAGTTGTAACGCATTGCATTTACACGACGTCGCAGTCAGCCCCAGCATTCATGCTTCTTGGACAAGCTTACCGATGTCTTTCTGACCAACCGGTACCCATGATCGCCTGTAGTGTCTTTCACCCGGATTACCAGCATCAGCATCACCCAGCTCCATCAACAAAATCACTATCATCATCAGCATCAACAGCAGCATCGTCAGCAGCTGAAGGTGACCGATCGAGTGACTCACCACAGGGCTATGTCGGCGGAGTGAACGTACGTGAACGTGTTCAGACATGTCTTTGGGGAAAACTGGAGGTTGACTCAGAGCGTACTGACAACATAACGATACATCCGATCAAATATGGTGATGCTTCCGATCATATGTCTAAGGTATACAATCGAAACACGTGACTAAAACCAGTTAAAGATGGCGTCGCACTCGATGACATGTGTAAGTCTACAACCGCGTGACTAAAACCGATCAAAGATGGCGCTGTAGCCGGTCTCATGGCTTATGGGATACATCCGAAACACGTGACTAATGGTCAAAGATGGACTCGCATCCGGTCACATGGTCAGACAATATTCTGATGAGTCATTCTACGTAAGCAAATACCGTGTATAAGACGACTAGCATTCGTCGAATAGAAGTACCGGGCTCCGTGAACACCAACCAGCTCACAATGTTACAACTCGCTAATGGTAAGTTGGTTTATTGATAAAGCTTTCACATTTTCGCTGTGTTTCTCCTAACAATACTAGTATAAGTCACGGGATATATGGTGCTAGACGCCTATATATGAAGAGACAAGCCATTTCTTCGTATAGTACTGTAGGGTGGGTCGACATGGATTAGAGCTGGCATTCGAACTTTTGAACACACCACTATAGTGGTACCTTAATAATATAGGTAGTAATGTGTACTCGTAGGGGAAGGTGAAAGTGGACCACAGTTCCACATACCCATTAGCGATAGAAATATATGAACTATGTAACAGAAACTCCATATCAGCTCCTTAGTTATTATCTGTAATATTCATGTCTATAACGCTGATAAAGTACCCTATTCTTATTTGTTCTACAGATACCGAGGCCCACGAATACCTAATTAGCAAACTGTGGAGCATGCTAAGAGCTGAACCAGACAGCTATTGCATGGCGTGTCTTAATGTCCCACAAAATCAAGAAGCCGAGAATCCATTCAGTCATAACCAACCTACTCAGACAGTGGTGTGAAGAAACCCAGAAACAACATACAGTGTGTATAGCTCTGTATGTGAAAATAAAATGATGTGATGATAGTATGTACACCACCTCATATCACATCATCCATTTCGTATAATGACATTATACATTTTTATTCTTGAAAAATGTACTGAAATACTGTAACATGTACTGAACTACTGTAAAATAAACAGGTCTATATTATAATTATGTCTTGGTTGTTGAATTTTTTTTTTTAGTGTTTACGGTGTATATAGTTGTCATGTGATGAGAGACTGAAGGGTAAAAATGTTGGTCAAGTAATAAAATTTGTTAGCCAAAAGGGAAAAATTTTGACTACATTTCAACCATATTTATAAAACACTCAACCAATCTTATGAAAAGTAGGCAAATTTGTTAACCAAATGTGAAAAAGTTAGCCGAATTTCAAACCAAACTTATAAAAATCTCAGTCAAAACATGAAAAGTAGGAAAATTTGTTAAATAACGTGAAAACTTGTGAAAAGTGGGAAATTTTATTGTCCAGATGTGAAAAGTTTGACCACATTTCACCCATTCTTATGAAAAGTAGGAAACTTTGTTAACAAAATCGCAAAAAAAAAAAAAAAAAAAAATCTTGGCCAAATAAGAAAATGTGTTAACCAAATGTGAAAAGGTTAGCCAAATTTCAAACCAAACTTATAAAAATCTCAGTCAAACATATGAAAAGTAGGAAAATTTGTCAATCAAAGTGAAACATTTTGGTCACATTTCAACCAAACTTATAAAAATCTCAGTCAAACGCATGAAAAGTAGGAACATTTGTTAACCAAATGTGAAAAAGTTAGCCGAATGTCAAACCAAACTTATAAACAGCTCAGTGAAATACATGAAAAGTAGGAAAATTTGTTAACCAATCATTAAAAGTTTGGTCAACGTTCACCCCAACTTATGACAAGTGGGAAAGTTTGTTGTCCAGAGGGGAAAAGTTTGACCAAATTTCACCCAAACTTATGAAAAGTAGGAAACTTTGTTAACAAAATGGCAAAAAAGCTTGGCCTAGTAAGAAAATGTGTTAACCAAATGTGAAAATGTTAGCCAAATTTCAAACCAAACTTATAGAAATCTCAGTCAAACATATGAAAAGTAGGAAAATTTGTCAATCAAAGTGAAACATTTTGGTCACATTTCAACCAAACTTATAGAAATCTCAGTCAAACGCATGAAAAGTAGGAACATTTGTTAACCAAATGTGAAAAAGTTAGCCGAATTTCAAACCAAACTTATAAACAGCTCAGTCAAACACATGTAAAGTAGGAAAATTTGTTAACCAATCATGAAAAGTTTGGTCAACTTTCACCCCAACTTATGAAAAGTGTGAAATTTTGTTGTCCAGAGGGGAAAAGTTTGACCAAATTTCACCCAAACTTATGAAAAGTAGGAAATTTTGTTAATCAAATGTGAAAAGGTTAGCCGAATTTCAAACCAAACTTATAAAAAGCTCAGTCAAACATATGAAAAGTAGGAAATATTTGTTAACCAAACGTGAAAAGTTTGGCCAACTGTCACCCAAACTTATGAAAAGAGAGAGATTTTATTGTCCAGCGGTGAAATGTTTGACCAAATTTCACCCAGTAGGAAACTTTGTTAACCAAATGGCAAAAATCTAGGCTACTTAAGAAAATTTGTTAATCAGAGGGGGGAAATTTTGGCTACATTTCATTCAGACTTATAAAAAAAACTCACCCTATCTTATGAAAAGTAGGAACATTTGTTTACCAAATGTGAAAAGATTAGCCGAATTTCAAACCAAACTTATAAAAATCTCAGTCAAACATATGAAAAGTAGGAAAAATTTGTTAACCAAACATGAAAAGTTTGGCCAACTGTCACCCAAACTTATGAAATGTAGGAAACTTTGTTAACCAAATGGTAAAAACCTTGGCCAAGTAAGAAAATGTGTTAACCAAAGGTGAAAAGTTTTGGACAAGTTTGACCAAATTTCAAACAAAACTCATAAAAACAAGGAAACTTTGTTAACCAAATGTTAAAAGTTTGACCAAAGTTCAGCGAAACTTATAAGATATTCGCCTGTCCCCTATGCAAACAACAGCTGTATTTAAGAAAATTAAACGTATCTTATGTAATAAGACACTATAACTGAAGGAACAAAATAACATTTCAACAATAAAATTGTACAAAAAATTAACAATTAAATTTCTCTTTATGTTTCCAACTTGAATGTTTCATAGAAATTTAATTCCATCACCTGCGAAATGAGATGCCTGAGGAGAGCTGCCAACTTAACAATCCGAGACCGAGTAAGAAATGCTACTATCAGACAGACTGTGGGATCAACACCTTGTGCCACATTTATTGAAAGACAGAAGATCAAGTGGTTTGGCCATGTCGTTAGAATGCATCATCAGCAACTACCATCATTGGCCTTACACAAAAGATCATCTGCGACGAGGCCACGAGGACGTCCAAGAAGAAAATGGATTGACGACATCAGAGACATTGTACAACCACACGGAATGACACTATCCAGTGCCGTCCACTGGGCGCTGGAACGCAAATTATTCCTCCCCACGACGCTTGACGGCAGAAGTGGAAGATGATGATGATGATGATGATGATGATGATGATGATGATGATGATGATGATGATGATGATGATGATGATGATGATGATCTCTTCTTGATACGTTGAGTATTCTTCTTAGGAATCTCATTTCTGTTGTTGTGACCTTTCTTTTCTCTTTTTCTGTTATTGTCCAGGTTTGGCATTTGTAGCATAGAGTTGGTGGGAAGATTGTGTTGTAAAGTGCTTCCTTAGCAGTTATTGATACATGTTTGTTCTTTAGTATTGGTGCCATTTGTCCAATGAGTTGGTTTGCCTTATTGCATCTATTTTCGATCTCGTCTTCTGATCTGCCATTTGATGATATTATACTTCCTAGGTACTTGAAGCTCTTTTCTTGTTTCAAGGGATGTTTGTTTAGGTGAATTGTTGTTGTTTTTTCTTCTTTAGTTATAGTCATTACCTCTGTTTTACTTGTGCTAATTGTCATGTTATGTTCCCTACACATTTCGTTTAGACCAGTGGTTCTCAACCTTTTTTGGCCCGTTCCCCCCTTCACCATATTTTCAGAACGTCATTCCCCCCCCCCCCCCCCCCCTCCATTTTCCCAAAATTGTCAGCCTCAAAAGGTGCATTAAAAATAACGTGCCTATAATAGTGAAAATACCTATTTTCTTACATAGTTGTACATAACCTTCACATGTAAAAACACATTTTATTGTGTAGTTTTCTACAGTTAATAGCAAATGAATATGCTGATGGATATTAAAACTTAAATAGAAACATTTTTACATTCGCAATATTTTATTAAAACACCACATTAATCATACTACAATAAACAAACAGTTAAAACGTCAAAGAATTGTAGCTTAATATACGACACCAGGATGCCAGAAAATTGTGCTTCATCAAACAAAACGCTCATTACAAAACCTGGATATTGTAGATTCGTAATTTAAATGAAAATTGTAATCAATGAGAACACTGTGATTGTTTTTCCCGCAGCAATTCTGAAATACGCGGAGGAGTGCTTGAAAGGGCACAACGGAGATCGTTTTCAACATCTAATCTGTTGCGTCTTTTCGTTTTAATTTCTAGCAGAGCTGAAAAGCCTGACTCACAAAGATATGTTGACGCAAATGGAAGCAATGCACGGATTGCTTTTTCTGCCACTTTTGGGTATGAACCGCACATTAAAGGCCAAAATTCCGTGATTGGTTTCTCACTGAACACATCCCTTGCCCCCGAATCATTTTTCAGCTCCAGAAATTCATCTTGACAATCATCAGAAACTTTTTCAACTGATAATTTGAATGGGTTTCGCACCAAATCCAGCTCATCATCACTAAGTTCAGGAAAATATCGCTCAAATTCATTTTCTAGCGCTGTCAAATGCTGCACAATTTCATTTTTTGCAAATTGTGGAAGTACTTGGTCTTTACCATCAACAACGAGAACGGATGACAGCTTCTCAAACATTGCAACATTTGTCATATTGACCTTTCTTTTCCAGTTTTCCAGCTTGCTCATAAAAGCTCTCAAGGCATCCACAAATTGTATGATATTTGTATTCCTTCCTTGCATCTGAAGATTGAGTTTATTCAACTGCTCAAAAATATCAACTAAATAGGCAAGGCGCATGATCCATTCCTCATCATCCAGCCAGGCGAAAAAGTCCATCTTACCCTGAACTTCAAAAAATAATTTGAGCTCGTCTCTCAGCTCATATACTCGCGCAGTTACATTTCCTCTTGACAGCCATCGAACATTTGTGTGGAAAAGAAGCAAATGGTGGCCTGCATCCATGTCAACGCATAACTGCTTAAAAAGCCGTGAGTTGAGAGCTCCTCCTTTGATAAAATTCACTATCTGAACGGTTTGATCCAAAACCTTCCCCAAAGGAGCTGGAAGTGTTTTGGAGGCCAGTGCTTGACGATGGATCATGCAATGAATGCCTTTCACTTTTGGGGCACGTTTCTTCACACTAACTTGAAATCCTGATTTGGTCCCCAACATAGCTGGTGCTCCATCTGTACAGCACCCACACATATTATCCCATGAAAGATTTTGTGATTCAAGGAAAGATGAAACCTTTTCCAAAATATCAGAAGCCATGGTAGTTGTTTCAAGAGGAGAACAAAAAAGAAGTTCTTCTTTAAATGATCCTGAATGCACATACCTTGCAAACACTATCAACTGAGAACACGATGCCACATCAGTCGATTCATCAATTTGAATTGAATAGAGCCCAAATGCTGCAGACTTGATCTCTTGCACAACTTGATCCTTGATGTCATTGGCCATATCGCTGATCCTCCTTTGAACAGTGTCGTTTGATAGTGAAACCGCTGCAAGTTTTTTCTCTGATTCATTTCCCAACACAATTTCCACCATCTTGAGACAACAAGGTTTGATCAAAGATTCCCAGATTGTATGTGGTTTTTTCTGCTTCGCTATCTCCAGTGCTACGACATAGGAAGCTTCAGTAACCTTTTGGTTTGTTTCTTGGAATACCCCTGTTAAATCCAGTCTCATCCTTTTGACAGCATTCCCAAGACGTTCAAAATAGGTTTTGTCCTTGTCCTTGTATTGAGGATGAACATTCAACAAATGATTCCTCAACTGTGTCGGTTTCATAGAATCATTTGACAAACTTTTACTACAAATAACACACTGAGGTCGTTCTTCTCCGTTGATGACGATATTTGTGAATCCATAATTCAAATAAGACAGGTCATACTTTCGTTTCTTGACACTCATCATGGGCTTCAGATTCTATAAATATAAAACGATAAAGTCAAGATCAACACACATAGACACCCACAGACGTGTATACACAACCACACGCACATATATACGTACACACACACACACACAATTATATTGCATATCCTATTTACAGTACATCGCTGTCAACACCAGCATTTTACTGCTGTTGTTGATGTCTGGGCAAGTTTTACGTTCAGTAGTTTGTCATTGATTTCTGAACGACCGGTTCCAATACCAACACGCTAAAACCCCAGCATGATGTGGTCTGCTGTTAAATAGGTCACCGCTGGCAAGCCTTTAGGCCACGGAGACGGTGGTATATAAACACACCCATATATATATATATATGATTAGAGAAATTAGACGTAGACAGTCAAAATTTTTTGGACATGTTATGAGAAGAAATGGATTGGAGAACTTGGTGACAACTGGCAAGATCGAAGGAAACAGACCAAGAGGCAGACCAAGAGGAAAATACCTGGATGGCTTGACCACATGGCATGGGCGAGACAGGAACACTGAGCTGATCTACAACACTGGTGATCGAGTGAAATGGCGAGTCATGACCGCCCACGCTTTCCGGCATAGCACATTATATATATATATATATATATATATATATATATATATATATATATATATATATATATATATATATATATATATATATATATATATATATATTGATTATGTGGTTGTTTCGGGATTTGAAGTTTAAATATTGAGCACAACCCACTACTGGCAACGTCGATCGCATTCTGGTATGAACCTAAGGCCTATCCACGTCAATATGGAAGCACTATACTCGAGTTTCGCCCTCATTTGAGCTCGTCAGTAGTGCATATCCCTGACCGGATCCGGAAACAGTCCCGGATCACGCGTGTGAAGCGGGTGTGTAACCACGCGGCACACACTGGACACACCAAATTATCACAACGCTACCCATCGTAGGCTATGCTCAAGATTGCCCAATCGCCTCCAATCTCCCTGATGAAGGAGTTAAAGACGCTGTTCGTAATCCCGTCCGTATACCCAGGTACGATACACAGCTGCGCGAGATTCGCCAGCGGATCACGTTGCATCAGATTCATTTGGAAAAGTATGTGAGCCGGACGTTCAGAAAGCAATAGCAAACCACTGAACATAAAACTTGCCAAGAAATCAACATGGCCGAGGGGTTAGCAGCTTTCTCCGCTAACCCCGAATACTCTCGTCACGTGACGCGACGAGAATTACCAGCATAGTTGCCATTCTAGATATTTTATATCCAGATCTAGAGGGTTTTGCCGGCGTCTGGATACCGTTTTCTGACGTTTGGATGCTGGATGCAATTCTAGATACTTTTCATTTGGAGTTGGATATTTTTGATACTTTCTAGATTTTACTTTTCTTTCGGTGTCATTTACCCATTTTTTGTTTGGTCTGGACGCGCGTAAATTATGATAACTGCCATTCCATTATTTAAACTTTGAACTGACTTGGGTCAACTCTAAACAATCTGGCAACCCCCCGGTAAAAGGGCACATAAATTATAATATTATTAATAACATTATTTGAACAGATTTCAGAACCAATACGCAAATAAGACAAGAGACTAAGCAAGGCATTGTATCCAATTTTATAAGAAATCGCCGTTGGAACTACATCGGCCATGTACTCAGAATGGACAAGACAAGACTCCCCTACCAAGCCCTCTTATGGTCACCAGTAGGGAAAAGAAAACGGGGAAGACCAAGAGAGACCCTGCGTAGAACCATCATCAGAGAAGGCTCATTCAACGGCCAAGTGAACATCCAGGATCTACAACAGGTAGCAGCAACCGCCAGACATGGAGAGCCATTACTTCTGCCCTATGCGCCGCCTTAGGCTCAAGAGGAAAGACTAAGTAACTACCTAACTATTTGAACTGTAAACCCCCTCTGCAGTGTGTCCACCGTGACGAGGTAGAGGGGCTTGTGCGTCCCAATGACCCCAAGAGCTATGCCGACGGTAGCACAGCTACTGGTAGGGCCACCCATGTCGGACAGGTCAAGGGAGAGGGACCAGACAAAGAGACACACAAACCTGCTGCCTTGTAGGTAGACTGGAGACAGTCAAAAGCTAGGGAAAGCATCCCGAATAAATGCTTGTCGAAATCGGATGTACTGAGCCACAGGCTTGACAAAGCAGTGCAACGTAAAACCTGCTGCCTTGTAGGTAGACTGGGGACAGTCAAAGGCTAGGGAAAGCATCCTGAATAAATGCTTGTCGAAATCGGATGTACTGAGCCTCAGGCTTGACAAAGCAGTGCAACGTAACTTAATTCATGATGTCTCAAATCAAAATTAATCGTTATGGTGCTAATCCCGTGAAGTCCCATCAGGCGGCGATAGTGCCGGGCCCCCTGCCTCGAGGGGGTCCACCCATGACTACTGGTGGTCACCTTCCCCTGTGCTGTGGAGTCAAGGCACAGAGGAGTAGGTTAAGAGCTATTGACCAAATACCTCGGACACTCAACATACTACAGTGGAATGCCGAAGGAGTTTACAAGAAGAAAGACTCCCTGACACAGCGTTTTCATAAAGATAGAATAGATGTGGCATGCATTCAAGAGACACACCTCAACGCCAATCACAAATTCTCAGTCAGAGGATATCAGGCCACACGTTTCGACCGCGAAGGACACAAAGGAGGAGTTCTAATACTTACACGAAATACAATACCTTGCAGCGAACTATCTGTGATCTCTGACAACCAAACGGAAATTATAGGTGTTGATATAATGATAAAGGATGTAAAATAAGAATCTACAATCTGTATAGCCCAGCAGATAAGGACCTTACACTCTCAAACATGAAAATAACTGACACAAACTGCATTATCGTCGGAGACTTTAATAGCCGTTCAGAAAGATGGGGATACCCAGATACTGACAAAAGAGGAGATGAATTGGAGGACTGGGAAATAGACTCAAATCTCCATCTACTCAACAAAGCGGATGACACACCGAGCTTCTACTCCAGAAGATGGCTTACCACTTCTACTCCAGACTTAGCTTTCTGCACAGGAGACATCCTTCACAAAATCGATCGCCATGTGCTGGACCAATTAGCAGGTAGTGACCACAGACCAATCAAGCTTGAAATGAATATGGAGTATGTTCCACAGGAGCAAAAGCCCTTGCCCCGCTGGAATTACAAACGAGCAGATTGGGACAGATTTGCCATACTAACAGACAAATATTGTGAAAACATAAATACACGATATGGCAACATAAAGCAAATGGTGGAAAGTCTAAACAGAGCGATAATACAGGCAGCCACTGAGTCCATTCCAAGAGGAGCGAGGAAAAATTACAAACCATACTGGACTGAAGAACTACAAAGTTTGGAGGACAAAGTTGAAGATGCCAGGAAGACAGCAGAGAGAGAACAAACAATTGAAGCGAATATCTCTCTCAAAGCCATCTCAGCAAAATATAAAAGAACAGTAAATCAAACAACAAGAGATTGTTGGAGGGAAAAAACAGAACACCTGAATTTTGACAGGGATGGAAACAAACTATGGAAACTAGTGAAAGCCATGAACAATGAAGGACCTAGAAACAAACAAATAACAATTAAACAAGGAAATGCCTTGCTTACAGGAAAAAAGGCTGCAAATGCACTAATGGAACACTATGCAAATGCAAACCACATTGATATTACAACCGAACAGAAGAAAGCAATCAAAGACAAACAGATACATCATAGAAATACAGAGACAGCAGCAGAATATATGATGGCAAATCTAACAATGGAAGAAATGGAACAGGCAATGAATACCCTAAAAAAGAAGAAATCACCAGGAAAGGATGGAATCACAAATGAAATGCTAATAGGACTAGGCACCAAGGCAAAGAAGAAACTACTAGCAGTCCTAAATAACAGCTGGAAGAGAGAAATAGTCCCACAGGCATGGAAGGAAGCTATACTAATACCAGTCCCAAAGAAAGGAAAAGACCTGGAAGAACCAAATGGCTATCGACCTATCAGTCTACTTAGCTGTGTAGGAAAATTAATGGAACGCATTATCAATGGCAGGCTAACATGGCATCTGGAAGAAAACAAACTCTTAACACCACACCAAGCAGGATTCAGAAAGTACAGATCCACTGAAGATCAAATAACCTATATAGCTCAGGAAATAGAGGATGCCTTCCAAGAGAAAAAGCACACACTAGCAGTCTGGATAGATTTAGAAAAAGCATTTGATAAAGTATGGAAGGAAGGACTGAAAGTAAAACTGCAAAACATGCATGTTTGTGGAAAAATGTATAAATGGATCAGCCACTACCTTGAGAACAGAACTGCGAGGACAAAAGTACAAGGACAAACAAGCAAAATTATGCTGTTGGAGCAAGGTGTCCCCCAAGGAGGAGTTCTTTCACCAACATTATTCCTAGCATATATAAATGACATCACAGAAAATTTTCCAGCCAGAGTACACACATCCTCCTTTGCAGATGACCTAGCCATATGGACATCTGAAGAATATATTAGTACAGCTAACAGCAGAATACAGCAAGCCTTATTAGCGCTAGAGGACTGGTCAAAATCATGGCTAGTGAAGATAAGTGAGGAGAAAACAACATGCACAGTGTTCTCCCTCTCAAATAAAACTCAGCAACCTAAGCTGGTATTGAATGGAAAAATATTGCGCCATGAAGAAAATCCAAACTATCTAGGAGTCACCTTTGATCGTCGCCTGACATGGAAATCACAGGTTGAGAAAAATCGAACAAGAGCAAGGCAGAGAATGGCAATCATGAAAAAGCTTGCTGGTACAACGTGGGGAGCAGATGAGAAAGTTCTCAAGAAGTTATATACTGGACGGGTGAGGCCAGTACTTGAATATGGCATTGCAGCTTGGGCAACAGCAGCTAAGTCAAACTTTAACAAAATAAGTAGAGTCCAAAACCAAGGAATGCGAATCATAACTGGAAGCCTGAAGACAACGCCTATTAATGAACTAGAAAAGATCACTTGTTTACAACCAATGCAGGACAGAAGAGATAGCAGAGCCCAGCAACAAGCAGAAAAATTTAGAAGATTGACAGACCACCCTATGTATAACAGGTTTAATGGTTTTGGAAAAGGAAGACTGAAGCGTAGCAACTTTGTAGAAACTGCAAAACGAAAGATTAGGGCAGATCCCATACTTAACATATCAACAGTCAAGCCCATTTACAATGCACACAACTTCCCAGCTTGGAGACAGCAGCAACTGCCTGAGATGATAGAAAACATTCCTGGTATTGAGAAAAAGAACACTCAGAATGAAACCGAAAGAAGAAAAATAACCCTAAACTACATAAAAGAACATTACCCAAGCAGCAATTGGACCCATGCATATACAGATGGATCAGCCAAAGATTCAATTAAAAATGGAGGAGGAGGAATTCTCCTTAATTTAAAAAATGGAGTGAAAAAAGCACATTCAATGGCAACTGGAAAATTTTCAAGTAACTTCAAAGCAGAGGTAGAGGCTCTGAAAACTGCAGCAGAAATGCTCCTGATGGAGGAAAATAAAGAGAAGCAAATAGCTATCTTCACAGATGCAAAGTCAGCTGTCTCAATACTGAAGAGCAATAACAGCACAGAACTAACTGACCTAAGAGCAGCACTCCATGATCTATGCCAGAAATCCAAAAAAGTTGTAATACAGTGGATCCCATCACATTGCAGTATACCTGGAAACGAAGAGGCTGACAGACTGGCAAAAGAGGGCGGACAACTACCACAACCTGACATAGACATAACCTATAATGAGGCAAAGAGGTTGATAAAAAGCACTTATAGAACCAAATGGGAATCAGAGCATGTAGGCCACCATAAGGATGATGCATATTACAAACTCGACCGAAGAGAACAAGTAGCAATCTTCAGACTCCGCACAGGACATAACAGGCTGAAATACCACTTGTTCAATAAACTAAAGATAGGAGATACAGATGAATGTAATTGTAAAACTGGAAAAATGACAGCAAAACATTTGCTGCAGGATTGCCCAACGTATGCAGAACAGAGAAAGATATTTTGGCCCACACCTGCTTCATTTGAGGACAAGCTCTATGGAGATATCAACAAGCTAAAGTTGACCGCAGCTTACTTAAACTACATACAGGTTGACATTTAAAGGTGCATGAAGACCCAGAGGCATGAAATGGAATATTGCTTGGATAGCAAATCCATTATGTGGAAAGTCCAAATCGAAAGCTCGCTGTGTGGGCTTCATAAAAGGTGGAAAAGTGTCCCAGTGGCACGAAATGGAATATTGCTTGGATAGAAAATCCATGACGAGGAAAGTCCGAATCAAAAGCCCATTGTGTGGGCTTCATAAAAGGTGGAAAAGTGTCCTAGTGGAATAAAATGGAATATTGCTTGGATAGCAAATCCATTACGTGGAAAGTCCGAATCAAAAGCCCACTGTGTGGGCTTCATAAAAGGTGGAAAAGTGTCCTAGTGGCATGAAATGGAATATTGCTTGGATAGCAAATCCATTACGTGGAAAGTCTGAATCAAAAGCTCACTGTGTGGATGTCATCTGCAGACTGCATACTTCTGGTTTCCGGAAGAACAGCCTATGGTGAACGGAAGGCCCAATATACGGAAGTGAGGCTAAGCAGCCATGTGCAGGACGTGACGATTCCTTGGGTGAGCCCAGTATCAGAGCGCTATGTATCGGCTCTGCAAGTATGGAAGCCTCCTTGGATGGCGGGGAATGCCCATGGTCTGCCCCTGCCTTCCCTTGAGGGCTGACCAGGATCTTTGGCTGTTCTATATGGGCCAGCTAGGATGGGGGATAACACCACAACAGTGAGAGTCAACGTCCCAAGAAACCCCCGGGAAGGTTAACCCGGTCAACAAATGCCCGCAGAAGTCGGATGTGTCGGCCTAACGGCGCAAGAACGCAGCTCTGCTGTAAACAGGCACAACGCAATCACATCCGGAAAAAAACTCCGGATGAACAAAGAAGAAGAAGAAGAAGAACTGTAAACTAACATCGTGTTGCGAATTATTGCTGTGATTCCGACTTTGCGATTCCTTTTCATATGATATTTTTTTGTAATTGCTCACCTTCATATGTGTCTTCCACTTCGAAAAAATCTTTCAAAGTGCCAAAAGTAAAGCAATATGAACAAAAATTTCGGAAAGAGTGGCTGCAGGATGACATAATTAAAGATTGGGTGATGTCAATTCATGGAGATGCGACTAAGGCTCGTTGTAAGTACTGCAAGTGCGAAATGAAAGCGAAAATACAAGACTTGAAGAAACATGCAGAGACTAAATAACATAAAAATGCAGTGCCATTTAGGGATATGCCACCGTTGACATTTGTTTTCAGAACTACACAGAGTAATGAATCATCAAAAGTTGAAGGATCTGTCGCAATGTTTTTAAGTTGTCATTGTGCAATCGTGAAGTGTGACCATTTGACTGATTTGTTTAGAAACACTATTTCTGACAGTAAAGTGCTAAAGGACGTGAAAATGCATCGCAACAAGTGTACAAATATTATAAGAAGTACTTTGTTTTCTCACTTTGAAGAAGATTTGATCAGTGATATTTCTACAAATAAATATAGTTTATTATTAGACGAATCGAATGACATTTCGGTTCTGAAAGTGATTGGTACAAGTGTTATATGTTATAGCAACAGCACAGACAAAGTAGTTTCTACATTTCTTGGACTAGTTCACTCGGAAGAGTGTGATGCAGAAAGTATAGTTCAGGCACTGACGAAACTTTTGGTCAGTAAACATTTAAACTTGAAGAATTAGGCTGCAATTGGAACCGATAATGCATTGGTAATGGTTGACGTAAAATCCTTCGCCAGGGAGAGCGGCAGTCACATCAATACATATGTAATTTCTTACTTTCTCAATATGGATGTTTTTCCTAGATATTTTCCAACGAAATCTAGAGATTTATGGATGTTGTTTTCGCCGTTTCTAGATATTTTTGGTAAAAAAAAAAAGTGGCAACCCTGATTAGCAGTGGTTCGAATCGCAAAAGTGACTTATGAGAGTATGGAGCCGGTCGCTCAGAAAGTCGTGGCGTGCTGATGAGCGTAATCTAGCCTAGGAATCAACATACAGCTGAAAGATGCTGGTGTTGACCGCAATATCCTGAAACAGGATGGAAACGCGGAAAAAAATATATATATGGAAGCACTATACTCGAGTTTCGCCCTCATTTGAGCTCGTCAGTAGTGCATATCCCTGACCGGATCCGGAAACAGTCCCGGATCACGCGTGTGAAGCGGGTGTGTAACCATGCGGCACACACTGGACACACCAAATTATCACAACAGAACATCACAACGCTACCCATCGTAGGCTATGCTCAAGATTGCCCAATCGCCGCGACCGATGTCCGTCAATCGATGGGACCCGAACGATCAGGACTTCTCACTGGCAAGGAACACCAGGCCTTCTAAATCCAGTGAGCAATATATATATATATATATATAATTTGAAAAGCTGAGACGTGTAGATTCGTAAACAATGGAGGAATCTTGGTAATCGGTTTCTGTTTTAATGCGATCTTGAAATAATCGGGAAATTTAACATGATGAGTACTCTAAACCTCATTAAAACGGAGAAGCAATAACAAACAAAAAAACGTAAGTTACCGCAAATAAAATCTCTGGTAAAATACGGCAACCTAAATCATAGAGGCTAGGTAGAAGGAAAAGAACCGTATATTATGGAGGGAAAACAACATCAAGTAATCGGTTCTTGTATTAACGCGATCTTGAAATAATCGGGGGATTTAACGTCACGAGTACGCTTAATATCCCGATCATGTTTTGTGTGGTCCTGAAGCCAATTTGACAATGTCTTCATTCCCACCCCCCCCCCCCCCCGAAACCCTCAAATTCCCCCCTGGGGGGGGGGGGGGAATTCCCCACCGGTTGAGAACCACTGGTTTAGACTATTTATGTGGTCTTGTAATTCAGCTTCTGATTTTGCTATTAGTGCTTGATCGTCCGCAAACAGGAGTTCTCTAATGGTTAGATTTGCAGATAGTTCTTCTGTGTTCTCGTCATGCGGTATTCTTGCGGTCTCTGTTTGGCTGGTTTCTTTGCATATTTTGTCTATATATGTTATGAACAAGAGAGGGGACGGACACAACCTTGTTGTACTCCAGATCTTATGGTGAAGGGTTCTGAGTGTCCTCCAGTTGCTCTCACTATGCATTCACAGTTGTTGTATAAGCTTCTACATAGGTTTGTTAGATGTGTACTTGGTGTCATCAAAAAATGTATTCAACAGTCCATCGTGAAGCAATATCATTATCCTTCGAATGGCTGTCGTCTGCTGAGGTAATTCTTTGCACTCCAAACAGAAAGGTGTAATCACAGGAAGAAAGCATTTTTTTTCTCAAATTGTTCAACATACAAAGTGTAGTGAGACTTTACAAACACCCGGCAGCTGTCACAGCTATATAATAATGATAACCTCTTCATACATAAATTCTAAGCAATATATATTGGCACCTTTCCGTCTTGACAGACGATAGTTTGGTGCATTGTGCTTCAAAAAGGCATAATAACTACGACCCATGGCGGTGGCGAGAGTGGCTGATAAGGCCAATTTGTGCTGCAAATGCTTGTCCACAGTGGATGCATGTGAAAACATGGTCATTTCCACCATCATGCACCATTTTACGTCTCTCACGCTCTGTGTGTGCTTTATCTGCAATCATTTTCTCCTTTGTCTTTATTCCATTTCTGATAGTTGCCCTCCATGCAACACGTTCAGCGGCGATTTGCTCCCAATGTGCATTATCAATGCCTGTATCAATCATGTCCCGCTTATACACATCTTTGTATCGTAGTAGAGGCCGACCCTGAGATCTCCTACTCACCTGTAATTCACCAAAAAAGATGTCCTTTGGTATACTACCATCATCCATCCTCCTAAGATGCCCTATCCGTCTAAGTCTACGAAGACTGAGCATGGAATACATCGTCACACATCTTTCCAATACTTCAGTATTTGTGATTTTGTCTTGCCACTTAATACCAAGTATTTTTCGCAGACACCGCATATGAAAGCTGTTTAAACGTTTCTCTTGGTGTGAGTAAGTTTTCCAGGTTTCACCACCACAAAAAAAGTACCAAGGACACAGGCCTGGTAGACGAGGACTTTTGTTGTGGCAGTAAGCTTCCTGTTCTCCCAGACTCTTTTTGCTAACATGTTCATTGTTGTTGCTGCCTTGCCAATCCTAATATTGATTTCCTGATCTAGGGATAATTTGCCTCTGATCCCAGATATGTAAAATGGTCTACTATCTCCAGTTCGGCGTCGTCAATAAAGATTGATGGTACCCCATGTGCACCTTGTGACATAATTTATGTCTTCTTTTTGTTAATTGTTAAACCAAATTCAGAACAAGCATTGGAGAATGCAGATAGTAGATGTAATTCTTCCTCAGAGTGGGTCGTAATTGCAGCATTATCCGCAAAAAAGCAACTCTCTGATTAGTACCCTCCTAATTTTGGTCTAAGCAATATAGCATATGTTAAAACGAAATCTATATAATATATACGAAATGAATACTTTGATTTAATGATGACTCTAAGTGGTCCATCAGATGTGAACCGAAAAAGTGTTCTGGGATGTTAATGCGGCATTCCACGACAAGCCTGAACGCAAGGTTGTCCCCTCCTGTTGGCAAGCTACAGTAGGTGAAGACATGGGTTTAAATCTTCCCTATTCTGGACAGATAAGCTTTGCACCAGGTTCGTCACGATTGCAGTATGTTCCTTACTCAGAAAGCAAGTACAATCACTGAACGTAAGTATAAACCCGCAGCAATGGATTTCATGCTGGGCCTAATTGCACAGGTCTGCCAGACATGCAACATATATTTCATCTCTCCCTGTTTCACACATGAGCAGGATCAGATGAGGAAGAATATTGCTTTCTCTCTCCTCACTCACATCGTTTCCAGGAGATAATGCACAGATGGAGAAGAACATTTATCAAACGCACAGGAGTGGTGATAACCCAGCTCCCAAGACAATCTTCATAGCAATAGAAGAATGCAGAAAGTTGCATTTGGAAAATTTGCGACAGCCTAGGAGTGTCTAGTTGGTCATGCGTCGAAGTACACTTGTTCCTGCAGCGAGGCGCTGTCGCCATTTGGAGGTGACAGGTTCGAATCCCGGTCGATAATTATAGCTTTCAAATTTTATGTTGTCTAGTGTGTCCTCTAGTCTCTACTTCCTTCTTCTCCTTTGCGTTCATCCGGAGTGTTTTTTCAGATGTGATTGCGGTGTCTCGTTACGCACCCTTGGGTCGAGACCCTTAGGCCAACACATCCGACTTTTAGCGTGCATTTTTGACAGGTTAGCATTCTTGTGGGACTCTCACGTTTGTGGTGCCTTCCACATCCCAGCTTGTCAAATTCGAACGGTCGAATGCTTCATATCAGCCCTCAAGGGAAGGCAGGGACAGTCCATGGCATTTTCCGCCATCCAGGGTGGCTTCCATAGTTGCAGAGCCAACACATAGCGCCCTGGTGCTTGGCTCACCGAGGGAATCGTTACGTCCTGCTCTTGGCTGCTTTAATTCCTCACTTCAATATATTGGGCATTTTGTTTGCTACGGGGCGTTCCCGCACAAACCAGGCCGGTCTGCAGACGGTATCCACTAAGCAATTTTTCGACTCGGACATGTGCTTGTCATTGTGCCCGTCAGAGCTGTTCCGGCCAGAGCATTCGGAGAACTAAGTAGTCAGAGCTGTTCCTAACACGAAAGACATTTTACTCGGACATTTATGCGTTGTGACTTGATTTATTTGCACCCATAGGCCAGCACATCCGACTTCAGCGGGCATTTTTACGGGTTTGCCTTCCCGGGGTTTCGAGATACGTTAAACTTTTACTGCTGTGGGGTCGCCCATATCTCAGCTGGTCAAGGTAGAACGGTCACAGACATCACGGTCAACCCTCAAGGGAAGGCAGGGACAGACCATGGGTATTTCCCGCTCTGAGACTGGGCTCACCCGAGGAATTTTCACGTCCTGCTTATGGCTGCTTTAATTCCTCACTTCCATTTATTGGGCATTTCGCTTGCCACTGGTCGCTCAAGCACAAACAAGGAACGGTCAGTCTGCAGACAGCATCCACTATGTAAGCTTTCGCTTCGAACTTCGGACCACGCAATGGATTCGCTAGCCAAGCGTTCCATTGCGTGTTATTGCACACAGGCGGCTCAAGCCATATGCACGTCTTCTACTGTCTGCAGCAGCAGTGGTATTCGGTCAGTCTGCGGACAGCATCCACTATGTAAGCTTTCGCTTCGAACTTCGGACCACGCAATGGATTCGCTAGCCAAGCGTTCCATTGCGTGTTATTGCACACAGGCGGCTCAAGCCATATGCACGTCTTCTACTGTCTGCAGCAGCAGTGGTATTCGGTAGCCCCATGAGTGACTGAGCAGCCCTCTATAGGAAAGCAATGCTCACCTCCATTGCATGAGGAAGGGGCTAGAAAAGGTGCCCTAAACATTGTCTGCTCCATAATTAGCCGCGGTTGGTGGGTACCCTCTATTGCGGTCGACATACAAAGTAAAAACACGTAAAACTAAAAGAGCTAACCATATTCCCTTGACAGTTGGAACATTGAATGTATGCACCCTACTTGATAGAGACGGCGTGTTGGGCCCAGAAAGATGAACAGCACTGACTGGGAGAGAGCTGGGCAGGTACAACATCGACATTGCAGCCTTGAGCGAGACACGACTTGCAGAAGAAGGCCAAGTCTGTGAAGTAGGTGCCGGCTACACATTCTTCTGGAGTGGAAGGAAAAGCGAGCAAAGACGCCAATCTGGTGTGGGATTTGCCATTAAGTCGGCCCTGGTTGGCAAACTAGCTGAAATTCCGAAGGCTATAAATGACAGGCTTATGAACATTAAGTTACCCCTGCAGAATGGAAAGAAGCATGCAACCACCGTGAGCGTCTATGCACCAACCATGACAAATGAAGATGATGTCAAAAACAAGTTCTATGAAGACCTACACAATGTATTAACATCTGTTCCCAAAGGAGACAAACTTATACTCCTAGGGAACAATGCCAGAGTAGGCAAGGATACCGCCTTTTGTAGTGGCATCACTGGAAAGTACGGAGTCGGAAATTGTAACAGCAATGGACTCCTCCTCCTTCAGACATGTGCCGAACACGATCTCCTGATCACCAAAACAATTTTCCATCTTCCTACGAGAAATAGGATATCAAGGATGTACCTTCACCTGAAACACTGGCACCTCGTTGACTATGTCATCGTCAGGAGGAGTGACAGACAAGACGTTCGGGTGACATAATCCATGTGTGGTGCCGAATGTTGGACAGACCATCATCTCATTATCTCGAAAAAAGACATACACATCAAACCACAACGGCATCTTCAAGGGGTAAAAATGCAAAAAAAAAAATAAATAAAAATAAATGTCACCAGCCTAAACAGCAAAAAATGCAGTTCATTTGAAAACATGCTGGAAGACCACTTCAAGCCAAATGCTGCAGCTAAACAGGATTCAGAAACAGAGTGGAGAGCCCTAAAGGACATAATTTACAAGACTGCTAAGGAAATCCTGGGTCCAGCCCCCCGAAAGCATAAAGACTGGTTTGACGAAAATTCTGAATACATCAACCAAATGCTAGCTGAGAAACTTCTCCTTAAGGCACATTTGAATGACCCGAAGTCAACATCCAAAAAAGATGCCTTCAATAACATTCGGAGGGTAGTGCAACTTCGGCACATGTGGGACTCCTGGCTGAGCAACAAAGCTGATGAAATTCAAGGCTTTGCTGACAGACATAATATGAAAAACTTCTATGACTCACTTAAAGCGGTCTACATCACCAGCCATAGTTCCCCTCCTCAGCGCAGATGGGGGAACATTAGTCACCGATAAGAAAGAAATCCTTCAACGCTGGGCAGAGCATTTCAGCAACGTATTAAATGCAACTTCCTTCTTCGATGATGAAACCATAAACTGCCTTCCTCAAGTTCCCACTTGATGACCTGCCAACCGTAGTGGAAGAAACCAAAGCCATCCAGCAACTTTCCAGTGGAAAGGTGCCTGGTCCTGACTCCACCCAAGCAGAGATACACAAGGCAGGTGGGCCGGTTCTAATAGAGCAGCTTCGCCAAATCTTTACAAACATATTGGTGAACGAGACCATGCCACAAGATTTCAAGGACGCGTCAATAGTCCACCTTTACAAACGTAAAGGAAACCGGCAATCCTGTGACAACCATCGAGGTATCCCCTTGCTCTCAATCGCAGGGAAGATACTCGCCAGAATTCTTCTCAATCGCCTCACGGCCATCTCGATCAAGGTCTTCTTCCTGAGAGTCAACGTGGCTTCAGAAAAGAACGAGGAACTGTTGACATAATTTTTGCTGGAAGGCAGATGCAAAAGAAATGTCAGGAACAGAACTCTGAAATGTTCTCCACTTTCATTGACATTACCAAGGTTTTTGATACAGTCAGAAGAGAAGGACCGTGGAAGATTATGGCAAAATATGGCTGTCCACAAAAGCTTGTCCAAATAGTGCGGCTATTTCATGATGGTATGCAGGCAAGAGTACAGGAAAATGGTGAACCGTCTGAGCCATTTCCTGTCACAAATGGAGTGAAGCAAGGATGCGTCCTGGCACCAACACTGTTCAGCCTCATGTTTTCAGCTAAGCTGACGAATGTCTTCGAGAACAATGACATTAGAATAGACATCAACTACCGCATGGATGGAAAGTTGTTCAATCTCAGAAGGCTGAAAGCCAAAACCAAAACTAACAGCGACACCGTCAGAGAACTGCTGTTTGCCGATGATTGCGCTGTATATACCAACTCAGAGGCAGACATGCAACACAATGTTTAAGCTTTCTCATATGCCTGTGTCAACTTTGGGCACAATATCAACTTGGAGAAGACTGTAGTTAGAAACTCAGCTCAGTGCACAAACTCCGTAGCACCGGCGAGAATCCTGAAATACTTTGGGTAGATTTTTTACTCGAAATTTTCCCGGGCAGCACTGTTAGGCAACTCTTTTTCAATTTCCAACTGCCAAGGTATTTTTTACGTGCACAACAATACACACGGACGTCTGATCTCACTACCCAGAGATCAGGGGAAATTTTATTACTAGAAGTTCACGTGAAATAAATCCCGGTCCTCACCGGGGCTTGAACCCGGGACCTCCAGCACTCGAGACGGACACCATACCTCGAGACCACACAGCCCCCTGACCCCCATGACCACGCAGGTCATAGACTGAGAGTTGTGGACAAATTCACCTGTCTTGGAAGCACTGTATCACAAGCTGCCACAATTGATGACGAAGTAAATGTGAGAATCTCCAATGCCAGGACGGCCTTTGGCAGACTATAAGAATGTATGGGACAGAAATGCAATAAGCCTGCAAACAAAACTGAAAGTCTATAAAGCAGTTGTATTATCCACACTGCTATATGTTTGTGAAACATGGACTGTTTATCAGTGACATGCTAGAAAATTAAACCACTTCCACACAGTTTGCCTTAGGAAGCTATTGAAGATCAAATGGCAAGACAAGATCCCAGACACTGAAGTTCTAGAAAGAGCGTCCATGCCCAGTATCCACTCATGAAGAATCAGATTCGCTGGGCTGGTCACTTAACTCATATGCCAGATCACAGGCTCCCTAAATAATTTTTTTTACAGTGAGCTGCGTTGTGGTAAACGCTCCTAAGGCGGCCATAGGAAACGTTTTAAAGACACTGAAAATCTCACTGAATGCTTTTGGAATTCATCTTGACACCTGGGAGACTGCTGCTAAAGACCATAATTAGTGGCGAACATCAGTACATAAGTGTGCAGTCACTTGTGAAGCAACCAGGACTGCAAGAGCTGTGAAGAAAAGGCTGGACAGAAAAACCACTGCAGGAGATGAGCCTCCTGGAATGTCAAACATTCTTTGCCCACATTGTCAAAGAACATTTCGAGCCAAAATAGGGCTTATCAGCCATTTTAGAACTCACAGCTCCATACTTTCAACCCCACTGGATGAAATGAATGGTCATCATCATTCTTGATGGACAAACAACAAAACAACAACTTCTGTCTGGTCCAAGTGCTGACAACGGGTGAAGGATCCACCTCAAATAAATATAACCTTTGACCGTGATGTTTTTCGATGAAGTAAGACTACCTTCACAAAGATGATGTCTTGCCACTTTTCCTTCAACCATCTGATTCAGCCTTGACTTAAAGTGCTGCCTGAATGAACTCAACTGGGCTGAGTGAAACTGTACTACGGGAAAGCAAAGCTAAGTGCTTTATGATAACTCTGCAAAATACATGATTACACGCACAGGACACCTAGGATTAGAAGTTAGCCAAGATTATAAACATTTTTTTCTACTAATGGACAACGGTGCAGAAATTCCTCGTGGGAGACAATGAACATTATTACACACATTTGTAGTACTTAAAATTCATGTTGGTGGAAATCTGTGTTAATGGGTGCATTGTGATTTTTTTCATTTAACACGACTCATGACATTCATATCCACTCCACCAGAAAGTTCTTGAATACATTGTGAAGAAAAACAAAAGAAAAAACAAATGGCACTTGTGTTATTTAATATTTTCTGCAGTTACACGTTGCCTGTGTGGCTAGTTATTTAATAGACAATGTGTATTTATGTTGGTAAAGGGAGGTTCCCTGTGGCCGGGTGCTAACATGGGTAAACTAGTAGCAAGAGTTGAAACAGAACCTCTGGTTTTTCCCAGTGACTACACAGGACTTCCCATACCTTGTGCATAGAAGATCAGTATCTTTATTCAAACTATGTTTTAGAGATGGAGAAAGATTCTACAACACTCTGAATTCTCTTGGGGGATAGAGCCTCTTCTGACCATCTGTCACGGGGGTATATTGTCTGAATACCATACCTTGGGACTTAACTCCTCTAGACAACTTGAGAATATTCTTCATTATCCTCATTCCCCGATCATTACGCCAGTCTGCTAAGTGAGGGAAAAATCAGCCAAACTATTCCCTCATTGCCTGCTAAGTGATGGAAAGATTAGCCACCTATTCCCTCTTTGCCTGCTAAGTGAAAGAAAGAGTAGCCACCTATTCCCTCATTGCCCGCCAAGTGAGGGAAAGATTAGCCACCTATTCCCTCATTGCCTGCTAAGTGAGGGAAAGATTAGCCACCTATTCCTGCCGGCATGCAGGCCTACAAAATGTCATAGCCTACAAAATGTCATAGCCCTATCACATCACAGACCTATGACAGGAAACTACTTTGGAACAAAACGTCGCTTAAAAGTCAACAGGGTCGACTTCATTGCACCGGGTTTTATCCCACATATCTCGGCCTCTTTCGGCAGCGTGGAAAGCACCGCACAAAGCATGAACTCCATAGCTCTAGTGACGACCCACAGGAGTCTCCGTAAAATTTCACTCGTGAACCGAAGGACGCGGCCTGGAATCGAACCCACAACCTTCGGAGCCAGTGTCAAACAGCCTGACCACTTCGCCACGGAGACTCCCACTACTTTGAAACAACTGTCTTTGAAACAATGAAGATCGTTTTCTTGACAGACAAATGTCGTGAATACTTGTAATAGCTTCTCTCCTGTATCTCTTAACTTAACAAGACACATTTAAGTTTTCTCTCCTGTATCTCATAACTTAACAAGACACATTTAAGGTTTCTCTCCTGTATCTCTTAACTTAACATCACACATTTAAGGTTTCTCTCCTATATCTCATAACATCACACATTTAAGGTTTTTCCGCAGTATGTATTCTCTTGTGTCTATTCACATTATTCATACGAGTAAAACATGCACCATAAACATCACACTCGTATGGTCTCTCTCCTCTATGGATTCTCTTGTGTGTCTTCAGGCTCCCAGCACGAATAAACACAGAACCACAATCATCACACTTGTAGAATCTCTCTCTTGTATGCGTTCTCTTGTGTTTCGCCAAGGTAGATTCAGTTTCTTGAACTCAAGATAAGTTCATTCCTCCTTAGTTGGATCGAAACAGCCCTCTTGCAAAGGAAAGTAATTTTTAGGTGTGGCATTTGGACTTCTGAACCAACAATATATCCGGGCCTGCCACAGGGATCACCATTATCTCTGGTGCTGTTCAATGCCTACACTGTGAGAATAATCGACGAGTAGATCAGAGGGCCGGGGAGGACATTGTCATATGGCGACGATGTGTTAGTGTATCGTCAGGGTAAGGATTGAGATCGAATTGCTGTGGAACTACATCATACATTTAAGGTTTCTCTCCCATATGTATTCTCTTGTGTCTGTTCACATTATACATTTGAGTAAAACATGCACCACAAACATCACACTTGTATGGTCTCTCTCCTGTATGTGTTCTCATGTGTGTCTTCAGACTTCCAGACTGAGCGAACATGGCACCACAATCGTCACACTTGTAAGGCTTCTCTCCTGTATGTGTTCTCTTATGTGTCTTCAGAGTGCCAGAAGAAGTAAACACAGCCCCACACTCATCACACTTGAAAGGACTCTCTCCTGTATGTTTTCTCTTGTGTTTCAGAAAATTACTAGATTCAGTAAAAGATGCACCACAATCATCACACTTGTAAGGCTTGTCTCCTGTATGCATTCTCTTGTGTGTCTTCAGGCTGTCAGAACGAGTGAAGACGGCACCACAATCGTCACATTTGTAAGGTTTCTCTCCTGTATGTTTTCTCTTGTGATTAAAAAAACTACTAGATTCAGCAAAAGATGCACCACAATCGTCACACTTGTAAGGCTTCTCTCCTGTATGTGTTCTCTTGTGTGTTTTCAGACTGCCAGCATGAGTGAACATGGCACCACAATCATCACACTTATAAGGCTCCTCTCCTGTATGTTCTCTCTTGTGTTTCAGAAAACTATTAGATTCAGTAAAAGATGCACCACAATCGTCACACTTGTAAGGCTTCTCTCTTGTATGTGTTCTCTTGTGTGCCTTTAGAGTTCCAGAACGAGTAAACCCAGCACCACAATCGTCACACTTGTAAGGCTTCTCTCCAGTATGTGTTCTCTTGTGTCTGTTCAGACCGCCAGACTGAGTGAACACAGCCCCACAATCTTCACACTTGTAAGGTTTCTCTCCTGTATGCGTTCTCTTGTGTGACTTCAGACCGTCAGAACGAGCAAACCCAGCACCACAATCCTCACACCAGTAAGGTTTCTCTTCTGTAAGTCTTCTCTTTTTAAGTTTCAGGCTATCAGCTGAAGTAAAAGATGCACTACACAAATCATACTTGAAGGGTTCCACTTCTGTATCTTTCCCCTCATGTAAGTTACTGTCTACACTGGCTTTTGGATTACAAACATCAGCCATGAATGGTCTGTCTACTGTTTTCACTTCCATGTTATTTTGCAATTGACAATTTTTATCAGTCAAAGATATTCTTGTGTTAATTGCAAACATTGAAGATATGTTCTGTGAAATGTGACCACTGTTCTTATGCTCTAGTGATGCTTTACGACTTTTCCCAATCACTCTGGATACTGTGTTATTTTGTCGTGTCATTTCATGATCACTGCTGCAGTCAGCCATGTCTATTACTTTGGTAAACATTTGATGCTTGTCCTTATACAATACATCTGAAAGTTCTGGTTTCCCAAGTTGTTCTTCAGTGGAGAGATAAGTACAATTCAGAGAACTGGCAGGTGTTTCTGAAACACACACAAATGGTAAACATGGGTGAATCATTTCAAAGATATATCAGGTAATAGGTTTTTCAAATAAATTATCATGTTATGTTTGTTTTAACATTTCCGGTCATTTATGCCTTATATGCCTGCTCCATGGCGAAGAAGTTACGGATGCAGTTCGTAACCCTATATACCCGCATTTGAAACATGGTTGTAGTCGATTTGACAGCAGACCACCTTGCGTTAGGTTTTTTATGAAATGGTATGGGTACCGGTCGTTTAGAAAGCAATGGCAAACTACTCGTTCGGGTCCCATCGATTGACGGACGTTGGTCGCGGCGATTGGGCAATCTTGAGCATAGCCTACGATGGGTAGCGTTGTGATGTTCTGTTGTGATAATTTGGTGTGT
The DNA here is from genome assembly GCA_014155875.1 of Cepaea nemoralis. NCBI lineage: Eukaryota > Metazoa > Mollusca > Gastropoda > Stylommatophora > Helicidae > Cepaea > Cepaea nemoralis. The sequence continues at coordinate 295,473 of JACEFZ010014597.1, forward strand.
CCAGTGTGTGCCGCATGGTTACACACCCGCTTCACGCGCGTGATCCGGGACTGTTTCCGGATCCGGTCAGGGATATGCACTACTGACGAGCTCAAATGAGGGCGAAACTCGAGTATAGTGCTTCCATATTGACGTGGATAGGCCTTAGGTTCATACCAGAATGTGATCGGCGTTGCCAGTAGTGGGTGTGCTCAATATTTAAACTACTGAACGTAAACTTGCCAAGAGATCACAGCAGTAAAACATGCTGGTGTTGACAGCGATGTCATGTACAAGATATGCAACTAACTTTAACTTTGTATGTATTTATATTCCCAAAAAATTCTTCATGGTTTTCTTCCTACTAAATTCTGCCAAAACAGATTTTTAAAATATATATTGATGTCCACTGTTAAACACTTTCTGAACATACATTTAATTGACTCATTCTCTCCGATTCTCTAATTTATTTTTTAGTACAGTGGTTCTCAACCAGTGGGGAATCCCCCCCCCCCCCCCCTTAAAGGAATTTTAGGGTTTCCAGGGGGATATTAAGATTATTTCAAGACCACGTTAATACAAGAACCGATTTCTTCCCTCCATATTTTACTGTTCTGTGCTTCCGCCCTTCTAAAATTCGGTTTGTAACTAAGTAGACCCGCAAATCACATTTTATGTAGACATCTATACTTGTTCTAGTATGTTTATACACATTACTTCTTCTTCTTCTGCGTTCACCCTGAGTTTTTTTTTTTTTTTTCTGGACGTGATTGTGTTGTGCCTGTTTACAGCAGAGCTGCGTTCTTGCGCCGTTAGGCCGACACACCCGACTTCTGTGGGCATTTGTGGACCGCGTTAACCTTCCTAGGGGTTTCTTAGGACGTTTGACTCTCACTGTTGTGGTGTTATCCCCCATCCCAGCTGGCCCATATAGAACAGCCAAAGACATCTTGGTCAGCCCTAAAGGGAAGGCAGGGGCAGACCATGGGCATTCCCCGCCATCCAAGGAGGCTTCCATACTTGCAGAGCTGATACACAGCACTCTGGTACTGGGCTCACCGAAGGAATCGTCACGTCCTGCACATGGCTGCTAAGCCTCACTTCCGTATATTGGGCCTTCTGTTCACCATAGGCTGTTTTTCCGGAAACCAGAAGAATGCAGTCTGCAGATGACATCCACACAGTGAGCTTTCGATTCGGACTTTCCAAGTAATGGATTTGCTATCCAAGCAATATTCCATTTCGTGCCACTAGGACACTTTTCCCACCTTTTATGAAGCCCACGCAGTAAGCTTTTGATTCGGACTTTCCACGTAATGGATTTGCTATCCAAGCAATATTCCATTTCATGCCTCTGGGACGCTTTTAAAACCGACATACCTGTGGTATGAAGTGTTGCAGTCTAAATACTTCATACACCTTTAAATGTCAACCTGAATGTAGTTAAAGTAAGCTGCAGTCAACTTGAGCTTGTTGATATCTCCATAGAGCTTGTCCTCAAATGAAGCAGGTGTGGGCCAAAATATCTTTCTCTGTTCTGCATATATTGGGCACTCCTGCAGCAAATGTTTAGCTGTCATTTTACCAGTTCCACAATTACATTCATCAGTATCTCCTATCTTTAGTTTATTGAACAAGTGGTACTTCAGCCTGTTATGTCCTGTGCGGAGTCTGAAGATTGCTACTTGTTCTCTTCGGTCGAGTTTGTAATATGCATCATCCTTCCGCTGGCCTGGATGTTCTGATTCCCATTTGGCTCTATAAGTGCTTTTTATACACCTCTTTGCCTCATTATAGGTTATGTCTATGTCAGGTTGTGGTAGTCGTCCTTCCTCTTTTGCTAGTCTGTCAGCCTCTTCATTTCCAGGTATACTGCAATGTGATGGGATCCACTGTATCACAACTTTTTTGGATTTCTGGCATAGACCATGGAGTGCTACTCTTAGGTCAGCTAGTTCTGTGCTGTTTTTGCTCTTCAGTATTGAGACAGCTGACTTTGCATCTGTGAAGATAGCTATTTGCTTCTCTTTATTTTCCTCCATCAAGAACATTTCTGCTGCAGTTTTCAAAGCCTCTACCTCCGCTTTGAAGTTACTTGAAAATTTTCCAGTTGCCACTGACCGTTTTTTTCACTCCATGTTTTAAATTTACGAGAATTCCTCCTCCTCCATTTTCTATTGAATTTTTGGCTGATCCATCTGTATATGCATGGGTCAAATTGCTGCTTGGGTAATGTTCTTTTATGTAGTTTAGGGTTATTTTTCTTCTTTCGGTTTCATTCTGAGTGTTCTTTTCCTGAATACCAGGAATGTTTTCTATCATCTCAGGCAGTTGCTGCTGTCTCCAAGCTGGGAACTTGTGTGCATTGTAAATGGGTTTTACTGTTGATATGTTCTTCTTCTTCTGCGTTCATCCTGATGTTTTTTTCGGACGTGACTGCATTGTGCCTGTTTACAGCAGAGCTGCGTTCTTGCACCGTTAGGCCAACACATCCGACTTCTGTGGGCATTTGTTGACCGGGTTAACCTTCCCGGGCTGTTGGATATGTTAAGTATGGGATCTGCCCTAATCTTTCGTTTTGCAGTTTCTACAAAGTTGCTATGCTTCAGTCTTCCCTTTCCAAAACCATTAAACCTGTTATACATAGGGTGGTCTGTCAATCTTCTAAATTTTTCTGCTTGTTGCTGGGCTCTGCTATCTCTTCTATCCTGCATTGGTTGTAAACAAGTGATCTTTTCTAGTTCATTAATAGGCGTTGTCTTCAGGCTTCCAGTTATGATTCGCATTCCTTGATTTTGGACTCTATTTTGTTAAAGTTTGACTTAGCTGCTGTTGCCCAAGCTGCAATGCCATATTCCAGTACTGGCCTTACCCGTCCAGTATATAACTTCTTGAGAACTTTCTCATCTGCTCCCCATGTTGTACCAGCAAGCTGTTTCATGATTGCCATTCTTTGCCTTGCTCTTGTTCGATTGTTCTCAACCTGTGTCTTCCATGTCAGGCGACGATCAAAGGTGACTCCTAGATAGTTTGGACTTTCTTCATGGCGCAATATTTTTCCATTCAATACCAGCTTAGCTGATTTTGACCAGTCCTCTACCGCTAATAAGGCTTGCTGTATTCAGCTGTTATAAACTCCTTCGACATTCCACTGTTGTATGTTGAGTGTCTGGGGTGTTTGGTCAATAGCTCTTAACCTAATACTCTGTGCCTTGACTCCACAGCACAGGGGAAGGTGACCACCAGTAGTCATGGGTGGACCCCCTCGAGGCAGGGGGCCTGACACTATCACCGCCTGATGGGACTTGGCGGGATTAGCACCATAACGATTAATTTTAATTTGTGACATCATGAAGTAAGTTACGTTGCACTGCTTTGTCAAGCCTGTGGCTCAGCACATCAGATTTCGACAAGCATTTGTTCGGGTTGCTTTCCCTAGCCTTTGACTGTCCCCAGTCTACCTACAAGGCAACAGGTTTGTATGTCTCTTTGTCTGGTCCCTCTCCCTTGACCTGTCCAACATGGGTGACCCTACCAGTAGCTGTGCTACAGTCGGCATAGCTCTTGGGGTCATTGGGACGCACAAGCCCCTCTACCTCGTCACGGTGGACACACGGCAGAGGGGAAACGCATTACTATATGCTTGCACTCTTTTAAGAGGAATTTCTGATAAGAAGAACTATTTCCTGGGTCACAGGTAAGTTTGCCTTATCAGGTTTGCACTGTATAGAGTATTTTTGTTTCAGATAATGTATTTTTATCTAATTGCACTGTTGATATGTCATATTGTGTAGATTACTTAATTATATCACCCAGACATTGTTATAAAATGTTATCCTTTTGTTTTCAAGCTCTTACAAACACACATCACAAAATAGATGGAAATTTTGTTTTCTCATTTAGAGGCAACCCTATGTGACACTGGGAGGTGATGTCTCCTGGAAAGTAAAAAAAAAAAAAATTTTCATGGCCAATAGAACAGACAAGAAAATGTATTAATACAGTGAACATGAAATCTGTTCTACTATATTTGACTTACTCTTACCTTGATCTGAGTATTCTACATCTTCAGGTTGTTCTTGCTTAACACTTGCTGGGGATTCTATATCCATCTCATCAAAAGCGTGGGCATCAATGACCATTACTTTAGCAGAACTGTGAACGTGGTCAGTCTGAAAGGATTGGTGAGTCAGATGTTTCAGCACAAACAAACTATATAAAATAATCTAACCATCACACTGGATTCCATGGTAGGACACAATTTTCCTGGGGAGGTTAATCTGGTCAACAAATCCAATGAAGAAGTCAAAATGCTTTGGCCTAAAGACTCAAATATCAAAACTCCTCTAAAAACAGGTTAAATGCAAATGTCTAACCATTTAAAAAACTACTGAATGAACAAAGACGTCGTCATTTCATGCATAACATGTCTCAAGTTGCCTTCACAACTTACAACAGTGTGGTCAGGAAGAGTGTCAAGATTATTGTCCACACATAACAAATATAACACAATAAGACTCTGAGTACAAAAGTACAAGGACAAACCAGCAAAATGATGCTGTTGGAGCAAGGTGTCCTCCAAGGAGGAGTTCTTTCACCAACATTATTCCTAGCATATATAAGTGACATCACGGAAAATTTTCCAGCCAGAGTACACACATCCTCCTTTGCAGATGACCTAACCATATGGACATCTGAAGAATATATTAGTACAGCTAACAGCTGAATACAGCAAGCCTTATTAGCGGTAGAGGACTGGTCAAAATCAGCTAAGCTGCCCAATATATGCAGAACAGAGAAAGATATTTTGGCCCACACCTGCTTCATTTGAGGACAAGCTCTATGGAGATAGCAACAAGCTCAAGTTGACTGCAGCTTACTTTAACTACATACAGGTTGACATTTAAAGGTGCATGAAGAAGTATTCAGACTGCCACACTTCATACCACAGGCATGTCGGTTACACAAACCTCCCAGAGGCATGAAATGGAATATTGCTTGGATAGCAAATCCATTACATGGACAACCTGAATCAAAAGCTCACTGTGTGGGCTTCATAAAAGGTGGAAAAGGTGTCCTAGTGGCACGAAATGGAATATTGCTTGGATAGCAAATCCATTACCTGGAAAGTCCGAATCGAAAGCTCACTGTGTGGATGTCATTGCAGACTGCATTCTTCTGGCTTCCGGAAGAACAGCCTATGGTGAATGGAAGGCCCAATATACGGAAGTGAGGCTAAGCAGCCATGTGCAGGACGTGACGATTCCTTTGGTGAACCCAGTACCAGAGCGCTGTGTGTTGGCTCTGCAATTATGGAAGCCTCCTTGGATGGCGGGGAATGCCCATGGTATGCCCCTGCCTTCCCTCGAGGGCTGACCAGGATACCTTTGGCTGTTCTATATGGACCAGCTGGGATGGGAGATAACACCACAACAGTGAGAGTCAAACGTCCTAAGAAACCACCAGGAAGGTTAACCTGGTCAACAAATGCCCGCAGAAGTCGGATGTGTCGGCCTAACGGCGCAAGGACGCAGCTCTTCTGTAAACAGGCACAACGCAATCACGTCCGAAAACAAACAAACTCTGGATGAACGCAGAAGAAGAAGACTCAGAGTTCATAATGCTTATTACTTATTTTATGCATTTTAGACATGGCAAAAGTTTTAAATGAGCAGTGTTTTAATTGTAATGACAGCAATAGCATTTCTGTTTGGTTTTAACTTCTTCATTCAAACTGACACAAGAAGATCTGGAGGTGTCTGTGACAATGAAGCAGAACAGCACACAACCTTATGAATAACATAGAAGACAGATATTTGTGAAGGAACATGACCACCTGTGCCACGGCTCATCATGATGATAATCCAACCTGTTGCAAACATAAATGACAAGGACTTTACCTCGACCCCGAAACTCCACCTCTCCCAACTTTCCCATTGTAACAATGTCTCCCAACTTTCCCATTGTCACAATGTCTCCCAACTTTCCCATTGTCACAATGTATTCCAGCTTTCCCATTGTCACAATGTATTCCAGCTTTCCCATTGTCACAATGTATTCCAACTTTCCCATTGTCACAATGTCTCCCAACTTTCCCATTGTCACAATATATTCTAGCTTTCCCATTGTCACAATGTATTCCAGCTTTCCCATTGTCACAATGTACTCCAGCTTCCCCATTGTCACAATGTATTCCAGCTTTCCCATTGTCACAATGTATTCCAGCTTTCCCATTGTCACAATGTATTCCAGCTTTCCCATTGTCACAATGTCTCCCAACTTTCCCATTGTCACAATGTATTCCAGCTTTCCCATTGTCACAATGTATTCCAGCTTTCCCATTGTCACAATGTATTCCAGCTTTCCCATTGTCACAATGTATTCCAGCTTTCCCATTGTCACAATGTATTCCAGCTTTCCCATTGTCACAATGTCTCCCAACTTTCCCATTGTCACAATGTCTCCCAACTTTCCCATTGTCACAATGTATTCCAGTTTTCCCATTGTCACAATGTCTCCCAGCTTTCCCATTGTCACAATATCTCCCAGCTTTCCCATTGTCACAATATCTCCCAGCTTTCCCATTGTCACAATGTCTCCCAGCTTTCCCATTGTCACAATGTATTCCAGCTTTCCCATTGTCACAATGTATTCCAGCTTTCCCATTGTCACAATGTATTCCAGCTTCCCCATTGTCACAATGTATTCCAGCTTTCCCATTGTCACAATGTATTCCAGCTTTCCCATTGTCACAATGTATTCCAGCTTTCCCATTGTCACAATGTATTCCAGCTTTCCCATTGTCACAATGTATTCCAGCATTCCCATTGTCACAATGTATTCCAGCTTTCCCATTGTCACAATGTATTCCAGCTTTCCCATTGTCTCAATGTATTCCAGCTTTCCCATTGTCACAATGTATTCCAGCTTTCCCATTGTCACAATGTATTCCAGCTTTCCCATTGTCTCAATGTATTCCAGCTTTCCCATTGTCACAATGTATTCCAGCTTTCCCATTGTCACAATGTCTCCCAACTTTCCCATTGTCACAATGTATTCCAGCTTTCCCATTGTCACAATGTATTCCAGCTTTCCCATTGTCACAATGTATTCCAGCTTCCCCATTGTCACAATGTATTCCAGCTTTCCCATTGTCACAATGTATTCCAGCTTTCCCATTGTCACAATGTATTCCAGCTTCCCCATTGTCACAATGTATTCCAGCTTCCCCATTGTCACAATGTATTCCAGCTTCCCCATTGTCACAATGTATTCCAGCTTCCCCATTGTCACAATGTATTCCAGCTTCCCCATTGTCACAATGTATTCCAGCTTCCCCATTGTCACAATGTATTCCAGCTTTCCCATTGTCACAATGTATTCCAGCTTTCCCATTGTCACAATGTCTCCCAACTTTCCCATTGTCAATATGTATTCCAGCTTTCTCATTGTCACAATGTATTCCAGCTTTCCCATTGTCACAATGTATTCCAGCTTTCCCATTGTCACAATGTATTCCAGCTTTCCCATTGTCACAATGTATTCCAGCTTCCCCATTGTCACAATGTATTCCAGCTTTCCCATTGTCACAATGTATTCCAGCTTCCCCATTGTCACAATGTATTCCAGCTTCCCCATTGTCACAATGTATTCCAGCTTCCCCATTGTCACAATGTATTCCAGCTTCCCCATTGTCACAATGTATTCCAGCTTCCCCATTGTCACAATGTATTCCAGCTTCCCCATTGTCACAATGTATTCCAGCTTCCCCATTGTCACAATGTATTCCAGCTTTCCCATTGTCACAATGTATTCCAGCTTTCCCATTGTCACAATGTATTCCAGCTTTCCCATTGTCACAATGTATTCCAGCTTTCCCATTGTCACAATGTATACCAGCTTTCCCATTGTCACAATGTATTCCAGCTTTATCATTGTCACAATGTATTCCAGCTTCCCCATTGTCACAATGTATTCCAGCTTCCCCATTGTCACAATGTATTCCAGCTTTCCCACTATCTCAATGTATTCCAGCTTTCCCATTGTCACAATGTATTCCAGCTTTCCCATTGTCACAATGTATTCCAGCTTTCCCATTGTCACAATGTCTCCCAACTTTCCCATTGTCACAATGTATTCCAGCTTTCCCATTGTCACAATGTATTCCAGCTTTCCCATTGTCACAATGTATTCCAGCTTTCCCATTGTCACAATGTATTCCAGCTTTCCCATTGTCACAATGTATTCCAGCTTTCCCATTGTCACAATGTATTCCAGCTTCCCCATTGTCACAATGTATTCCAGCTTTCCCATTGTCATAATGTATTCCAGCTTTCCCATTGTCACAATGTATTCCAGCTTTCCCATTGTCACAATGTATTCCAGCTTTCCCCTTCTCAGTGTGCTTAAAGTAGTGTACTGTCTCTTATGATGTGAGACAAAAACAAAGTCATGAAAAATGTTGTTAAATTTTTAAAATTATGAAGAAAAAAAATGCCAAGAGATATTAAAATTTTCTACTAAACTTGTAAAGGGTCTATTTATGTACACATAAAACATAGAAGTTAGCCTGTACATTAAAAAATAACTCTTTTAGTTTGCTTGCTTGCTTGTGTTCGTTGGCTTGAGCTCCAAAGTGAAGTCCTGTATGTCGGATGAAGGCATCATGTTGTCCAACATCAGTGTGATGTCATACAGGACCTGAGGTTTGCGTGAGTATCCGTTGTCCCATGTCTGGCTTATTGGTGTGCAGACTGGTGGTTCCTCGCCGTACAGGCAGACACTCTCCGACTTCGGAGGAATCGGTGATCCACTGACTTTAGCCAGGACCCCGAAGGGACCTGTTGCCCGGGACACTCGACGAGGACGCGTCAATAGTCTTGGCCAGTATATAACCCGGTCCTGGTGCTTTGGAAACACCTCTGCGTCCCACTGTTTTAGTTTTAGAGGTACATTAAGAAATTCAATATGGCCACTGTTTATCTTGCTTTCCATAGCAACCGTTAAGTGCACAGTCAATTTGACAGTATTTTATCAATCAGCTCTGTCTTCAGAATCAAAACCTATACTTCTTCTTCTGCGTTCATCCAGGGTTTTTTTTCCGGACGTGATTGCGTTGTGCCTATTTACAGCAGAGCTGCGCTCTTGTGCCGTTATGCCGACACATCTTCTTCTTCTTCGTTCATCCGGAGGTTTTTTTTCGGACGTGATTGCGTTGTGCCTGTTTACAGCAGAGGTGCGTTCTTGCGCCGTTAGGCCGACACATCCGACTTCTGCGGGCATTTGTTGACCGGGTTAACCTTCCCAGGGGTTTCTTAGGACGTTAGACTCTCACTGTTGTGGTGTTATCTCCCATCCCAGCTGGCCCATGTAGAACAGCCAAAGGCATCCTGGTCGTCCCTCAAGGGAAGGCATGGGCAGACCATGGGCATTCCCCGCCATCCAAGGAGGCTTCCATAATTGCAGAGCCATCACACACCGCTCTGGTACTGGGCTCACCCAAGGAATCGTCACGTCCTGCACATGGCTGCTTAGCCTCACTTCCGTATATTGGGCCTTCCGTTCACCATAGGCTGTTCTTCCAGAAGCCAGAAGAATGCAGTTTGCAGATGACATCCACGCAGTGAGCTTTCGATTCGGACTTTCCATGTAATGGATTTGCTATCCAAGCAATATTCCATTTCATGCCTCTGGGAGGCTTGTGTAACCGACATGCCTGTGGTAATGAAGTGTGGCAGTCTAAATACTTCTTAATGTACATTTAAATGTCAACCTGAATACAGTTAAAGTAAGCTGCAGTCGACTTGAGCTTGTTGATATCTCCATAGAGCTTGTCCTCGAATGAAGCAGGTGTGGGCCAAAATATCTTTCTCTGTTCTGCATATATTGGGCACTCTTGCAGCAAATGTTTAGCTGTCATTTTACCAGTTCCACAATTACATTCATCTGTATCTCCTATCTTTAGTTTGTTGAACAAGTGGTATTTCAACCTGTTGTGTCCTGTGCGGAGTCTGAAGATTGCTACTTGTTCTCTTCGGTCGAGTTTGTAATATGCATCATCCTTCTGGTGGCCTGGATGCTCTGATTCCCATTTGGTTCTATAAGTGCTTTTTATCAACCTCTTTGCCTCATTATAGGTTATGTCTATGTCAGGCTGTGGTAGTCGTCCGCCCTCTTTTGCCAGTCTGTCAGCCTCTTCATTTCCAGGTATACTGCAATGTGATGGTATCCACTGTATTACAACTTTTTTGGATTTCTGGCATAGACCATGGAGTGCTGCTCTTAGGTCAGCTATTTCTGTGCTCTTATTGATCTTCAGTATTGAGACAGCTGACTTTGCATCTGTGAAGATAGCTATTTGCGTCTCTTTATTTTCCTCCATCAAGAGCATTTCTGCTGCAGTTTTCAGAGCCTCTACCTCCGCTTTGAAGTTACTTGAAAACTTTCCAGTTGCCACTGAATGTGTTTTTTTCACTCCATTTTTTAAATTTAGGAGAATTCCTCCTCCTCCATTCTCTACTGAATTTTTGGCTGATCCATCTGTATATGCATGGGTCCAATTGCTGCTTGGGTAATGTTCTTTTATGTAGTTTAGGGTTATTTCTCTTCTTTCGGTTTCATGCTGAGTGTTCTTTTTCTCAATACCAGGAATGTTTTCTATCATCTCAGGCAGTAGCTGCTGTCTCCAAGCTGGGAACTTGTCTGCATTGTGAGTGGGTTTGACTGTTGATATGTTCAGTATGGGATCTGCCCTAATCTTTCGTTTTGCAGTTTCTACAAAGTTGCTACGCTTCAGTCTTCCCTTTCCAAAACCACTAAACCTTTTATACATAGGGTGGTCTGTCAATCTTCTAAATTTTCAGCTTGTTGCTGGGCTCTGCTATCTCTTCTATCCTGCATTGGTTGTAAACAAGTGATCTTTTCTAGTTCATTAATAGGCGTTGTCTTCAGGCTTCCAGTTATGATTCGCATTCCTTGATTTTGGACTCTGCTTATTTTGTTAAAGTTTGACTTAGCTGCTGTTGCCCAAGCTGCAATGCCATATTCCAGTACTGGCCTCACCCGTCCAGTATATAACTTCTTGAGAACTTTCTCATCTGCTCCCCACGTTGTACCAGCAAGCTTTTTCATGATTGCCATTCTTTGCCTTGCTCTTGTTCGATTTTTCTCAACCTGTGTCTTCCATGTCAGGCGACGATCAAAGGTGACTCCTAGATAGTTTGGATTTTCTTCATGGCGCAATATTTTTCCATTCAATACCAGCTTAGGTTGCTGAGTTTTAGTTGAGAGGGAGAATACTGTGCATGTTGTTTTCTCCTCACTTATCTTCACTAGCCATGATTTTGACCAGTCCTCTAGCGCTAATAGGGCTTGCTGTATTCTGCTGTTAGCTGTACTAATATATTCTTCAGATGTCCATATGGCTAGGTCATCTGCAAAGGATGATGTGTGTACTCTGGCTGGAAAATTTTCCGTGATGTCGTTTATATATGCTAGGAATAATGTTGGTGAAAGAACTCCTCCTTGGGGGACACCTTGCTCCAACAGCATCATTTTGCTGGTTTGTCCTTGTACTTTTGTCCTGGCAGTTCTGTTCTCAAGGTAGTGGCTGATCCATTTGTACATTTTCCCACAAACATGCATTTTTTGCAGTTTTACTTTCAGTCCTTCCTTCCATACTTTATCAAATGCTTTTTCTAAATCTATCCAGACCGCTAGTGTGTGCTTTTTCTCTTGGAAGGCATCCTCTATTTCCTGAGCTATATAGGTTATTTGATCTTCAGTGGATCTGTACTTTCTGAATCCTGCTTGGTGAGGTGTTAAGAGTTGGTTTTCTTCCAGATGCCATGTTAGCCTGCCATTGATAATGCGTTCCATTAATTTTCCTACACAGCTAAGAAGACTGATAGGTCGATAGCCATTTGGTTCTTCCAGGTCTTTTCCTTTCTTTGGGACTGGTATTAGTATAGCTTCCTTCCATGCCTGTGGGACTATTCCCCTCTTCCAGCTGTAATTTAGGACTGCTAGTAGTTTCTTTTTTGCCTTAGTGCCTAGTCCTATTAGCATTTCATTTGTGATTCCATCCTTTCCTGGTGATGTTTTCTTTTTTAGGGTATTCATTGCCTGTTCCATTTCTTCCATTGTTAGATTTGCCATCATATATTCTGCTGTTGTCTCTGTATATCTATGATGTATCTGTTTATCTTTGATTGCTTTCTTCTGTTCGGCTGTAATATCAATGTGGTTTGCACTGGCATAGTGTTCCATCAGTGCATTTGCAGCCTTTTTTCCTGTAAGCAAGGCATTTCCTTGTTTAATTGTTATTTGTTTGTTTCTAGGTCCTTCATTGTTCATGGCTTTCACTAGTTTCCATAGTTTGTTTCCATCCCTGTCAAAATTCAGGTTTTCTGTTTTTTTCCTCCAACAATCTCTTGTTGTTTGATTTACTGTTCTTTTATATTTTGCGAGATGGCTTTGAGAGAGATGTTCGCTTCAGTTGTTTGTTCTCTCTCTGCGGTCTTCCTAGCATCTTCATCTTTGTCCTCCAAAATTTGTAGTTCCTCAGTCCAGTATGGTTTGTAATTTTTCCTCGCTCCTCTTGGAATAGACTCAGTGGCCGCCTGTATTATTGCTCTGTTTAGACTTTCCACCATTTGCTTCATGTTGCCATATCGTGTATTTATGTTTTCACAATATTTGTCTGTTAGTATAGAAAATCTGTCCCAATCTGCTCGTTTGTAATTCCAGCGGGGCAAAGGCTTTTGCTCCTGTGGAACATACTCCATATTTATTACAAGCTTGATTGGTCTGTGGTCACTACCTGCTAATTGGTCAAGCACATGGCGATCGATTTTGTGGAGGATGTCTCCTGTGCAGAAAGCTAAGTCTGAAGTAGAAGTGGTAATCCATCTTCTGGAGTAGAAGCTCGGTGTGTCATCCGCTTTGTTGAGTAGATGGAGATTTGAGTCTATTTCCCAGTCCTCCACTTCATCTCCTCTTTTGTCAGTATCTGGGTATCCCCATCTTTCTGAGCGGCTATTAAAGTCTCCGACAACAATGCAATTTGTGTCAGTTATTTTCATGTTTGAGAGTGTAAGATCCTTATCTGCCGGGCTATACAGATTGTAAATTCTTGTTTTCACGTCCTTTACCATTATATCAACACCTATAATTTCTGTTTGGTTGTCAGAGATCACAGATACTTCGCTGCAAGGTATTGTATTTCGTGTAAGTATTACAACTCCTCCTTAGTGTCCTTCGCGGTCGAAACGCGTGGCCTGATATCCCTCGACTGAAAATGTGCGATTGGCGTTGAGGTGTGTTTCTTTAATGCATGCCACATCTATTCTATCTTTATGAAGACGCTGTGTTAGGGAGGCTTTCTTGTTATAAACTCCTTCGGCATTCCATTGTAGTATGTTGAGAGTCCGGGGTGTTTGGTCAATAGCTCTTAACCTACTCCTCTGTGCCTTGACTCCACAGCACAGGGGAAGGTGACCACCAGTAGTCATGGGTGGACCCCCTCGAGGCAGGGGGCCCGGCACTATCACCGCCTGATTGGACTTCACGGGATTAGCACCATAACGATTAATTTTCATCTGTGGCATCATGAAATGATAAAGTTACGTTGCACTTCTTTGTCAAGCCTGTGGCTCAGTACATCCGATTCCGACAAGCATTTGTTCGGGATTCTTTCCCTAGCCTTTGACTGTCTCCAGTCTACCTACAAGGCAGCAGGTTTGTACGTCTCTTCGTCTGGTCCCTCTCCCTTGACCTGTGTGACCCTACCAGCAGCTGTGCTACCGTCGGCTTAGCTCTTGGGGTCATTGGAACGCGCAAGCCCCTCTACCTCGTCAAGGTGGACGCACGGCAGAGGGGTGCCGACACATCTGACTTCTGCGGGCATTTGTTGACCAGGTTAACCTTCCCGGGGATCAAACCCTATACTTCTTCTTCTTCTGCGTTCATCCGGAGTTTTTTTTTCCGGATGTGATTGCATTGTGCTCTATACCATAACAATCAATCAATCATGTGCCATGCTGGAAAGCGTGGGTGGTCATGACTCGCCATTTCACTCAATCACCAGCGTCTCATCGTACCATAACAGAATATAGAAATTAAGTATTATAGAATTCAAGTTTTTAGGGTTAGCATTGCCTTAAAAAAAGTGAATGCATAGTGAGAGCAACTGGAGACACTCAGAACCCTTCACCATAAGATCTGGAGTACGACAAGGTTGTGTCCTGTCCCCTCTCTTGTTCATAACATACATAGACAACATATGTAAAGAAACCAGCCAAGCATAGTCAGCAAGAATACTGCATGACGAGAACACAGAAGAAGAACCATCTGCAAATCTAACCATTAGAGAACTCCTGTTTGCGGACGACCAAGCACTAATAGCAAAATCAGAAGCTGAATTACAAGACCACATGAACAGTCTAAACGAAATGTGTAGGGAACATAACATAAAAATTAGCACAAGCAAAACAGAGGTAATGACTATAACTTAAGAAGAACAAACAACAACAATTCACCTAAACGAACATCCCTTGAAACAAATAAAGAGTTTCAAGTACCTAGGAAGTATAATATCATCAAATGGCAGATCTGAAGACGAGATCGAAAATAGGTGCAATAAGGCAAATCAACTCATTGGACAAATGACACTAATACTAAAGAACAAACATGTATCAATAACTACTAAGAAAGCACTTTACAACACAATCTTCCTACCAACTCTATGCTACCAATACCAAACCTTGACAATGACAGAAAAAGAGAAAAGAAAAATCACAACAACAGAAATGAGGTTCCTGAGAAGAATACTCAACGTACCAAGAAAAGATAAGATCAGAAATGAAGAAATCAGGACTAAAGTGGGGGTTAAAGCAGCACTAGATGGGGGTTAAAGCAGCACTAGATTTTATTAGAAAGCAGCAAGTCAAATGGTTTGGCCATGCAAGTAGGTTAACAGCATACCACAACAAGCAATGATGTACAGACCAGATGGAAACAAGAGAAATTGCCGACCATGTAAACGTTGGACGGAGGGAATAGCGGAGCCCATGGGAATATCGATACATGAAGCCATAATCGAGCACTCACAATGTTTATACTTCACCTCGACACTGCAAGGTACAAGAGGAACATGATGAGATGAGATGAGATCGCCTAAAAATAATCAGTACAACAGGCTGCAAACAAGTTAATCTAATGCAGAAAGCGAGAAATCTACAAATCTTACCGGAGTAATACACTGAGAAAACTCCATATAGAACAAAGTGAAATGCAACATATCATGAAGAAAAGGCCTTCACCAGAAGTCATTTAAAATAACCAAAATGTAAAGGGTACCTTGAAGAACAGAAAAAGATCAAACTCCAAAGTAGTTAATCAGTTAGTTAATTATATCAAAGTGCAATATTCTGTCAATTTTGTGCAATAGGCTATAGATACTACTTGCTGTACATATGGATAACATGGACGATTAAGAGAGTAATGTGAACATATAAATGAAGAAAGACTACACATTTCAGGCAGAAGTCACTGAAAGTAAACCTATCTATCAGTGATCACACAAAAGATTTACTCACTTCACAAGGTGGTTCCAGTTTTATCTCATCCCTTGGCAACAGGTTGTATGAACACATGCTTTCTGGAGTCAGTGGAAAACAAAATAATTAAAACATGGAGTTGGAGGTTGCTTTTGTTATTATAACACATATTAATATTTTAATACAATGGTAGAAGTCAGCGTCATAGACAATAAATAAGGTCCGTCCATTTTGACAGCATAAGCAATTCTTCTTCTTCTTCTTCTTCGTTCATCCGGAGTTTTTTTGTGTGGATGTGATTGCGTTGTGCCTGTTTACAGCAGAGCTGCGTTCTTGCGCCGTTGGGCCGACACATCCGACTTCTGCGGGCATTTGTTGACCGGGTTAACCTTCCCAGGGGTTTCTTAGGACGTTTGACTCTCACTGTTGTGGTGTTATCCCCCATCCCAGCTGGTCCATATAGAACAGCCAAAGATCCTGGTCAGCCCTCAAGGGAAGGCAGGGGCAGACCATGGGCATTCCCCGTCATCCAAGGAGGCTTCCATACTTGCAGAGCCGATACATAGCGCTCTGGTACTGGGCTCACCCAAGGAATCGTCACGTCCTGCACATGGCTGCTTAGCCTCACTTCTGTATATTGGGCCTTCCGTTCACCATAGGCTGTTCTTCCGGAAACCAGAAGTATGCAGTCTGCAGATGACATCCACACAGTGAGCTTTCGATTCGGACTTTCCATGTAGCATAAGCAATTCAACAAATGAAAGCCATCTGCAATTACATCAATACAAATCTGCTAAGACATATACAGCAGGGGGCACATCGTAGAAACTAACAGAAATAAGTTATCAACATTCCAAAGAAATCTGGATAGATAGATTGTGAAAAAGATAAACAATTTCACGAGTCATGTAATGCAAATATTATTACGAATTGTCATTTCTTCTTCTTTCATTTACTTGAAATTTATTGTCTATATATACAATTCTGTCTCTTGTATAAACTTCAGTCGTTTTTAGTTCACTCGGTGGTCCATAAAGTTTATCCTCCACTGGATAATGAATAATGAATGATTTGTTATGGTCTAACCATAAAAAGTTATCAGTTTGTGTTGGTGCTGGCGCCTTTCTGATTGATTTGATTCTTTTCTTCTGGCGGTATGTAACTGATATATTAGGCTGCTTTCTGTTGCTCTTTCCTTTGCTAGTTGATCAGCTCTCTCATCCACTGTATGGTGACCTTATATTGGCTGCCTAGTTCTGACGCAGCGTCCGTAGTACCGGCAATTTCCCAGACTGGAGCCCCTCAAGTACTGATTTTGCATCTGTAAATAGCACCACAGGTTGTATACTATGATTGGTACTCAGCAATCTCTGTTGCTATCTTGACTGCCTGGATTTCAGCATCATAGTTATGGCAATACTGTTCTGCTGGTACTCTGTGTCACTAGCAATAATTGTGTATCCTTTGTACACTCTCACTCCTCCATATCTAACAGCATTTTGTGCTGACCCATCTGTATAGACTCGGGATCCAGAGGTCCTATGGGTATTCTTCATCAAGAAAGTTGAGAGTGATTATTCTGTGTTTTACACCGTTCTGTTTTTCCTTGTTGAATATTCCTTTCACTTGTGTCTGGAGATGTAATAGAAATGTATATAACAAAATGTACACCACCAATAATACTCACATAAACATGTGTTAATGCAGCCAACTTAAAAAATAAATAGCGTCATATAGCACACATACACAAGAAAACAATTTTACCAACATTATTTTCTTTTATTATATTCGAATTCCTCTTACCTTGTCCTAAGCATTCAACATTTTCTTCAGGTTGTTCTATCTTGATACCTTCTGGTAGTTCATGATCCATCTTGTAAAAGTCTTGGGCCTCAGTGGTCATCTCTTTATGCAAAATATGAACATGGTCAGTCTAAGGATTGGTGAGGCTGATGTTTCAGCATAAAGAAAGTACACAAAAGAATTTAATATAATGAATTTGGATTGTCATGTTTGGAAACAACTTTCCAGTCAGGCTAATCCAGTCAATATATTCTGTTGTTTTGCAGACATTGGTATATTTGGATGTTTCAGTATGGGTGATAGTTGATATGTAAGTGCACTTGCTTTTTTGACATCTGATTTTGATTTCTCTATCCAATCTGCTATCTTGCTATCTTGTGTGATCATATTTCCAAGATATTTGAATTCTTTTTATATCAGAGATATGCTATTTAATATCTGTATACTTAGTAGACTAGCAGAGATGTCTGTATACTTAGTGGACCAAGCGATCTGCTAAAATGCATTACTTAAGTTTTGGCTGTACCTATACTCATATTGCTTGATATACTCATATATGCTGCATGTTGAACTCAGATTATTAATATGATTTTGCAGTCTTCCCTCATAGCTATATATATATATATGTGTGTGTATATATATATATATATATATATATATATATATATATATATATATATATATATATATATATATATATATATATATATACATACACACACATACACACACATCACCGGCCAATTGGGTGCTGATCTGCCACAGCCTGCCTGCTTCAATGGGTGCTTGGGGCTAGGTTTACAAAATCTGAATCGCAGGCTGTAAAACCAACGCACCAGATACTAATAAAAAGAAAATAGAAACCTCAAGCTATGGCTTGCAACCTGGAACGTGAGAACCATGTGTCTAGGATATTCCACTGACTTGACAAATATTGACGATGTGAGAAAAACGGCTGTGATTGATGCCGAACTCAATCGTCTTAACATTGATATTGCTGGCCTGCAGGAGACACCTCGCTAAGGAAGGTGTCACTCAGGGAAAACAATTACACCTTTTTTTGGAAGGGTAGAGGACAGGCAGAAAAAAGGCAAAACGGTGTGGGCTTTGCAGTGAAGAATTCGCCACTGGGAATGATTGAAATTCCAGCAGGAGGCAATGAAAGACTATTATCCCTGCGCTTGACAACCACTTGTGGCTTTGCCACCATTATCACTGCATATGCACCGACACTTGATTCCTCTGATGATGTGAAGAATTCATTCTATGAGGAGTTAGACTCTGTGATCAATGCAGTTCCAAAATCCGACTACATTTATATGCTAGGTGATTTCAATGCTCGTGTGGGCAAGGACTCAAGTTCATGGCCAGTGTGCCTTGGAAAATACAACATCGGTAACATGGATGAAAATGGGCAAAGGCTTCTGGAGCCTTGCACCAGATTACAAACTCCTTTTTTAAAACAAAAGAGCTGCATAAGGTCACATGGAAACATCCAAGATCCAGCCATTGGCATCAGCTGGACTTCATCATCACATGGAGACAACATCTGAACCATACATCATTAACTCGAAGTTACCACACTGCTGACTGTGATACGGATCATTCTTTGGTTGTTGCAAGGGTTAGACTGAGACCAAAGAGAATCTACACAGCTAAACACAAATCTAGCCCCAGGATTAATATTATTAACACTCACAATCCTGAAAAGTGCTTTCAGTTTCAACAGCAACTTGAAGATGCTTTCACTGATACACCAGAAAATTGTACAGTAGGTGAAAAGTGGTGTAAACTTAAGGAAACTCTTTATAATACTGCAGTAGGGGTTTACGGCACTGTGGATCATAAGAGGCAGGACAGGCAAACAGCCAGACTCTGCAGCCCTTGATTGATAAGAAGAAGATAGCTCTCTTAAGAAACAAGGAAAGACGAACGCGTAACACTCTGAGTGAGCTAAAGCAAGCTAGGAAGGATGTGCAAAAGGCTGCCAGGCAGTGTGCAAATGACTATTGGATCAAGTTATGTGAGTCCATTCAAATCGCAAGTGATAAGGGAAACATCAGAAGCATGTATGAAGGAATAAAGAAAGCCTGTGGTCCAATGATCAAAAGAAGTGCACCATTGAAATCCTTGACTGGAGAAATCATCACTGATAAGAAACAGCAGATGGACAGATGGGTAGAGCATTATTTGGAGCTTTACTCAAGTGAGACCAAACTAGCCGATGATGCCCTCAACGCCACTGAGACCCTACCAACTCTTGACCACCTGGACACACTTCCCACCATAACAGAAGTTAAGTGTGCTATAAATGAACTTGCATCTGGCAAGGCTCCAGGTAAGGATGGGATTCCAATAGAGGTTATCAGGAGTGGGCAAAACACACTCACTCTACAGATCCACCAGCTAATAGAGCTATGCTAGCGAGAAGGACAAGTCCCACAGGATTTCAAAGATTCAAGCATCATAACATTGTACAAGAACAAGGGCGAA
The DNA here is from genome assembly GCA_014155875.1 of Cepaea nemoralis. NCBI lineage: Eukaryota > Metazoa > Mollusca > Gastropoda > Stylommatophora > Helicidae > Cepaea > Cepaea nemoralis. The sequence continues at coordinate 315,305 of JACEFZ010014597.1, forward strand.
GGGAGCGACTGCAACAACTATAGGGGTATCTCACTTCTGTGTATTGTTGAAGAAGTATTTGCCAGAATTGTTATGCACAGACTTCAAGTCCTAGGAGATCAAGTCTACCCTGAATCACAGTGTGGCTTTCGACAGAACCAGTCTACCATTGATATGATATTCTCATTGCGACAAATGCAAGAAGAATGCCGTGAACAGAATCAACCACTGTTTATTGCCTTCATCGACCTCACAAAGGCATTTGATTTGGTCAGTCGTGAGGGTCTGTTCAAGGCACTAAAGAAGATTGGCTGCCCACCAACTCTTCTGTCCATTGTGGAATCGTTCCACACAGGCATGAAGGTATAATCAAGTTTGATGGTGCAACTTCAGAAGAGTTTGAAATCGAGAGTGGAGTTAAGCAAGGTTGTGTACTAGTTCCCACCCTTTTTGGAATACAGAGGATTGCCAACATATGACCTATGCAACTTACGACCATTCGACTTTACGACCACAATCACTAGCCATATTAGATTTCAGATTTATTTCTGCCTCAATTATCAGTCAAATGGCGTTGTCTGCAATCATCAAGAGAAGTCAAGAAAGAAGAGGATGAGCCAGAAAGAAAGTTCACCACTAAGGGATTATCAGAAGGTTTATCTTTACTGAATAAACTTCTTATACATTTCGAAGCAATGGACCCAAACATCGAACGATTTGCAAGGATTGAACGGATGGCGCATGATGTGTTTCGTCCGTATCGTGAAATTTATGATGAAAAAATTCAGACAAAGCTCACCATGTTTATGAAAAAACCAACTCCGGTACCCCCAACTGCTGCCTTAGATGACGACATTAATGATCTGCAGCCAAGCACCGGTGCTAGTGAACTTGACTTGAAAGTGATTTGTGTTATCGGTAACAGTACAATATGTTTGTTAGTAGCTAGTTTCACAATGGAAAAAAATAAAAGGTATTCATATGATGCGGGCTATAAATTAATAGCATATGCAGAAGAACATGGAAACAGAGCAGCTGAGCGGCATTTCGGCCCTCCACCAACAGAAAAAACCATTTGCGATTGGAGGGCTAGTAAAGAAGAACTGAAAAAAAATGAGGAAGACTAAATGTGCAAATAGAGGGCTGAATGCAAAATACTCCCCCGATGTGTCTCCACCTTGCCGTGGTGGGGGAGCGTGCGTGTCCCATCAACCCCATGTGCTTGCCGATGGATGAAAACTACATATCGGATGGCCCATGGGATAGGGACCAGACTAAGAGAGAGACAACCTGCTACTCTGCAGGTGACTGAGGATAGCAGTCAAAATCAGGCAAACGATCCCAAAAATCTCAGTCCGGACATAACCTCTAAGGCTCCCATCCGAGGTGTATGGCTGAACGTCTCTAAGCCATAAACTCTCGGAAGTGAGAGCTTGGCCGACACAAACCTACATAAAAATTGTGATGAGGTGCTGAGCATGCTACATGCTCGGCGCAGATACTCGTTCGATGGCTCTTAGCTGGGGGATATGAGGTATCCCCGGATGAAAGGGCCTGACCGTTATTCGCCCACAGACGCACGGAGGTAAGGTGCTGAGCCGGCAGCACATGTAGCCTACCTCGTGAGCGAGTACAAAAGGTGGAAAAACACCTCGGTCGCACGTCCCGTAGATAGTCTGTAACCATACTCATGGAGTGAGTGTAGTCAAAGGTGGAAAATTGTCTCGTTACACTGAAATGGAACGCCCTGTCTTGCGAATCCATTACGTGGCAGCCTGAAGCAAAAGCTTGCTGTGTGGAAGTCGAAATAAGAGTCTAACTGTCTCGAAAACCGAGGAAGGCTAACCTCATCAAAAATGCCCGCCGAAGCTGGAAGTGCCAGCCTACGGGCGGCAAAATAAAAATGGCACTACGCAATTACGTCCGAGTGAAATGTCTTTTGTGACCGGAAAAGCTCTAACTAGTCTTCCCTCGTGCTAGGAACAGCTACCTAGTTTCCGAATGCCGCTCTTGTTCGGAACAGCTCTGACTAGGTAGTTTTCCGAATGTCCGACGTGTCTGGAACAGCTCTGATGGACACAGCGACAAGCACATGTCCGAAAACCTCGCTGAGTGGAGATTGACTGCAAACCAGTCTGGTCTGTGCGGGAACGGCACGGGGCGAACGAAATGCCCAATATATTGAAGTGAGGAATTAAAGCAGCCATGAGCAGGACGTGACGATTCCCTCGGTAAGCCCAGAACCAGAGCGTTATGTGCTGGCTCTGCAATTATGGAAGCCACCAAGGATGGCGGAAAAAGCTATGGACTGTCCCTGTCTACATTTGAGGGATGACTGTGCAGTCTTCGACTGTTCCAACTTGACCAGCTGGGATGTGGACAGTACCACAAAAGTGAGGTCTCCCAGGAATGCTAACCTGGTCAAAAATGCATGCTAAAAGCTGGATGTGTTGGCCTAAGGGTTTCGACCCAAGGGTGCCTAACCAGACACACCACAATCACATCTGAAAAAACACTCCGGATGAACGCAAAGAAGAAGAGAAGAATGCAAAATGGCCGAAACTAGAAGATGATGTATTGAAATGGATTCAAAGACACCGTCAAAATGGCATTGGAATTAATACAAAAATGATTCAAATACATGCACGTAAGCTAGCGCTACAGTGGAACTTAACAAACTTTAAGGGTGGAGTTGGTTGGTGCTATAGGTTTATGAAGCGTCATGGACTTAGCATGCGAACCAAAACCAAAATATCTCAGAAAATGCCATAAGAGTATGAAGAGAAAATATTATCTTTCCATCGCTTTATTATCCAACATCGAAAGAAAACCAGTGTGGAACTAAGCCAAATAGCAAATATGGACAAAGCTCCTCTGACATTTGATGTGCCGAGTAACAGAACTGTTGCCATGAAAGGTGCTAAAACTAACTATAAAAACAAGTGGACATGAAAAAATGCACTACACTGTTGTCCTTTCATGTTGTGCTGACGGTTCTAAACTTAATCCAATGATCATTTTCAAGGGCAAAACAATGCCAAAACCTTCTGAAATACCGCCAGGTGTTGTTGTTCACGTACATGACAAGGGTTGGATGAACGAGGCTGGTATGAAATTATGGATTAACAGAGTGTGGGAGAGAAGGAAAGGTGCTTTATTGAAGAAGAGTTCAGTTTAGTAGTCATTTGAAAAATTCTGTGAAAGAGAAACTGAGACAGGGAAATACAGAGCTTGCTGTTATTCCGGGAGGACTGACTTCACAATTGCAACCTCTTGATGTCTCGATAAATAAACCATTTAAAGTGTATATAAGAGAGGAATGGAACAAATGGATGATGGATGAAACCCAACATGAATTCACGCCGAAGGGAGCTTTAAAACGACCTACAATTAAACAAGTGTGTCAGTGGATAAAACAGTCGTGGTCTAGAGTGAGAGAAGATATTATTGTTAAATCTTTCAAGAAGTGCGGCATAAGTAACGCTCTCGATGGCAGTGAAGACCATCTTATATATGAAGAGGACAATGATGATGATGAAGAGGAAGAAAGTTCAGATGACAATTTTCAGGGATTTTATAGGTCAGTTCGGTTTTATAAACTAAGAATTTTTTTTAAAGTCTGGCTTTGCAAATCTAATAATAAAAATGGTAAAAATGTTATTTTTAAAAAAAATTGCTTAAACTTTAAGGTGCGTCTTATAGTCCGTAAAATACAGTGCTCAATCCACCTCATCATTATAGCTCTTTCCTCCAATAATATCTTTCCTGTTTTTGATTTCAAACACCCTGTATTTATTCTTATTTTTCTTCCTGTGAGCTCAGTGATTTGTCTGTGCATATCTTTTGTATCTGTAATGGAATTTAATTCAAATGTTTTGCACTGTTTGTTTAACCAACTTTCTTTTGCCTTCACACATTTATCTCTTATTTCTTTATTTACCTTAGCGTATTCTTATTTGTCATTTTTACTCTGTTTTCTTTTGTCCATCAACATTAAGATTTCTTTATTCATCCATTTTTTCTTAGTTATTTGGCTTCTCTCCTGTAATATTTCTTTGCTAGTTTGATGAATGAAGTCCCTTAACATTTCCCATTGTTCATTTATACTCTATATTTTAGCTATTATTCACAGTCACTCTGTATTGTTCTTGAATTTCTTTATCTACTTTCAGAACCTTTTTATTAAGTCTCACATTCTTAACAGTTTTTTCCCTTTCTTTAATCTTACTTTTATTTGTCCGCATCACTATTACAGTCGGCGCCAGGCATTGTCTTTACATTAATTAAAGCATTTCTAAATCTATTAGTGCAGTCAATTTGGTTGTGTATTTCCTTATCAGGGCTTTTCCATGTGTATAGTTGTCTTTTATGATGTTTAAACCACGTGTTCCCAATTATCAGATCATTGATATTTGCCCATTCTATTAGTTTTTCTCCTCTTTCATTTCTTGTACCTAACCATAATTCCCAACTACATCCTCCATTTTCCCCTTTCCTACTTTTGCATTAAAATCTCCAAGTATTATTTTTATTTCTTGTGATCCAATTTGAGCCATCACCATGTCTATTTCATCGTAAATGTGTTGTATTTCATCATCACTACTGCTTGTTGTTGATGCATATACTTGTATGATATTTATATCTATTGGCTGCCTTTCATTTTGACCATTACAACTCTATCTGAAATACCAGTATCCATTAATTGATTTGGCTGTTTTGTTTTCCATCTATTATTCCTACACATTTTTCATGTGTATCCCCTCCAGAATAAATTATTGTGTGGTTGTCAGCTATAATTTTGCCCGATCCGTTCCATCTCATCTCACTTACGCCTGGTATATTCATTGTCATGCTATCCATATCTCTTAGAACATTGGTCAACTTTCCTAGCTCATTTAATGTCCTAACATTCCATGTTCCTACTCTAAATTTATTTATTTTATTTATGATTTTGCCATCAGTAGCTGGATGACGGTCTGGTGTCACCTGTGGCTCATGACTGTCCCTTCCGGACAAGGATGTCCTAAGACAGCCATTAACGTCATTCACTAACTCTGAAATTTGTTTTGCCATGAGGTCTTGGGAAGATAATGTGGTGGTTTCCCCTTGCCTTCCACAGGCACATGGTGGTCTTTTAACTCTGCCTTTGACAGCCATTTCCGACAGTCACGACAAGTGACTGCCCTGCTCTGCTCAGCTGCAGAGTTGTCCACTTATTCCGGTGGATACTCGGTCCCCAGGACTGCGTTAGCCGCACCGTGGTGTATTTCCATCCTCTACCACGGGAGGTGCAGTTGGGATTTTCCCTTCCTAAAGTTATGGTCTGTGACCAAAACTCTCCAGTACTTTTAGAGGACTATATATATACACACACACACACACATATATATATATATATATATATATATATATATATATATATATATATATATATATATATATATATATATATATATATATATATATATACTAGCTATTTATCTATCTGTCTGTCTGCTTGCTTGTCTGTCTGTCTGACCCGGCCTGGCTTCGACCAGCTCCAGGTGGGGAGCATCTCATTATTTAATTCATATAAATAGTCATATAAGCTCCCGTTCCCGACTATCTGTCTGTCTATCTGACCCGGCTTCGCCCAGCTCCTGGTGGGGAGCATCTCATTTAATTCATATAAGTAGTCATATAAGCTCCCGTTCCCATTCCCGACTATCTGTCTGTCTGACCCGGCTTCACCCAGTCCCTGGTGGGGAGCATCTCATTTAATTCATATAAGTAGTCATATAAGCTTCCGTTCCCGACTATCTGTCAGACCCGGCTTCGCCAAGCCCCTGGTGGGGGGCATCTAAATTAATTCATATAAGTAGTCATATAAGCTCCCGTTCCCGACTATCTGTCTATCTACCTACCTAACTATCTATGTTCGGCCCGTTCCCGTTAAAAATATAGATAGAATAGAAGAATAGATAGATTGATAGTTGAAAATATGATAGGAAGAGATCTATCTAAAGTAAACTTACCAAGATATCACGAACAGCCAATACATGGTGGACGGTGGGTTGACTGCAGAGTACTGCAAATGATATGCAACTAACTTTCTCTCACAAAAAAATTACTTTTTTTTTTTAACGAACAAAAATCTTTCGCAGGCCCGTCCTACATTCTGCCCTTCTTCTCTATTTCCTCTCATACATTCTTTCATTCAACATCTCTTATGAAGCAATTCTTTGACAACAAAAGAACAATAAGCATTAAAATGCATGAAAAGTAACTCGTTGAGGAAATGTTTAACATGGGCATCATAAATATCCAACGGTGGGTGTAACACGCCATACATATGAGAATGTTTAAAAAAAATAATGTGATGTTGAAGAAAAATAAAAAGATGAGTTAGAAAATTTTCACTATTTAAATAGATGCATTATTTTTATGAAAACTTTGAAAATGCCTTAAAGATTATATCATTATTTATTATAACTCATATGCCTGTAAGTAACTGTAGACAAAGAGTTTATAAATATTTGAAAACAATGCAACAATCTATATATAAAATTTAGAGAAATGCTATTAAAAGTTATGCCCCTTGAAATAACTTTTCTTGAGTTAAGTCCCCTTGCTATATATAAATGATAATGTAAATTTAAATACTAAATTTTAGTAAGTAAATAGCTGATTGTACACTAAAAAACTATGACAGTTGGCTGCACGGGAATGAAAAGAATACATGTAGAAAATTTCATCTCAATCGGATGGACCGTTCGCGAACGCATAAAGAACGGACATACATACATACATCGCCTTTTATATATATATATATATATATATATATACAGTGGCGTGTAGAAAGAAATTGGAGAGGGATTCCCCAATTCTAAAAGACCTCCAGATATAAGAAACCCGAAACGGCCCAATAAGACTCTCTATGGGTGAAGATAGATTAGATAGATAGGTGTTCTCACCGAAGGCCAAATGGAGCACAAGAAAGTACCTAGCCGGAATAGAACCCTGGTCTCCTGCGTGACAGGCGGAATGCTTACGACTACGCTAGCGAGGACACAATCATTGTTCCATCAAAGATTAATAATATAGTCAAGCCGCCGTTTTGGGTTTCCCATTCAAAAAGGCACTCATCATGATTGCAACATCTTCGCCTGTTTTTTCAACCACAATTAAAGCAAGTTTAGCGATGAAACTTTCCAAATTTCAGAAAAATTGTATGCAGAATTTGAAGATCCATCTACAATTGATGGTTTTCTATTGAAAGCGCCAGAAAAAAAATTAATTACGGTTCAGCGTGCCATTTCCATTTTTCTCCGTGTGCGAGGTCGGTCTCAACCAATGGGTCATAGGCGAATTATGAAAACTGACTTCAAAAATATGTTCCATCACATTAAATGATTAAAAAATAGTACAAGTGTACAAATAAATTATTATTAATCTTTAAACTTGTATTTTCTTTAACTTTAGTAGTTCAAATTGCATGTTTTGTGTCTTTTGAGTGTTACGAAGTGAAAGTTTACATGCCATTCTGATCGATATGCGCAGTCGCCATGGCCCATGGCCATGCGTTTCCCCATTCACAAAGGCACGTCTTCGCAGAAAAGTTTGTTTTCATCCACAAGTAAAGCCTATATTGCAATGAAACTTTCCAAACGTATGTAAATTTGGATGGAGAATTTGAAAATCCATTTAACATTTATGTATGTCCATTAACAGCGCAAAAAAAAAAAAAATTAATTACGGTAAGTATAAAATATATCTTTATTTATATAAAAGATCACGATCATTTCAACCAATCGCCTGTGAATGAAATATTAGGCAAACCTTTCCTGGAAAACCCAGGATGACGTGTGTTCTTGTCACGTGATATTTGGATGAATGAATGACGTCGAAAGAATGCATGGTCTATACACAGCGTTTTGCAGGACACAGTGAGTTGAGTTGAGTTAAGAACCGACATCACTGCACTCAGGACATTACCATACGTGCTCAGTCCCCTCGTTCAACAGCCAGAGAAGAGTCATACTACTAATCGTTCCCACTGCTATCTGATTAAAAGTTCACCTGGTCTTCCCTCTGTTTTGAGATTCTTCCATGGAATCATTTCCGGCAACGGCACGATGAAACACGCTAATAAACAGGCACTGATCGTCTACTCAGCAAATAGTTAAAATAGAAGTTCACTTCATTTTTATTGCAAGTGGATCTGTTGTTTCATCTGAAGTATAGAGTTCTAAATTTTCTTAATCTAATCAACATTATGACCACCAAACTGCTATGTAGATCGGTGCTGAAGACGGAGGCAACCAGCCAGGAGGCGTACCAAAGAAATCAGGATGCCACGCAATTACGCAAAATGGAATATGTCGACTACTGCTAAATGTTATGGTGCTTGCTCTGCTTTGGATCTCCAGGCAGGTGCAGTGCCGGGCCCTATGTCTCGAAAGGGTCCAACCCCAACTACTGGAGGTCCTTCTCAGATGTCCTGTGGAGCCAGGGGACATGAGAATAGAACGGCTGGCCATACTAAACAAAGACTTAAAATAATGCACTGGAATGCGGAGGGAGTCAGCAACAAAAAAAATAGAATTAGAAAACATCCTGGACCAAGAAAAAGTAAGCATATGTTGCTTGCAAGAAGCTCATCTCAACGAAAATATAGCCTTCAACATCAGACGCTATCAGTGTTACCAATCTGACCGAAAGGACAGGCGAAAAGGTGGGATACTTACCCTTGTAAAAAATAACATCACTGCTTCCCAAATCGAAGTCTACATGGAAGGGGCTGAGTATCAGACACTTAAACTTAAGACAAGCTATACAGACCTACACCTGATCAATTACTACTGTCCAAGTGACCGCCCACAGGCACTGGACACACTACTATTAACAGAAAAAATGATTGTGTGTGGCGATTTCAACAGCCACTCGCAGAGTTGGGGCTATGATCACATGGACCAGAGAGGAGAGAGACTGGAAGACTGGCAGGATGAGAATAGATTCATCTTGGTTAACAAGCCGTCCGACCCACATACTTTCTACTCGAGATCATGGAACACTACAACTACACCTGACCTGGCTTTTCATTCACCAGACCTGGAGTGGAACATTACATGAATTGTTGGGAAACAGCTTGGTGGCAGTGACCATCGGCCAGTCTTTCTAACTGTAGAAAATGAGCTTGTAAGTGAAAGCAGCACCCTCTCGAGGTGGAACTACAAGAAAGCAGACTGGACAATGTACAAGAATCGCACCAGCATACTGGTTAGAAACCTGAACACTGAGAAAGACATAAATAAAGTACATAATCAATTGATTATTGCTCACTGGATTTAGGAGGCCTGGTGTTCCTTGCCAGTGAGAAGTCCTGATCGTTCGGGTCCCATCGATTGATGGACATCGGTCGTGGCGATTGGGCAATCTTGAGCATAGCCTACGATGGGTAGCATTGTAATGTTCTGTTGTGATAATTTGGTGTGTCCAGTGTGTGCCGCGTGGTTACACACCCGCTTCACACACGTGATCCGGGACTGTTTCCGGATCCGGTCAGGGATATGCACTACTGAAGAGCTCAAATGAGGGCGAAACTCGAGTATAGTGTTTCCATATTGACGTGGATAGGCCTTAGGTTCATACCAGAATGTGATCGGCGTTGCCAGTAGTGGGTTGTGCTCAATATTTATAAATAAAGTAGTTGAAGAGTTTGGGAAATGCATACTACAGGCAGCGCGAGAAACAGTACCAAGAGGAGCCCGTAAACAATATAAACCCTACTGGAGTAGTGAACTGGAACAGTTGCATAATGATGTGGAAGTGTGTAGAAAGCAAGCAGAGGCCACACCCAGCCAAAAGAACCACAATAAATTCCAGCACGCAAAAGCCAAATTTCAAAGGGCCAAGCTGCAGGCTAGACGGAAAAGCTGGCAGGAAAAAATAGAGTCTCTGAACTTTGAAATAGACACAAGGAAATTATGGAAGCTAATAAAACAACTTAACGATGAGGGCACAGGGAGAAACTAAAAAATTGCACTACATAAAGATGGAAACATCTTAACAAGAAAGCAAGCAGCTGACAATTTTGCGGACTCATTCGCACAAGATAACAATATCAAAATTAACCCAGAGAAACAACAAGAGATTCAAGAGAAACGGCAACATACAGGACAGAAGGAAATAGTACATGAGGTTCTGGAGGCACCCATCATAATCAGCGAACTGGAGCTAGCCATATCAAAACTGAAAATGAGAAAGTCACCAGGAGCTGATGGTATCTCCAATGAAATGATCAGGAACCTAGGAACAGAGGCCAAAGCAAAGCTGTTGCAGATCTTCAATAACAGTTGGACCTTAGGCAGTGTTCCACAAGCCTGGAGAGAAGCAATCATGATACCCCTCCTAAAATCAGAGAAAGATAGTTCCATTGCCTCTAGCTACAGACCAATTAGCCTCACCAGCTGTCTCTGCAAAACACTGGAGCGCATCATCAATCACAGACTGCAGTGGTACATTGAAAGTAAAAACATCCTTGTGCCACAGCAGGTTGGCTTTAGGCAGTGCTACTCTACGGAAGATCAGACAACCTACCTCTCTCAAGAAATTGAGGATGCATTCCAAGAGAAGAAGCTGGTGCTTGCGGCATGGATAGATTTGAAGAAAGCCTTTGACAAAGTCTGGAAAGAAGGTCTGATGAATAAACTGAGAAACTGCAAAGTCAATGGAAGAATGTACAAATGGGTGAAAGTATACTTGCACAACAGAAGAGCCCGAGTACAGATAGACGGACTAAAGAGCAAGAAAGTACTACTGCGTCACGGTGTTCCCCAGGGTGGAGTCTTGTCCCCCACACTTTTTCTAATCTTCATCAATGATCTTGTTGCTAATCTACCGCATGGAATTAAAGCGGGTATGTACGCCGATGACCTGGTTCTATGGAGCACAAATGAACATGCATCAGTGGCCACCAGATTGCTACAAAGAGCTGTAGATACATTTGTTGCATGGGCAAATAGATGGTGTGTCAGCATAAACACTGACAAGTGCAGCACCACTCTATTTACCCTCTCTCCAAAACAAAAGGCAGGGACCATCCAGATAAATGGAACACCCCTAAGAGAAGATAAAGAACCAACATATCTTGGAGTAACATTTGATGGCAGGCTGACATGGAGAAAGCACATCAACAAAGCAGTAGCAAAAGCCAGAAGGAAAATAGCCATCCTGAGAAAGCTAAGTGGAACCACATGGGGAGCCAGTGGGAAAATACTTAGCAAAGTTTATCAACAGAGCATACGGCCACACCTGGAAAACGGGTCAACTGCGTGGTGTTCGGCATCAAAAACCACACTACAAGAGCTGGACAAGGTGCAAAATCAAGCACTTAGAGCCACCACAGGAGGGATGAGATCAACCCCTATAGTGGAAATGGAGAAGATGGGGAGGACACAAGCATTGAGTGAGCGCAGAGATACGAAAACGCTAATACAAGCAGAAAAGTTCCTCAGCTTGCCAGGCCACCCTATGAAGAACAGATTTGAAAACCTAGCTATGGGGCGGTTGAAAAGAAGTAGTTTTATCCACCAGGCCAAACGACTGCAGAGAAACCACCGATCTGCCCACAGTTGGTATCCCCCTAACAACTATTCCAGAGCGAACTCCATGGAAAGATGAGCATAGACTATCATTACAAATCCAGACAAAAGTAAGAGGAATATTTGACAAGGAAGAACAGAACAGTGTGCAGCGCAGAACAGCCACTCTCAGCTTCCTTGATGAAGAATACCCACAGGACCTCTGGATCTAAGTCTATACAGATGGGTCAGCACAAAATGCTGTTCAAAATGGAGGAGCGGGAGTGGACATAGAATACCCAAATAATACTAGGGACACAGCTAGAGTACCAACAGGAAAGTACTGCCATAACTACGATGCTGAAATTGAGGCAATCAAGATAGCAACAGAGAAATTACTAAATACCAGCAATGGTACACAACCTGTGGTGCTATTGACAGATGCAAAATCAGTACTCGAGGCGCACCTGTCTGGGAAAATGCCAGTACTAAGGACACTACTTTCTGAACTTAGCAGTCAGCATAAGGTCACCATACAGTGGATACCATCCCACTGTGGAGTACCCGGAAATGACAGAGCTGATCAATTGGCTAAGGAAGGAGCCAAAGAAGAACAGCCTGATGTGTCCATTACATACCACCAAAAGAAAAGAATGATCAAATGAGTCAGAAAGCCCTCAAAACCTGCTCAAGATGACTACCTACCACGTTATGGACAGAACAGAACTAGTCATTATTCTGCGCCTCAGAACAGGCCACAATAGATTACGTAACCACATGTATACAAAATTCAAGATTGGTGAAACAGCCATGTGCACATGTGGATTGGCGTCGCAGACAGCAGAGCACATACTCCAAGACTGCCCAAAATATAACATATCTAGGCAAACCTGACGACAGTGGAAGGTCTCCATCCATCCATCATGTGCCATGCCGGTAAGCGTGGGCGGTCATGTTCTGCCATCTCACTCGATCAACAGAGTCGTGGATCAGCTCCGTGTTTCTGTCTCGACCATGCCACAAGGCCAAGCCATCCAGGTACTTGCTTCTAGGTCTTCCCCTTGGTCTGTTCCCCTCGATCTTACCAGTTGTCACCAAGTTCTCCAAATCATTTCTTCTCATAGCATGCCCAAAAAATTGTGACTGTCTACGTCTAATGTCTCTGATCAGTTTACGATCTTCATTTGTTTCTTGAAGGACTTGTTCATTGGTCTTTCTGGCTGTCCATGGTATTCTTTGCATTTTCCTCAGAAACCACATTTCTACAGCCATCAGATGTTTTTCAGCCTGGCTGCTCATTGTCCAAGCTTCACATCCATATAAAAGTACAGGTTCTATGTAGCATCTCAACACTCTTTTTCTCGTTTCAATTGACATCTTTTTATTGGTCAGTATGTTTTTCATCTTGCTAAAGGCTACTTTTGTCATGGCGATTCTTGTTCTAATCTCTTCAAGGCATCTCCCATCAGATGTTATTACTGTTCCGAGATAATTGTACCTATTCACTTGTTGAAGAATATTCCCATTTACTCGTATATTACACTGTGGTATTTCGTTCTTCCTAGTGACGACCATAATCTGTGTCTTTTTACAATTTAATTCTAACCCTTGTTGTTCACTGTGTGTAACAACCGCATCTACTAAATTTTGCAGGTCCTGTTCATTGTCTGCAATCAAGACTGTATCATCTGCATATCTAATGTTATTGATGCATCGTCCCCCAATGTTGATTCCTTCCATATTTTCAATATTTCTGAAAATATTTTCACTGTACAGGGAAAACAGATCTGGAGACATTACACATCCCTGTCTCACACCTCTCTTAATAGGCTGATATTGGCTTACTTCATTATCAACTCTTATGGCAGCTTGTTGTTTCCAAATATGTTTTTTACAAGTCTAAGGTCTTTCCCATCAATTTGTAGATCTTCAAGCATCCTTATCATGTTGACATGTCTCACTTTATCAAAAGCCTTTGTGTAGTCAATAAAGCAAAGGTGTAGATCTTTGTTTACTTCTATAGAACGTTCGATTACGGTTCTCAGTATATACACAGCATTTACTGTACCCTTGCCTACTACAAACCCACATTGTTCTTCTCCTATTTCAGGTTGTATTTTCCTCCTAACTCTTTGCATGATAATTCTTAGCAAAATCTTTGTGATGTGACTCATTATACTAATTGTTCGATGTTGATCACATTCCAAGGCTCCTGACTTCTTTGGGATTGCAATAAATACAGAATTACATAACTCATGAGGTATATTTCCAGTATCATATATTGTATTAACCCTTTACAGGTCACAGCGGCCAATTCCGGCTGATGCCATAAAACGAGCGTAGCGTCCGATTCCGGCCGATACTATTATGCATTGTAAAAACGCGATCTCTCGGCTTTCCGGCGGCTACTTTCACTTTCGCCGACAGCTTGACAATGTGGCCGCCATTTGTAAACACGATAGTATGAATTTGAGCGGACTTTTACGGACAATTTTTGATAGTTTTCGGGATTTTACGCTGTTTTTCAAAATGGATTTCGGCGATTCTTCAAGTGATAGCCGAGATTTCGCTAGGTTCAATTTAAATGACATTAAAGGGCACGAAGTTGACTATTAATCGGAGCTAGATATCAGTGCAAAGCGTTACTTTGCATTAGCAATCTGAGTCGGACTTTAAAGAAAGTGATTATGATTCTGAAAATGTGTTTGTAAATTGCCGTATAGATGACGGAAAATCACAAGCAACATGCCGTATTTTGTAAATATTTGTGTTCATATATGGATTACCGACAACAATCACGTGAGTAACATATTCTGCATGCTTTTCCCTTCATTGTGTTGTTTATTTAACTAAAATCGGTTGATTAACACCTTATTTGTGATGTTTTTACTAACGCGACCCGAAATTTTACCGAACCTGAAAAAATCTTGCCCGTTCAGGGCTAGAAAACGGACAAGCGTCTGCCCTGTAAAGGGTTAAGCAGACTGGTAACTTTATCTATTCCATATTCTTCTAAAGCATTAATCATTTCTGTTGTGACGCTGTCTGGACCGGGGGTTTTGCCAGATTTCATATGATTAAGAGCATTCTGAACCTCCATCTTCAAAATTGCCAGCCCTTCATTGTTATTTTGAACAATATATTGTTCATCTCTGTTATCGTCATAAAGGTTTTTCCCGTAATCTGACCATACATGTAAAATCTGATCTTTTTCTATTATGACTCTTCCATCTTTTGTCTTTAGGCAGCCTGCTGATGTACGTGTTCTTTGATTAGTAATCTCCTGAATTCTTTTGTGCATTAGTTTTGCATTTTTACTGTTGTGTTGTTTTTCAATTTCTCTGCAATTTTTCTCAAGCCATGTTTCTTTAGCCTCCTTACATAAGGTTCTGACTTTTCTGTGAATTTCTTCATATTTGGCAGGATTATTTTTGTTCTGTCTTCTTGTTTCCATTAGTTGTAAAATTTCTTCAGTCATCCATGTCTTACGGCCCACTTTCTTTACTTTTGGAATAGTTTGTTCTGCTGCACAACTGATTGAATTCTTCAGCATTTCCCATTGATCATCTACATCTTGAAATAGGATCTCTAGATCAGACAATAAATCAAATTTGTTCTTTACTTCTATGTTAAAATTATCTTGTATTTCTTTGTCAGTTTTCAATTTGCACAAGTCATATTTAGGGTTTCTTGCTGTATACTTGACTTTCTTTAACTTTACCCTCAATGTGCCAGTAATTAATCTGTGATCACTGTAACAGTCTGCATTTGGAACTGTTTTTACAACTGTTAATGCATTTCGAAACCTTTTGCTTATCAGGATGTAATCTATCTGGTTTTTAATCCTGCTGTCTGGACTCCTCCATGTCCATAATCTTCTAGGATGTTGTTTAAACCAGGTGTTTCCTACAACCATTTCTTGTTCTTTTGCCCATTCTACAAGTCTGTAACCTCTTTCATTTCTCTCTCCCAAATCATGGTTGCCTACACTGCATCCATCGCTTTGCTTTCCTATTTTTGCGTTGAAATCACCCATTATGATATTTATTTCTGATTTTTTACAGTTCTTCAAAGCAGACTCCATGTCATTATAAAATTCCTCTATACTTTCTTCACTGCTTTCACTTGTTGGGGAATATACTTGAATTACATTTATTTTAAAAGGTCTTCCGTTTAATTTTACTAATAGAACTCTGTCTGACACAGCCCAATATCCTTTGACAGAATTTGATGTTTGCTTATCTAATATAATGGCTACACCTCTTTGCTGTTCTTCTCCCCCTGAGTAAATAATCTTACAATCCTCTCCTGTCCTTATCCCTGCTCCTCTCCATCTCGTTTCCGATATTCCTAATATGTTAATCTTCTCTCTCTCCATTTCTTTTTTGATGTCCTCCAACTTTCCATCTGCATTCATTGTTCTAACACTCCAAGTTCCTACTTTCAATGATATTAATCTTTTGCACCTAGTAGCCTGTTGACGGTCTGGAGTCACCTGGTGCGCATGACTATCCCTACCGGGCAAGGCTGCTCCTATGGAGCACCCATTTACGCCGTTTCTCTGATTATCGATAAGTGAACACAACATGATTTTCTTGGCATGTGTAAACAAGGTAGTTTGCCATTGCTTTCCTTCCCAGCAGTGACCATACTGGTCAGTGACCGTAGCCATTGTCTCCTCAAAAAAGGAGATCCTCTGCCTACCGTCGTGAAGGTTTAGACCATAACCTACAACTATCTGTCGGCTGCTCTCCATCTTCATCCACCACCTGCACCCATGGCTTCACGTAACCCTGATCGGGGGGCTAAACGGGTACGCCACCTTGCCCAAGGGTGTCCCGTAGGCTAGCGGAGGGAAGGAGGCGCCTTACTTCTCCTTTGATAGGGGATACCCCTACCCCGCTACCCGCGGAAGGTCTACTCTACTCTAAATGCTAATCTCTATGGACCGCTGTGTGAACTGAAAAAGACAGTTCAAGTTCAATTCATACAAGAGACAGCATTGCAGTTATAGACATATTTCAAGCGAACGAAAGAAGAAGAAGCTATGTAGATCAATATTAACAGTAATAAAATATACAATACATCAATATTTACCAAAAATAAGCTGTTAGAAAAGGTTCGGTTTGAGTCTCATAATAATTCACATGTCTCCGCAGCGGAAGTTCTTACAATTTAGCCACTTTTATAGCAAGACATGGCCGATTTTACTAGCCACTTTTTTTTTTTTAAAATCTATTTAGGACTTTAAGGTAAGGCATGATCTTTCTCTGTGTTATAATGTTACCATTAAAGATATTTATAAATAACAGACAGGAAGAACAGCATTATGTGTTCGTGTGTCGAGTAAGACCATAGTCTACTCTTGCAAAAGATAGGTGCTGAAGACGGAGGCAGCCAGCCGGGAGGCGCACCACAGAAATCAGGCTGCCACACAATAGCGCCATGAATTATGTCGACAACTGACATGTTATGGTGCTCGCCCTGCTCTGGACCCCCAGGCAGGTGCAGTGCCGGGCCTTATGCCTCGTAAGGATCTAACCACAACTAATGGAGGTCCTTCTCAGATGTCCTGCGGAGCCAGAGGGCCTGCCCAAACTACAACATATCCAGGCGAACCTTCTGGCCTAGAGAGACAACAGTGGAAAATAAACTCTATGGACCGCTGAGTGAACTAAAAAAGACTGTTAGATTCATACAAGAGACAACATTGCAGTTAAAACATATTTCAGGCGAACGAAAGAAGAAGTTATAATTAAAAGTTAGTTGAGTGCCCTTTACAGGACGTAGTAGTCAACCCCAGTATTTCTGGCTGTTCGTGATTCCTAATCAAGTAAAGGCCTACGTTCAGTAGTTGCCATTACTTTCTGAACGACCATCACCATTCCATTACATAAAAAACGAACACAGCTGTGTTTTGAAAAGCGGGTATGCGGGATTACGAACTGTGTCCGTAACATCTTCGCCACGGTGCTGGATGTTGTAATGTACTGTTAAACATTAAGAGATAATTATTTCCAAGGTTTTCAAGCCACATTCACGTTGTAAGTGGAAATAAATAGGGTATTTAAAAATTCTGCTAAGGTACGAGGAAACAACAAGTATTTTTTGTTTTTCTTACCTAATAATGAACGCATGGTTTCGATTCTGATCTTTAGAGAAAATAAAAACAAAACTTTCCACCTCGTTCAACCATGTTAGTCACATTTTCTAAATTGCTTTTTAATAACGAAAACATAGTTGGATACATCTTGAAACAACAAATCCAGCGGTACCTTATTCAAGTCTGTAGGTCAATTTTAAGCCGAGATATTAGTGTGTGTGTGTCAGTTTATCATTTAATATGGACAAAGAGGAACATACGATTTTAGCACTTTGACAAAATGTGACCTACACACTCACACCACTGTTGTTAACACTTGCACTCAAGGGAGATTAAAACTGCCGATTTTTCCTAACTAAGGGGAAGAGTGTGACACAGGGACCAGTACTAGTAACCGTGATGACGGAGTTAATCCTGACTGTGTTACCAAGTAAATCCCCTGTGTCAGACTAAGAAACAGAGTGAGAATGGCAACGTGGAATGTGAGAAGTCTGTATGAGGAAAAGCTTAAAGTAGTGTGTGATGAGATTGAGAGGTTAAACATTCAAATTTTAGGAATTAGTGAACATCGCTGGAGCGGCAAGGGACATTTTACAACTGAAAATGGAAGTATTTTCATTTATTCTGGTAGAGACGCCGGAGGCCAGAGTGGAGTGGCATTTTGTTTAGATAAGACAACTGCAAAATCTTTAATGGGATATAATCCAGTTAGTGATAGAATCCTCACTATTAGACTTAAAGGCCGTCCCAAAAACACAACTCTCATACAGATATATGCACCTACTTCAACAGCAGAGGAGGACGAAATTGAAGATTTTTACAACACACTACATGACACATTAAATAAGATTGGTCATAATGATTTAACAATAATAATGGGAGATTTTAATGCAAAAGTTGGTGCAGCAAGAGCTGAAAATGAGAGACGCGTTTTAGGAAAATTTGGATTAGGAAATAGAAATGATGCAGGTGACAAATTAGTTGAATTTTGCACAGAAAATGAGTTAACGATAGCCAACACGCTTTCTTAACAACATCCAAGAAGACTCTTCACATGGAAGTCTCCAGACAGTATTACCAAAAATCAGATAGATTATATTTTAATACAAAGAAGATGGAGATCAAGCATAACATCTGCAAAAACCCTACGTAGTGCAGACTGTGATACAGATCATCAGTTATTATAAGCAGATCTGAAATTAAAACTCAAAAAGCTTATCCGAGGACCAAGGCCACTTCGTTTTGATCTCACAAAAATACCGGATGCATACACTGTAGAAGTTAGGAATCGCTTTTGGGGTCTTGATGTCTGTACAAGAAGAAATGACACCTGATGAACTGGTAGTACAAGCTAGAGATATCTTGATAACTGCAGCCAAAGATTTACTTCCGACCTAGAAAAAGCAACTTAAGCCATGGATTACATCAGACACATTAGAATTAATAAAACAACGAAGGGAACTTAAACAGAAAGGAGGTGAATCCGATAACAGCAGGATGAAGTATAAATCTTCAACTCGAGAAATAAGAAAGAACACAAGAAAGGACAAAAATCAATATATACAAGATTGCTGTACCAGAATAGAGCAATATCATAAGACTGGAAGAGATTATGAAATGTTCAAAGAAATGAAGTTATTGACAAGAAATGTTCAACCTCAATTGAATGTTATCTCTCCCCCGATGTGTCTCCACCTTGCCGTGGTGGGGGAGCTTGCGTGTCCCATCGACCCCATGTGCTTGCCGATGGGTGAAAACTACATATCGGACGGCTCGTGGGATAGGGACCAGACTAAGAGAGACACAACCTGCTGCCCTGCAGGTAAGACTGAGGATAGCAGTCAAAATCAGGCAAACGATCCCTAAATCTCAGTTCGGACATAACCTCTAAGGCTCCCATCCGAGGTGTATGGCTGAACGTCTCTAAGACATAAACTCTCGGAAGTGAGAGCCTGGCCGACACAAACCTACATCAAAATTGTGATGATGTGCTGAGAACGCTACATGCTCGGCGCAGATTCGTTCGATTTCTCTTAGCTGGGGGATATGAGGTATCCCCGGATGAAAGGGGACTGGCCGTTACTCGCCCACAGACGCACGGAGGTAAGGTGCTGAGCCGGCAGCACATGTAGCCTACCTCGTGAGCGAGTACAAAAGGTGGAAAAACACCTCAGTCGCACGTCTCGCAGACGTCCGATAGTCTGTAACCACACTCATGGAGTGAGCGTAGTCAAAGGTGGAAAATTGTCTCGTTGACACGAAATGGAACGCCGGTCTTGCGAATCCATTACGTGGCAGGCCAAAGCGAAAGCTCGCTGTGTGGAAGCCGAAACAAGAGTCTCGAAACCCGAGGAAGGCTAACCTCATTAAAAAATGCCCGCTGAAGTCGGAAGTGTCGTCCTACGGGTGGCAAACTAAAAATTGACACTACGCAATTACGTCCGAGTGAAATGTCTCGTCCGAATGTCTCTCGTGCTAGGAATAGCTCTGACTACCTAGTTTCCGAATGCCGCTCTTGTTCGGAACAGCTCTGACTAGGTAGTTTTCTGAATGTCTGTCGTGCCTGGAATAGCTCTGACGGGCGCAAAGACAAGCACATGTCCGAAAACTCGCTGAGTGGATACCGTCTGCAAACCTGTCTGGCTTGTGCGGGAATGGCCCGGGGCAAACGAAATGACCAATATATTGAAGTGAGGATCTAAAGCAGCCATGAGCAGGACGTGACGATTTCCCTCGGTGAGCCCAGATCCAGGGCGTTATGTGTCGGCCCTGCAACTATGGAAGCAACCTTGGATGGCGGAAAATGCTATGGACTGTCCCTGCCTTCCTTTGAGGGATGACCGTTGTCTTCGACCGTTCTAACTTGGCCAGCATGGTTGTAGATGGCACCACAACAGTGAGAGTCTCCCAGGAATGCTACCTGGTCAAAAAAAAGCACGCTAAAGTCGATGTGTTGGCCTACGGGTTTCGGCCCAAGGGCGCATAACAGACACACCGCAATCGCATCTGAAAAAACACTCCGGATGAACGAAAAGAAGAAGAATGTTATCTGTGACAAGATGGGAAATACCTTAACAGAATCTAGACAAATTCTAGAAAGATGGCGGGAGTACTGCAGTGGAATGTATGATATGAGTGACAGTGAGGATATGAATGAGATACATGAACCAATGGCAGCAGAGACAGAACCTGAACCCCCATTAGATGAAATTGCTTGGGCTATAAAGAACCTGAAGAATGGTAAATCACCTGGATGTGATGAGATACCAGCTGAACTAATTAAAGCGGGAGGAGAAGAAAGCATACACATATATCATGCAGTATGTACAAGATTTGGAAATATGGTATATGGCCAAAAGATTGGAAGAGAACTATCTTCATTCCAATACCAAAAAAGGGCAACCTGAAATTATGCACCAACTATAGAACTGTTGCCCTGATCAGTCATGCAAGTAAAATTCTACTAAAAGTCATAATGGGAAGACTTCGTAAGAAAATGGAAGAAGAGATTAACGTAGTTCAAGCTGGATTTAGACAAGGAAGAGGAACAAGAGATCACATATTCAACATGCGTTTAATAATAGAGAAGTGCAGAGAATTTAATGTAAACCTATTCTCATGTTTTGTGGATTATTCAAAAGCATTTGACTGTGTACAACATCAGAAACTTTGGGAAATCATGAGGAATATGGGCTTTCCATCACATGTAGTACAACTCATAAAAATGCTCTATCTAGACCAACAAGCAGCAGTTAGAATAGATGGCGAGGCATCAGATTGGTTTGACATCAAGCAAGGAGTCCGTCAGGACTGCGTGCTGTCACCCTATTTGTTTAACCTGTACGCCGAAAATATAATGAGAAATGTAAGAGATGATATAAACTGGGAGCTATATGATGCCCTAAATATTGGCGGTCATGACATACCGGAGATTCGATATGCTGATGATACAGTATTACTATCCACAACACAGAATGGCATAGAAAACCTAATAGCTTCAACCCAATTGAATAGTGAAAATCACAACGTATATCTTAACATAGCAAAAACAAAGATAATGCATACAGATAAAACTACTATGGAGAAAGAAATATATATTAATGGGGAAAAATTGGCGGTAGTGGCAAATTTTGAATATCTTGGTTCATTGATTACCAACAACGGTGACACAATGAAAGAAATTAAACGGCGACTATCAATTGCTCTTCAAAGACTAAAACAGCTGAATAAATTATGGAGTGGGACAGATAGAACTACACAAATTAGATTTTTAAGAGCATGCATCTTTCCCATTGCAACATACGCCTGTGAGACATGGACACTTACTAAACAAGCTGAACAGCGCATAAACGCCTTTGAATATAAATGTTATAGACGAGTTCTAAGAATATCTTGGGTAAAGAAAAGAACAAATGCATCCATACTTCAAGAGTTGAGTATTGAAGAAGGTTGGCTATTAAAGACGATAAAACAAAGAAAATTGAAATATTTTGGTCACTTGAAACGTCACAAAAGTTTGGAGAGAACAATAATGGAGGTGTATATGCCTGGGAAAAGAGGAAGAGGGAGGCCAAAGAGAAGATGGGTGCAGGATGTGGCGGATGATCTCCAGATGGGTGTATCAGACGCGGGACATCTTGCTTATGATCGAGAGGTTTTCCGGAAGGTTGTTATGGGAGCGAGGTTCTGCAAAGGACATGCAACTGAATGAATGAAGGGGAAGATAGCTGCTGTATATAATACTAGCTGACCCGGCCCGGCTTCGCCCAGCTCCTGGAGGGGATCTGTCTGTCTGTCTGTCTGTCTGTCTGTCTGTCTGTCTGTCTGTCTGTCTGTCTGTCTGTCCCGGACCGGCTTCGCCCAGTCACTGATGGGGAGCATATAATTTAGTTCCTGATCTAGGGATAGTTTGCTATTTACCTCTGATCCTAGATATGTAAAATGGTCTGCCATCTCTAGTTTGGCGTCGTCAATAAAGATTGATGGTACCCCATGTGACCTTGTGACATAATATGTGTCTTCTTTTTGTTAATTGTTAAATCAAATTCAGAACAAGCATTGGAGAATGCAGATAGTAGACATTGTAATTCTTCCTCAGAGTGGGTCGTAACTGCAGCATCATCTGCAAAAAGCAACTCCCTGATCAGTACCCTCCTAATTTTGGTCTTGGTCTTCAATCTCTGAGCATTGTAGAGGCCGCCGTCTGAGCGTGAATGGATGTATATACCACCATCCTGATCACGAAAGGCATATTTCAGTAGAAGTGAAAAAAGGGTGGGGGATAGTACACAACTTTGCTTAACTCCACTCTTGATTTCAAACTCTTCAGAAGTTGCACCATCAAACTTGATTATACCCTACATGCCTGTGTCGAACGATTCCACAATGGACAGAAGAGTTGGTGGGCAGCCAATCTTCTTTAGTGCCTTGAACAGACCCTCACGATTGACCAAATCAAATGCCTTTGTGAGATCGATGAAGGCAATAAACAGTGGTTGATTCTGTTCACGGCATTTTTCTTGCATTTGTCGCAATCAGAATATCATATCAATGGTAGACCGGTTCTGTCAGAAGCCGCACTGTGAATCGGGGTAGACTTGATCTCCCAGGACTTGAAGTCTGCACAGAACAATTCTGGCAAATACTTTCCCAACAATACACAGAAGTGAGAAACCCCTATAGTTGTTGCAGTCGCTTCGTCGCCCTTGTTCTTGTACAGTGTTATGATGTTTGAATCTTTTAAATCCTGTGGGACATGTCCTTCTCGCCAGCATAGCTCTATTAGCTGGTGGAACTAAAAAGTGAGTGTGTCTTGCCCACTCCTGATAACCTCTATTGGAATCCCATCCTTACCTGGAACCTTGCCAGATGCAAGTTCATTTATATCACACTTAACTTCTGTTATGGTGGGGAGTGTGTCCAGGTAGTCTAGAGTTGGTAGGGCCTCTATGGCGTTTGGGGGATCATCCGCTAGTTTGGTCTCACTTGAGTAAAGCTCCAAAAAGTGCTCTACCCATCTGCTGTTTCTTATCAGTGATGATTTCTCCAGTCCTGGTTTTCACTGGTGCACTTCTTTTGATCATGGACCACAGGCTTTCTTTATTCCTTCATAGATGCTTCTGATGTTTCCCTTATCACTTGCGTTTTGGATGGACTCACATAACTTGATCCAATAGTCATTCGCACACTGCCTGGCAGCCTTTTTCACACCCTTCCTTGCTTGCTTCAGCTCACTCAGAGTGTTCCGCAATGGTCTTTCCTTGGTTCTTAAGAAAGCGATCTTCTTTTTATCAATCAAGTGCTGCAGTATCTGGCTGTTGCCGCAAACCAGTCCTGCCTCTTATGATCCACAGTGCCGTAAACCCATAGGGGAGTTTTATAAAGAATTTCCTTAAGTTTGCTTCACTTTTCACTTACTGTACAATTTTCTGGAGTATCAGTGAAAGCATCTTCAAGTTGTTGTTGAAACTGAAAGCACTTTTCAGGATCGTTGGTGTTAATAATATTAATTTTAGGACTAGATTTGTGTTTAGCTGTGTAGATTCTCTTTGGTCTCAGTATAACCCTTGCAACAACCAAAGAATGATCCGTATCACAGTAAGCACTGTGGTAACTTCGAGTTAATGATGTATGGTTCAGATGTTGTCTCCGTGTGATGATGGAGTCCAGCTGATGCCAATGGCCGGATCTTGGATGTTTCCATGTGACCTTATGCATCTCTGTTGTTTTAAAAAAGGAGTTTGTAATACATAGGTCATTACTGGTGCAATGCTCCAGCAGCCTTTGCCCATTTTCTTTTATGCGACCGATGTTGTATTTTCCAAGGCACACTGGCCATGAACTCGAGTCCTTACCCACACGAGCATTGAAATCATCGAGCATATAAATGTAGTCAGATTTTGGTACTGCCTTGATCACAGAGTCTAACTCCTCATAGAATGAACCCTTCACATCATCAGAGGAAGCGAGTGTCGGTGCATACGAAGTGATAATTGTGGCAAAACCACAAGAGGTTGCCAAGCGCAGTGATAATAGTCTTTCATTACCTCCAGCTCGAATATTAATCATTCCCAGCAGCGAATTTTTCACTGCAAAGCCCACACCATGTTGCCTTTTATCTGCCTGCACTATGTTGCCTTTTATCTGTCTGCACTCTACCCTTCCAAAAACAAGTGGCGAGTCTCCTGCAGGCCAGCAATATCAATGTTAAGACGATTGAGTTCGGCAAAATCACAGCCGTTTTTCTCACACCGCCAATATTGGTCAAGTCAGTGGAAAATCCTGGACACGTGGTTCTCACGTTCCTGGTTGCAAGCCGTAGCGTGAGGTTTCTATTTGTTTCTTTTTATTAGTACCTTGTGCATTGGTTTTACAGCCTGCGATTCAGATTTTGTCCTAGCCCCAAGCACCCATCGAAGCAGGCAGGCTGTGGCAGATCAGCACCCAATTGCCGCAAACCAGTCCTGCCTCTTATGATCCACAGTGCCGTAAACC
The DNA here is from genome assembly GCA_014155875.1 of Cepaea nemoralis. NCBI lineage: Eukaryota > Metazoa > Mollusca > Gastropoda > Stylommatophora > Helicidae > Cepaea > Cepaea nemoralis. The sequence goes on from JACEFZ010014597.1 coordinate 340,442, forward strand.
CATAGGGGAGTTTTATAAAGAATTTCCTTAAGTTTGCTTCACTTTTCACTTACTGTACAATTTTCTGGAGTATCAGTGAAAGCATCTTCAAGTTGTTGTTGAAACTGAAAGCACTTTTCAGGATCGTTGGTGTTAATAATATTAATTTTAGGACTAGATTTGTGTTTAGCTGTGTAGATTCTCTTTGGTCTCAGTATAACCCTTGCAACAACCAAAGAATGATCCGTATCACAGTAAGCACTGTGGTAACTTCGAGTTAATGATGTATGGTTCAGATGTTGTCTCCGTGTGATGATGGAGTCCAGCTGATGCCAATGGCCGGATCTTGGATGTTTCCATGTGACCTTATGCATCTCTGTTGTTTTAAAAAAGGAGTTTGTAATACATAGGTCATTACTGGTGCAATGCTCCAGCAGCCTTTGCCCATTTTCTTTTATGCGACCGATGTTGTATTTTCCAAGGCACACTGGCCATGAACTCGAGTCCTTACCCACACGAGCATTGAAATCATCGAGCATATAAATGTAGTCAGATTTTGGTACTGCCTTGATCACAGAGTCTAACTCCTCATAGAATGAACCCTTCACATCATCAGAGGAAGCGAGTGTCGGTGCATACGAAGTGATAATTGTGGCAAAACCACAAGAGGTTGCCAAGCGCAGTGATAATAGTCTTTCATTACCTCCAGCTCGAATATTAATCATTCCCAGCAGCGAATTTTTCACTGCAAAGCCCACACCATGTTGCCTTTTATCTGCCTGCACTATGTTGCCTTTTATCTGTCTGCACTCTACCCTTCCAAAAACAAGTGGCGAGTCTCCTGCAGGCCAGCAATATCAATGTTAAGACGATTGAGTTCGGCAAAATCACAGCCGTTTTTCTCACACCGCCAATATTGGTCAAGTCAGTGGAAAATCCTGGACACGTGGTTCTCACGTTCCTGGTTGCAAGCCGTAGCGTGAGGTTTCTATTTGTTTCTTTTTATTAGTACCTTGTGCATTGGTTTTACAGCCTGCGATTCAGATTTTGTCCTAGCCCCAAGCACCCATCGAAGCAGGCAGGCTGTGGCAGATCAGCACCCAATTGGCTTGAGGCGGGCGGTAGCTGATCAGTGACACCTGTAGGTGTCTCTCACCGTCAGAGGTAACGCGTGGCACCCCATGTCTACGCCAATTGACAAGGATGTATAACCCGTAACAGTTACCTCTCGCTTTGATTCCGAGACCGGTTAAGGCCAGGGATGGGGTTATTGCCTCTCCATAGCACAACGCCTCGGCTACAATATAGAGACCATGTGTTGCCCATGCAGCATGATCCATCTCTCGGCCTGCCTAGTTCACTCCAAAGGAAGTGTAACGCCTATACATCTGGAACAAAACAAGCTGCAGAAGCTGCCGGATCAGCAAAGCAATGCTCTAACTGTCCGCCTGTCGGAGCTTCGATCCTAGAACAATTGCCAACCAAGGGTTAGGGCCTGGTCTGCCCTACCATGACATTTTGTTGCATTTCCTCGCACCAGGGTAAGGCTTGTACCCTCCCAGTTGTGCTCTTCCGCCAGAAGCCGTTGGCACAATGTGGGGTGTGGGGTGTTGGGTTTGGTAATCGCCGCCCAACATTCGGCGCTAACAGAAAGGTCCTAAGAATTTGCCTATTCACAATTATACTATTTCTATTGTAACCGTTTTAGTTTCGCACAGTTTCTATTTCTAACGATCACATTTATTCAGAAAACATGTCGATTATGTCATAACGAAAGTTCGAAAAGGTTTGTCAGCAATGAGGGTTCCAAATGTTGCTGTATGTAGCCGAGGCGCGGTGTTGGGGTGAGCGCCCAACATTGCTCAAATACCTCAATGGCTCGTGAATACATAACCTATGCAGCAAAAGTCCAACTCCTGGCCTTCACGTGGCGGGCCTGTTTAAACTAACAGGAGAAGGGGCGACGGCGAGTCTCTGGCGCCGGAAAATAACCAGTATGCTCTAGATGTGTATGCACGGACATGCATGCGCAGACAGGCGTGTGCGCGCGTACACATCTACACTCGAGTGAGACCACAGTCTGCTCTAGCAAAGAAAGGTGCTGAAGACGGAGGCAACCAGCCAAGAGGCGCACCACAGAAATCAGGATGCCACGCAATCACGCAAAATGGAATATGTCGACTACTGCTAATCGTTATGGTGCTCGCCCTGCTTTGGACCCCCAGGCAGGTGCAGTGCCGGGCCCTATGTCTCGAAAGGGTCCAACCCCAACTACTGGAGGTCCTTCTCAGATGTCCTGTGGAGCCAGGGGACATGAGAATAGGACGACTGGCCATACTAAACTAAGACTTAAAATAATGCACTGGAATGCGGAGGGAGTCAGCAACAAAAAAGTAGAATTAGAAAACATCCTGGACAAAGAGAAAGTAAGCATATGTTGCTTGCAAGAAACTCACCTCAATGAAAATATAGCCTTCAAAATCAGAGGCTACCAGTGTTACCGATCTGACCGAAAGAACAGGCGAAAAGGTGGGATACTGACCCTTGTAAGAAATAACATCATGGCTTGCCAAATCAAAGTCTACATGGAAGGGGCTGAGTATCAGACACTTAAACTTAAGACAGGTAATACAGATCTACATCTGATCAATTACTACTGTCCAAGTGACCGCCCACAGGCACTGGACACTCTACCACTAAAAGAAAAAATGATTGTGTGTGGCGATTTCAACAGCCACTCGCAGAGCTGGGGCTATGATCACATGGACCAGAGAGGAGAGAGACTGGAAGACTGGCAAGATGAGAATAGATTCATGTTGATTAACAAGCCGTCCGACCCACATACTTTCTACTCGAGATCATGGCACTCTACAACTACACCTGACCTGGCTTTTCATTCACCAGACCTGGAGTGGAACATTACACGAACTGTTGGGAAACAACTTGGTGGCAGTGACCATCGGCCAGTCTTTCTAACCGTAGAAAATGAGCTTGTGAGTGAAAGCAGCACCCTCTCGAGGTGGAACTACAAGAAAGCAGACTGGGCAATGTACAAGCATCGCACCAGCATACTGGTTAGAAACCTGAACACTGAGAAAGACATAAATAAAGCAGTTGAAGAGTTTGGGAAATGCATACTACAGGCAGCGCGAGAAACAGTACCAAGAGGAGCCCGTAAACAATATAAACCCTACTGGAGTAGTGAACTGGAACAGTTGCATAATGATGTTGAAGTGTGTAGAAAGCAAGCAGAGGCCACACCCAGCCAAGAGCACCACAATAAATTCCAGCATGCAAAAGCCAAATTTCAAAGGGCCAAGCTGCAGGCTAGACGGAAAAGCTGGCAGGAGAAAACGGAGTCTCTGAACTTTGAAAGAGACACAAGGAAATTGTGGAAGCTAATAAAACAGCTTAATGACGAGGGCACAGGGAGAAACTCAAAAATTGCACTACATAAAGATGGAAAAATCTTAACAAGAAAGCAAGCAGCTGACCATTTTGCGGACTCGTTCGCACAAGATAGCAATATCAAAATTAGTCCAGAGAAACAACAAGAGATTCGAGAGAAACGACAATATACAGGACAGAAGGAAATAGTACATGAGGTTCTGGAGGCACCCATCACAATCAGCGAACTGGAGCTAGCCATATCAAAACTGAAAATGAGAAAGTCACCAGGAGCTGATGGTATCTCCAATGAAATGATCAGGAACCTAGGAACAGAGGCCAAAACAAAGCTGTTGCAGATCTTCAATAACAGCTGGACCTTAGGCAGTGTTCCACAAGCCTGGAGAGAAGCAATCATGATACCCCTCCTAAAATCAGGGAAAGATGGTTCCATTGCCTCTAGCTACAGACCAATTAGCCTCACCAGCTGTCTCTGCAAAACACTGGAGCGCATCATCAATCACAGACTGCAGTGGTACATTGAAAGTAAAAACATCCTTGTGCCACAGCAGGCTGGCTTTAGGCAGTGCTACTCTACGGAAGATCAGACAACCTACCTCTCTCAAGAAATTGAGGATGCATTCCAAGAGAAGAAGCTGGTGCTTGCGGCATGGATAGATCTGAAGAAAGCCTTTGACAAAGTCTGGAAAGAAGGTCTGATGAAGAAACTGAGAAACTGCAAAGTCAATGGAAGAATGTACAAATGGGTGAAAGCATACTTGCACAACAGAAGAGCCCGAGTACAGATAGACGGACTCAAGAGCAAGAAAGTACTACTGCGTCACGGTGTCCCCCAGGGCGGAGTCTTGTCCCCCACACTTTTTCTAATCTTCATCAATGATCTTGTTGCTCACCTACCGCATGGAATTAAAGCGGCAATGTACGCCGATGACCTGGTTCTATGGAGCACAAATGAATATGCATCAGTGGCCACCAGATTGCTACAAAGAGCTGTAGATACATTTGCTGCATGGGCAAATAGATGGTGTGTCAGCATAAACACTGACAAGTGCAGCACCACCCTATTTACCCTCTCTCCAAAACAAAAGGCAGGGATCATCCAGATAAATGGAACACCCCTAAGAGAAGATAAAGAACCAACATACCTTGGAGTAACATTTGCTGGCAAGCTGACATGGAGAAAGCACATCAACAAAGCAGTAGCAAAAGCCAGAAGGAAAATAGCCATCCTGAGAAAGCTAAGTGGAACCACATGGGGAGCCAGTACGAAAATACTTAGCAAAGTTTACCAACAGAGCATACGACCACACCTGGAATATGGGTCAACTGCGTGGTGTTCAGCATCAAATACCACACTACAAGAGCTGGACAAGGTGCAAAATCAAGCACTTAGAGTCACCACAGGAGGGATGAGATCAACCCCTATAGTGGAAATGGAGAAGATGGGGAGGACACAGGCACTGAGTGAGCGCAGAGATACGAAAACGCTAATACAAGCAGAAAAGTTCCTCAGCTTGCCAGGCCACCCTATGAAGAACAGATTTGAAAACCTAGCTATGGGGCGGTTGAAAAGAAGTAGTTTTATCCACCAGGCCAAACGACTCTGCAGAGAAACCACTGATCTGCCCACAGTTGGTATCCCCCTAACAACTATTCCAGAGCAAACTCCATGGAAAGATGAGCATAGACTATCATTACAAATCCAGACAAAAGTGAGAGGAATATTTGACAAGGAAGAACAGAACAGTGTGCAGCTCAGAACAGCCACTCTCAGCTTCCTTGATGAAGAATACCCACAGGACCTCTGGATCCGAGTCTACACAGATGGGTCAGCACAAAATGCTGTTCGAAATGGAGGAGCGGGAGTGTACATAGAATACCCAAATAATACTAGGGACACAGCCAGAGTACCGACAGGAAAGTACTGCCATAACTATGATGCCGAAATTGAGGCAATCAAGATAGCTACAGAGAAATTACTAAATAACAGCAATGGTACACAACCTGTGGTGCTACTAACAGATGCAAAATCAGTACTCGAGGCGCTCCTCTCTGGGAAATTGCCAGTACTAAGGACACTACTTTCTGAACTTAGCAGTCAGCATAAAGTCACCATACAGTGGATACCATCCCACTGTGGAGTACCCGGAAACGACAGAGCTGATCAATTGGCTAAGGAAGGAGCCAAAGAGGAACAGCCTGATGTGCCCGTTACATACCACCAAAAGAAAAGAATGATCAAATCAGTCAGAAAGCCACCAAAACCTGCTCAAGATGACTACCACATTATGGACAGACCAGAACAAGTCATTATTCTGCGCCTCAGAACAGGACACAATAGACTACGCAACCACATGTATACAAAATTCAAGATTGGTGAAACAGCCATGTGCACATGTGGATTGGCGTCGCAGACAGCAGAGCACATACTCCAAGACTGCCCAAAATATAACATATCTAGGCAAACCTTCTGGCCTAGAGAGACGACAGTGGAAGATAAACTCTATGGACCACTGTGTGAACTGAAAAAAACAGTTCAATTCATGCAAGAGACGACATTGCAGATATAGACATATTTCAAGCGAACGAAAGAAGAAGAAGAAGAAGTCAGCAATGAAGGTCATGGAAACTGCCAATATCGAGCAAAGACTGCTAATACTTCTGTTCCAAGGACTGGTGCTTTCACGCATCGAGTATGCCCTGGCCATCCTCACTGTCAGCCCTACACAGATTGCAAGACTTGAGAAGGTACAAAACGAAGCCATGCGCATTATTTTGGGCTGCACGAGAGACACCAGCTGTGTAGCAATGAGATACCTCCTTGATTTCCCGACAATGAACCACAGGATCAAGATCTGGAGAGCTCGTGCATACTTAAAAATAAGTGCAGATGAGCGGCACCCTCTACATGAAGCTATATTCAGAGAAAAGGGTGGCAGGCTAAAGAGGGGCAAATCATGGATGGGTCGGGCGGAAGATGTCGTCAGACAGGTCTGCAGTCTCACCAGTATCAACCCCGGCCAGGAATGGGTGTCGGTGCCTCCAGCTTTTAAGTGCACCTTCTCCTGCATTATCACACTCGACAGAAGGTGCAGAGAGCAGAACCCTGCCGCTGTCAATGCAGAGATCAACGCGCTCATCTATGAACACCCCGATAGCCCCGAAATGCTCATCTATACAGATGGATCTGTTGTAAGGCAGCAGAGAAGTGCATGGGCATTTACAACCCGTTCAGCGGGCCGAACCGTTCAAGAATCCAATGGTGCCCACTCTATGACCGCGAGCAGCATGACGATGGAGGTGATGGCAGTAACACAGGCCTTCATTTGGCTAGAGTCACAGCATTATACCAACGTGTGTGTACTAAGTGATTCAATGAGCATGATTCAGAAGGTCGAAGCTGGATCTGTACGTAGACAGTGGACTGAGTCGCTGCGGAAGTCTGTTGTCCGCAAAGTCACCTTCATCTTCGTCATGGGACATGCGGGAGTCGAGGGAAATGAACGAGCTGATAAACTGGCTGGCTCTGCACCCCCTGCAGATGGCCAGCCCATGGATCGCGCCGATGTTATTAACGTCCTTAAAGATATGTCGAGAACAGAGGACTTCTTGGGAGTAAGAATTGGCACGACCAGACACGAGAGGTACATCGGGAAAACGAGGTGCCTCGTCAACCAACACAGAACTGGCTCTATTAGCCACCGGACGCTGATGCATATACTGGGGGGAGGATCTGAGCACCTATGGACCTGTCCAGGGTGCAATGAAGATACCCCGACTGATAACTGATAACTGAACTGATCACATTTATAGTTTATAGGAGTTGTCCCCGTTACTATTTCACACTCGATCACATTAACGATCACAAATCACACGATCACATTAACGATCACAAAGAGTTTCTGTTTATGGCCAGTTCATCTTGACTCATCAGCTGAGGTTGCACTCAGTACTGCTCCCGTGTTGACCTCTAAACAGTCACTGCATCTGGACCCGTGTTGACCTCGCCAGCGTCCGTGAAGTATTTCTGAATTATGTCGGTGACGATCTTCTGTAGTCTGCCAAAATCTGATTCACATAGCTTGTATCATTTGTCTATTTCTGTTCGTTGTATCTATTCTATGACTGTACTTGATTATATAATACTTCTTGTTCTTAAAGTTCTTTTACTATTCACAAACTTTAACTATTGTTCATTTCGATGTAGGCGTCTATATGAAAACCGTCCTTCACAAATTCTTAGTTCTTTAACACATTCGAATGTTTATGTTCTTTGTATCCAATTTTAACATACACACATTTGTCGACAGTTCTCTGCTTTAGCATAATATAGTTTCAAACTGTTTCTACTTAATCGTCTTTAGGACTACCATAGTTCCTACTTACGCCGTCATCGTTTGAATTAGTAGTTAACTGTTCTTCGTTAATTTTCAATTCTTGACGATTTCTGACTAACGTGTTCATTTCTTTAGCGCAATTATATACCCGCAACAATCGTTAACAGTTCTCTATTGCTGTATATTTCATGATTTTGCGACTATTACTTGACACTCTGTTAGATTGTTGATATTCTCATTATTTCTGCTTTTCTTGAATAGCATTATCTTTCTAGGGTATTGTTTTATTTCCCGGAATTTCGCTTTCCACATTGAGCTCCCCATGTTGCCAGCGAGTGTATGTCTTGCCGCAACTTGCTAACGAGTGCATGTTTGCTGTATCAGCCAGCGAGTTAATGCTTTTGTTGTTTGGGGTGAGCTGTAATTTGATGTTACTAGCGATTTTTGACTTTGGTGTTCGTGGCTCAATCACACTTGCTGCTGGCAATCTGATAAGCATGTTTGTGGCTTGGGGTTCTGGTTGTGGCGCTCGGACACATATAGAATTCTTTGCTGTGTCATGAATGTTCTATGAGCGCCGGTGCTGCATAATTCACAACAGCTAACTCTTTAAGCCAACTCAACGCATTTCAACAACAACAACAAACTGCCATAAGAATTGATAATGAAGTAGGTCAATATCAGCATATTAAAAGAGGTGTGAGACAGGGATGTGTAATGTCTCCATATCTTTTTTCCTGTACAGTTAAAATATTTTCAGAAATATAGAAGATATGGAAGGAATCAACATTGGGGGACGATACTTTAATAACATTAGATATGCAGATGATACAGTCTTTATTGCAGACAATGAACAGGATATGCAAAATGTAGTAGATGTGGTTGTTGCACATAGTGAACATTTAGGGTTAGAATTGAATTGTAAGAAGACATGGATTATGGTCGTCACTAGGAAGGAAGAAATACCGCAATGTAATATACAAGTAAATTGGCATATTCTTAAACAAGTGAATCGGTAAAGCTATCTCGGAACAGTAATAACATCTGATGGGAGATGCCTTGAAGAGATTAGAACAAGAATTGCCATGGCGAAGGTAGCCTTTTGCAATATGAAAAACATACTGACCAATAAAATGATGTCAGTTGAAACGAGAAAAAGAGTGTTGAAGTGCTACATGGAACCTGTACTTTTATATGATGTGAAGCATGGACAATGAGCAGACAAGCTGAAAAACATCTGATGGCTAGGGAAATGTGGTTTCTGAGGAAAATGCAAATAATACCATGGACAGACAGAAAAAACGAATGAACTAGTCTTACAAGAAACAAATGAAGATCGTAAACTAATTAGAGACATTAGACGTAGACGGTCAACATTTTTTGGGCATGTTATGAGAAGAAATGAATTGGAGAACTTGGTGACAACTGGCAAGATCGAAGGGAGGAGACCAAAGGGAAGACCAAGAAGTAATTACCTGGATGGCTTGGCCACGTGGCATGGTCGAGACAGGAACACGGAGCTGATTCACGACTCTGGTGATTGAGTGAGAAGGCGAAACATTACCACCCACGCTTATCGGCATGGCACATCATGATGGATGGATGGAACGCATCTCAATTGGACAAAAGAACACGATTCGAATTTACACTTTCTTTTTGGCTCCAGGTATTTAACAATACAGGATATCATTTACACCACATATTAGTTACTTTTATACGATACCTAGAGTGCACAATAACTTCACAACAATAACTACACAACCTAACCACAGATGTAGCGGCACACTTTGTGGCCGTGCTTCGGAGCCAAGAACCACGTCTCAACTTGACCGTGGCTCAAGCCCAACTGATTGCTTCCAGGAGACGTTGTCCCCTGCTCAGCAAACCGCCTCGCTATTTTCATGCAAGGAATGATTCTCAATCTTCTCATCTCTACGCCGGACTGCGTGAAGCTCTGAGCTGTCTGTACCGAGTGGCCCATGACATGACCCAGGTCCATGGCAGCCAGGATATATTGTTGTTGGTTCCGAAATCCAAATGCCACATCTACAAACTACTTTCCGCTGGAAGAGGGCTGCAGCGATCCAACTAAGGAGGAAAGGTTGTATCTTGAGTTCAAGAAGCTGAAGCATTAAACAATCCAACGGAACTCTGTTGTACGCGTCCTCAAGATCAATCGCTGCAGCAAATGTTTCAATGCATGAGTGGAAACCATACACATAAACTGCTGCATTGGTCCAAGTTTCTCTTTTTGGACGGTAACCTCCCAAGTTAGGTGGGGGGAAAACCTTGCCTCTCTAGCTGGCTTGATATTTTTCTGGCAGGTAACTTTTCCAGCAGCTGTTCATCACTATAATCAGTTGTTGGAGCACATGTCTGAAGAATTACTATGTCGAACGGTCTTGCCTTAATTTTGAGAAGTATCATCCTATCTTTATGAGCCCAGAATCCACTAATATGTTTCTCTAAATTTCTTTTTACTAAAATTCCTACTCCTCTCTCGTGATGATCTCCTCCCGAGTTATATAATCTTCTCTCCTTATAAAACTGGTATCTGTCCATCTTGTTTCAGGTACGCCTAAAATACCATAATTCGTGTTTTTTTTTTTTTTTTTCCCCGTCGGCAATAAGGTTGTCAAATTTCCCTGCGATTTTACTATCCACTTGGTACTCTTTAACAAGGTGGAAAGTTTTGTGTTGTTCTCTTTGAAGATCGGAATCGAAACCAAGCGTTCATTATTAGATAACGTCTAAAAATCTTCTTGTTTCCTCGTACCTTAGAATCTTTAAATACCCTATTTATTTCCACTTACAACGTGAATATGGTTTGACAACCTTGGAAATAATTATCTCTTAATGTTTAACATTACAACAACCTGCTCCGTGGTGTAGGCATACCTGCTGTTCGAAACACTGCTGTGTTTTTTTATGAAATGATATGGATGCCGGTCGTTCAGAAAGCAATAGAAACTACTGAACGTAAACTTGCCAAGGAATCATGAACAGCCAAAGATACTGGGATTGACTGCTACGTCCTGTCTTTAAAGGACATGAACTAATTTTAAATTGTAACATTGTTGTTTGTCCATCAAGAATGATGATGACCATTCATTTCATCCAGTGGGGTTGAAAGTATGGAGCAGTGAGTTCTAAGATGGCTGATAAGGCCTATTGTGGCTCGAAATGTTCTTTGACAATGTGGGCAAAAAATGCTTGACGTTCCAGGAGGAGGATCTCCTGCAGTGGTTTTTCTATCCAGCTTTTTCTTCACAGCTCTTGCAGTCCTGGCTGCTTCACAAGTGACTGCACCCTTGTGTAATGATGAACGAATTACGGTCTTTAGCAGCAGCCACCCATGTGTCAAGATGAATTCCAAAAGCTTTCAGTGAGATTTTCAGAGTGTTTTTAAAGCGTTTCCTCTGGCTGCCTTGGGAGCGTTTACCATAACGCAGCTCGACGTAAACAAATTTGTTTAGGGAGCCTGTGATCTGGCATATGAGTTAAGTGACCAGCCCAGCTAATCTGATTTTTCATTAGTAGAGTGTGGATACTGGGCATGGACGCTCTTTCTAGGACTTCAGTGTCTGGGAACTTGTCTTGCCATTTAATCTTCAATAGCTTCCTAAGGCAGACTGTATGGTAGTGATTTAATTTCCTAGCATGTCGCTGATAAACATTCCATGTTTCACAAACATATAGCAGTGTTGATAATACAACTGTTTTATAGACTTTCAGCTTTGTTTGCAGGCTTATTCTATTTCTGTCCCATACATTCTTGTACAGTCTGCCAAAGGCCGCGATGGCCTTGGAGATTCTGGCATTCACTTCGTCATCGATTGTGGCAGCTTGTGACAGGGTGCTGCCAAGATAGGTGAATTTGTCCACAACACTTAGTCTATGATCATTCACTTTGATATTCGGCACAGTGTGATTATTCCCTGGAGCTGGCTGGTACATAACTACAGTCTTCTCCATGTTGATATTGAGCCCAAAGTTGGCACAGGCATATGAGAAAGCTGAAACATTGTGTTGCATGTCTGCCTCTGAGTTGGCATATAGAGCGCAATCACCAGCAAACAGCAGTTCTCTGACGGTGTCGCTGTTAGTTTTGGTTTTGGCTTTCAGCCTTCTGAGATTGAACAACTTTCCATCTATGCGGTAGTTGATGTCTATTCTAATGTCATTGTTCTCGAAGACATTCGTCAGCATAGCTGAAAACATGAGGCTGAATAGTGTTGGTGCCAGGACACATCTTTGTTTCACTCCATTGGTGACAGGAAAAGGCTCAGACTGTTCACAATTTTTCCGTACTCTTGCCTGCATACCATCATGAAATAGCCACACTATTTTGACAAACTTTTATGGACTGCCATATTTCGCCAAAATCTTCCACAGTCATCTACTGACTGTATCAAAAGCCTTGGTAAGGTCAATGAAAGTGGAGAACATCTCAGAGATCCGTTCCTGACATTTCTCTTGCAGATGCCTGCAGCGAAAATCATGTCAACAGTTCCTCGTTCATTTCTGAAGCCACATTGACTCTCAGGAAGAAGACTGATCGAGATGGACCGTGAGGTGATTGAGAAGATTTCTGGCGAGTATCTTCCCTGCGATTCAGAGCAAAGAGATGCCTCGGTGGTTGTCACAGGAATGGCGTCCGTGAAAACTTGTGGCATAGTCTCGTTCACCCATATGTTTGTAAAGACTTGGTGAAGCTGCTCTATTTGGACCGGCCCACCTACCTTGTATATCTCTGCTGGGATGGAGTAAGGATCAGGCGCCTTTCCCTGGAAAGTTGCTGGATGGTTTTGTTTAGTTCCACTATGGCTGGCAGGTCATCAAGTGTATCATTAGTGGGAACTTGAGGAAGGCAGTTGATGGTTTCATTATCGAACAAGGAAGTTGCATTTAAGATGTTGCTGACATGTTCTGCCCAGCGTTGAAGGATTTCTTTCTTATCGGTGACCAATGTTCTCCCTTCTTCACCGAGGAGGGGAACTATGCCTGTTGATGGAGGACCATAGACTCCTTTCAGTGAGTCGTAGAAGTTTTTCATATCATGTCTGTCAGCAAAGCCTTGAATTTTATCAGCTTTGTTGCTCAGTCAGGAGTCCCGCATCTGCCGAAGTTTCTGCTGCACTACTCTCCAAATGTTATTGAAGGCATTTTTTTTTTCGATGTTGACTTCGGGTCGTTCAAATGTGCCTTGAGGAGAAGATGTTTCTCGGCCAGCAATTGGTTCATGTCTTCAGAATTTTCATTTAACCAGTCTTTATGCTTTCGGGGGGCTGGACCCAGGATTTCGATAGCCGTGTTGTAAATTAAGTACTTTAGGGCTCTCCACTCTGTTTCCGCATTCTGTTTAGCTGCAGCATTTGGCTTGAAGCGGTCTTCCAACATGTTTCCAAATGACAGCTGGATTTTTTGCTGTTTAGACGGCTGACATTTAAGTTGGTGTTGTTGTTGTTTTTGTGTGTGCATTTTTACCCAATATTTTTTTGCCTTTGGGTAACACATTTTCTTACTTGACCAAGATTGTTCCTATTTGGCTAACAAATTTTCCTAGTTTTCATAAGTGTAGATGAGATATTTCGTTACGTGTACCATATTTTTCACATTTTGTTAACAAATTTTCCTACTTGGTCAGCATCTTTCTCATTTTGTTAACAATTGTCCTACTTTTTTGTTTATAAGTTTGGTTGAGATATTTCTGTATTCGACCGATATTTTTCCCCTTTGGCTAACAGATTTTCCTGCTTTTTATAAGTTTGGGTGAGATATTTCTCTCTTTGGCTGATAGTTTTTCACACTTGGTTAACAAAGTTTCCTACTTTTCATAAGTTTTGCAGGGATATTTCGTTACTTGGTCAGTCTTTTTCCCATTTGGCTAACAAACATTTTCCTACTTTTCATAAGCTTGGACAACATATTGCGTTACGTGGTCAATATTTTTTCCTATTTGACTAACACATTTTCCTATTTGGTTGATATTTCCTCCACTAGGTTAACAAATGTTCATACTTTTTATAAGTTTTGGATGAGTTATTTCTGTATTTGACCAATATTATTAATACTTTGTCTATCATATTTTCTCATTTGACTGTTGAAGTGGTAAATAGAAGTTGTACCTTTATCTGGCTGTGAAGTGTGGTACTGAGCAGGCACACTGACAAACATATATTGGTCTTGGAAATGGGTTTCTAGAGAAAGATGTAAAGACCCGTATGGACACATAGAGGTAATGAAAGTGTAGATGTCTAATTTGCTACGTGACAATGTCGGTGGTTATGACAGCGGACACGTAACATGTCGTGTTACATGCATAGCCTAAGGATGAGTTAGGACAGTTTGTGGTGTTTGTGTGTAATATCCTACATCTGTTATCATGCACTAGCCACTCGGCGCTGTATGCCCGATAACTGTTACGTACATATACGAGTTCCCCGACTAGCATCGGTGATCACATCTCTGCACCATGAGTATGAGAAAGGCTTAGTCGGACACTGTGATGACTTGTTTACACGTGCGTAAGCTGCATATACCCTGTATTATACTAGTATTGTTAGGTTAACCAGATCCCTACTTGGAGAACCACAACGAAAATGTGAAAGATTTATCACAAAGCCACTTACCATTAGCGGCTTGCCACCTGTTGATCTGGTTGCTGCTCACAGAGAACGATACTTCTATATGACGAATGCTGACCGTCTTATACACGCTATTTGCTGACGTAGAATGACTCAGCAGAATATTATGCACTGTCTGGTCATGTGACTAGATGCGACGCCATCTTTGACGGGTTGAGTCATCAGCCACGTGTTCCACGTGTATCGTTATGCATGTCACTGGATGAATCACCATCTTTGACCGTTTGAGTCATTAGCCACGTGTTTCGTTTGTATCCCATTAGACACGTGACCGGATACGGCGCCATCTTTGATCGGATTTAGCCACGTGGTCTGGTTTTGCATTACCACGTGTTATCGGATGCGACGCCATCTTTGACCACTTGTAGCCATTGAGCATGTGGTCTGCTTGTAGTCATTACGCATGTGACCGGAAGAAACGCCATATTTGATCGGATGTGACCATTACCCATGTGTACCGGATACAGCGCCATCTTTGAGCGGCTTTAGCCATCTGATCTGGTTTTGCCATTACCACGTGTGAACGGATGCGACGCCATCTTTGACCACTTGTAGCCAGTGAGCATGTAGTCCAATTGTAGTCATTACACTTGCGACCGGAAGCAGCGTCTATTTGATTGGATGTGACCATTACCCATGTGTACCGGATACAGCGCCATCTTTGAGCGGCTTTAGCTACGTGGTCTGGTTTTGCCTTTACCACGTGTGATCGGATGCGACGCCATCTTTTACCGGCTTTAGCCAGTAAGCACGTGGTCTGGTTGTAGCTATTACACATGCGATCGGAAGCAGCGCCATATTTGACCTGCTTTAGTCAGTGAGCACGCGGTCTGTTTTGCCCTTAACCACGTGTGAACGGATGTATTCCTAAGATACGGGCCCATGTGACTGGTTGTACACCATCACAAGCCCAAGGACGAGTCTTGTGTCTGTACCACTTCGCCCTTGGTCTGATGACAGTGTTTAAGTCCCATCCATTACTGACAGTAATAAACGCTATTACAATATATGATCGGTTACTTTACAATAGTCATAGCTGGACAATGCCAAGAGCTTCTGACGATATGATCCATAAATATGCATTGGGATTGTTAGCGTTAGACCTCATACCCATGCCGCCATCTTAACTTTTCACTTTACACATCAAAATAGACTATTTTTTAAATATTTTCTTTTACTACTTACAGTTTTAGGTTTTAACTACACAAAACCGGAAGTAGTTATGTATCCTACCGCATGAGCTTTGAAAATTCAGCTTCTTAATGCTTGTTGTGTCGACACATAAGCGATATAAGAAATTATTTTGGGTCCTGGGGTGAGCCACCTTAAGGCTCGGACAACCCTTTACATACTACTTACATTCACACATATGTGGTATTTATGTCAAACTCTCGGAATGGACTCACGCACATGTGATTAAAGGCACGTCATACCTCTTTTTACTTTTACAAGATATCCGGGTGGTGTGATATCATTGATGTCTGTATAATACGTCTCTTTTATCATTATCGGGTGCATAATTCTTAACACTTTTGTGAGATTACTGCAAACTAAAACAGAGTTATCAAACTCCACGCATACCGACAGGTGTTGCCATTCGAGATGTACAATTTCTGACATATATTGTAGTTTTGTGGTATCATTTACCCAACTTTTTCATGTGATTACTTCATTGGCACCCAAACAAAGTGCCTTAAAATATTTGTTTATACATTTGGTGATGTGCTCACGCGATTCAGCGCCATTTATAACCGCTAGATTCAAACGTTCACTATGCGGCGTTAATCGGTTACTGTGATATTACACTAAGCGCAGATGGCATGCCCCGGGCTTGCTGGTATCAAGGGACACACGTATTTCCAAAATACGCAAAGGGAAATAACTGGCGTTATTATGTTTTAAAGTATTTTTATAATTATTTCGCAAAATTCACTGTTTATGTTATTTTAATTGAATGTATTATTTTGAGACTGGTCTTTATTGTTATTTTCTCTAGAATTAAACAATGTCTATATGTTATTCTTCTTCTTCTTTCGTTCGCTTGAAATATGTCTATAACTGCAATGCTGTCTCTTGTATGAATTGAACTGTCTTTTTCAGTTCACACAGCGGTCCATAGAGTTTATCTTCCACTGTCGTCTCTCTAGGCCAGAAGGATTGCCTAGATATGTTATATTCTGGACAGTCTTGGAGTATGTGCTCTGCTGTCTGCGACGCCAATCCACATGTGCACATGGTTGTTTCACCAATCTTGAATTTTGTATACACGTGGTTGCGTAATCTATTATGCCCTGTTCTGAGGCGGAGAATAATGACTTGTTCTGGTCTGTCCATAACTTGGTAGTCATCTTGAGCAGGTTGTGGTGGCTTTCTGACTGATTTGATCATTCTTTTCCTTTGGTGGTATGTAACGGTCACATCAGGCTGTTCTTCTTTGGCTCCTTCCTTAGCCAATTGATCAGCTCTGTCGTTTCCGGGTACTCCACAGTGGAATGGTATCCACTTTATGGTGGCCTTATGCTGACTGCTAAGTTCAGAAAGTAGTGTCCTTAGTACTGGCAATTTCCCAGACAGGAGCGCCTCGAGTACTGATTTTGCATCTGTCAATAGCACCACAGGTTGTGTACCATTGCTGGTATTTAGTAATTTCTCTGTTGCTATCTTGATTGCCTCAATTTTAGCATCGTAGTTATGGCAGTATTTTTCTGCCGGTACTCTAGCTGTGTCCCTAGTATTATTTGGGTATTCTATGTACACTCCCGCTCCTCCATTTCGAACAGCATTTTGTGCTAACCCATCTGTGTGGACTCGGATCCAGAGGTCCTGTGGGTATTCTTTATCAAGGAAGCTGAGAGTGGCTGTTCTGCGCTGCACACTGTTCTGTTCTTCCTTGTCAAATATTCCTCTCACTTTTGTCTGGATTTGTAATGATAGTCTATGCTCATCTTTCCACGGAGTTCGCTCTGGAATAGTTGTTAGGGGGATACCAACTGTGGGCAGATCAGTGGTTTCTCTGCAGAGTCGTTTGGCCTGGTGGATAAAACTACTTCTTTTCAACCGCCCCAAAGCTAGGTTTTCAAAACTGTTCTTCATGGGGTGGCCTGGCAAGCTGAGGAACTTTTATGCTTGTATTAGCGTTTTCGTATCTCTGCGCTCACTCAGTGCTTGTGTCCTCCCCATCTTCTCTATTTCAACTATAGGGGTTGATCTCATCCCTCCTGTGGTGGCTCTAAGTGCTTGATTTTGCACTTTGTCCAGCTCTTGTAGTGTGGTGTTTGATGCCGAACACCACACAGTTGACCCGTATTCCAGGTGTGGCCGTATGCTCTGTTGATAAACTTTGCTAAGTATTTTCCACTACTCCAGTAGGGTTTATATTGTTTACGGGCTCCTCTTGGTACTGTTTCTCGCGCTGCCTGTAGTATGCATTTCCCAAACTCTTCAACTACTTTATTTATGTCTTTCTCAGTGTTCAGGTTTCTAACCAGTATGCTGGTGTGATTCTTGTACATAGCCCAGTCTGCTTTCTTGTAGTTCCACCTCGAGAGGGTGCTGCTTTCACTTACAAGGTCATTTTCTACAGTTAGAAAGACTGGCCGATGGTCACTGCCACCAAGTTGTTTCCCAACAATTCGTGTAATGTTCCACTCCAGGTCTGATGAATGAAAAGCCAGGTCAGGTGTAGTTGTAATGTGCCATGATCTCGAGTAGAAAGTATGTGGGTCGGACGGCTTGTTAACCAAGATGAATCTATTCTTATCCTGCCAGTCTTCCAGTCTCTCTCCTCTCTGGTCCATGTGATCATAGCCCCAACTCTGCGAGTGGCTGTTGAAATCGCCACACACAATCATTTTTTCTGTTAATGGTTGTGTGTCCAGTGCCTGTGGGCGGTCACTTGGACAGTAGTAATTGATCAGATCTAGGTCTGTATTACCTGTCTTAAGTTTAAGTGTCTGATACTCAGCCCCCTCCATGTAGGCTTCGATTTGGGAAGCAGTGATATTATATTTTTACAAGGGTAAGTATCCCACCTTTTCGCCTGTCCTTTCGGTCAGATCGGTAACACTGGTAGTCTCTGATTTTGAAGGCTATATTTTCGTTGAGGTGAGTTTCTTGCAAGCAACATATGCTTACTTTTTCTTGGTCCAGGTTGTTTTCTAATTCTATTTTTTAGTTGCTGACTTCCTCCGCATTCCAGTGCATTATTTTAAGTCTTTGTTTAGTATGGCCAGCCGTTTTATTCTCATGTCCCCTTGCTCCACAGGACATCTGAGAAGGACCTCCAGTAGAGTAGTTGGGGTTGGAGCCTTTCGAGACATAGGGCCCGGCACTGCACCTGCCTGGGGGTCCAAAGCAGGGCGTTCACCATTTAGCAGTAGTCGACATATTCCATTTTGCGTAATTGCGTGGCATCCTGATTTCTGTCGTGCCCTTCCTGGCTGGTTGCATCGTCTTCAGCACCGTTCCTTTGCTAGAGCAGACTGTGGTCTCACTCGAGATGTGTACACGCGCATGCATGTATGTGTATACGCATCTAGAGCACACTGGTTATTTTTCGGCGCCAGAAACTCGCCGTCGCCCCTTCTCCTGTTAGTAGAAACAGTTCCGCCACGTGAAGGCCAGGAGCTGGACTTTTGCTGCATAGGTTATGTATTCACGAGCCATTGAGGTATTTAAGCAGTGTTGGGCGCTCACCCCAACACTGTGCCCCTGCTACATACAGCAACATTTGGAACTATATGTTATTAAACTGGTCTCTGTGGCTAAGGGCTTGTGAACGTGGTTTGTGAGAACGTATAACCGGATTCAAAACGCAGCGGTGCTGGTTTTTTCGAAAAAGGTATAGGAGCCGGTCGTTCAGAAAGCAATGGCAAACTACTGAACGTAAAATTTGCCCAGGAATCACGAACAGCGAAAATGCTGTGGGTTGACTGCTACGTCCTGTGAAGGACATGCAACTTACATTTGAAATAAAAAAATATCTTATTAAATGTTTATTAATTGTGGAAATCTACCCATATATAGAATTAATAGCCGTAATCTGGTTTCAGTAGTTTTTCCTAAAGTGACTTTGCCCAAGAATTCGTTTGGCTAGATCAAAGTGTAGTATATACTGCCTTTGGTCAGGCCAGGACCTTGTGACTCGTAATTCTTCATTTCTTCTCAGTAGGTGTGGGTTGGCGGCCCTTTTTGGGGGCAAAGGCCAATATCCGGGGTAGGGGCCCATTCCCTCGCGTCTCTCACATCGGCCTTCACCACACACACACACACACACACACACACACACACTGGGACTCAAACCCTGGTGCCCGGTGCATATTTGGTCTACTTATCCATATAAGTATTCCACATGCCCGGGACTTGCCTCGCTGTCTTAGAATGATATCGGGGGCGTTCGAATCGGTACAGGGGCGGGGCGGTCGGGTACCCATGGACCGGAAGTAGTCAACTGGAAGTAGTCAACTGGAAGTGACACCGGAAGTATCCCACAAATTCCCGCCAATTTTTCAAAAATGAGGTCCGTTTTTTCAGGGGGTCCGCTGTGGGCGGGATAACAAATATATTAGAATTTATGGCGGTGTCCGCCACATAATCCACTACAAAAACTACCTGATTCTTACAAATATAACTACTATGGTTTGTGCGTATACACTCACGATGGTTGCATGCTTGTCTGCGACTACGACTGCCAGCATACCCAGGCCTGCCGCTTCGCCGCTCGCCCATCGCCACAGGGCTTGAATGTGATATATGAAGTTGGATGAAGAATGACTTGCGCGATGAATTGGACTAAAGTGAGGAAGAGTTGCGCAATTCGTCAACCCCACACTCTCGCCTGAGTCCATCTGAGTCCAGTGGCAAGACAAGTCGAGACGACTGGAGACGAATACAGGTGCAGTGGATGACAAGGGCGCTCTATGTACCTTGCCATGCTCATTACGTTCCACAACGCTTTGTAGGTAAACGCCGTCTTGTCCGTTGAATCATCGGTGATTTCATCTGCGCAGTCTGCCGAATCCTGTCTTCACATGCTGTGTAGGAAAATTCTAGTTCACCGCTTGGTTTAACACCAAATCGGCTACCCATGCCCGGTTTAGCCAGCCTCTCACAGCTATTGCCCGGGGTGGGGGGGGGGGGGGGGGGGGTGGCGGCTGTCGCAAAATTTTGGAGCGAAACTCTGGTCTAGTGCTTCCACATTGACGTGGATAGACCTTAGGTTCATACCAGAATACGATCAGCGTTGCCAGTAGTGGGTTGTGCTCAATATTTAAATCTCAAATCTCGAAACAACCAAATAAATCAATCTGATTATTGCTCGCTGGACTTTAGGCGGCCTGGTGTGCCTTGCCAGTGAGAAGACTTGATCGTTTGGGTCCACATCGATCGACGGACGTCGGTCGCGGCGATCGGGCAAATCTTGAGCGACAGCCTACGATGGGTGACGTTGTAATATTCTGTTGTGATAATTTGGCCGTGTCCAGCGTGTGTCGCGTGGTCTAGTGTTTAAACACCCGCTTCACACGCCAGTGATCCGGGGTTTGTTTTCGGGTCCGGTCAAGGATATGCACTACTGACGAGCTCAAACGAGAGCGAAACTCGAGTCTAGTCATCTAGTGCTTCCACATTGACGCGGATAGGCCTTAGGTTCATACCAGAATACGATCAGTGTTGCTAGTAGTGGGTTGTGCTCAATATTTAAATCTCAAATCCCGAAACAACCAAATAAATCAACACAGAGAAAAACCATGTTTTAAAGAGTAAAAAGAGTAAAGAGGCTAGTAACATCGGCCATGTCTAGCTATAAAAGTGGCTACATTGTACGGACTTCCGCTGCTAATCCATGTAAAATATGGGACACAAACAGTACGAACCATTTTCTGATAGTTTATTTATGGCAAAAATTCGACTACATTTTCTTACAATCTCTTGATGGTAAATATTGATGTAGATTTTATTATTGTTCATATTGCATAGCATTTTGGTGATCATAATAATTAATATTGATTCATCCATCATGTGCCAAGCCGTTAAGCGTTGGCGGCCATGGCTCACCATTTCACTCGATCACCAGAGTCGTGGATAAACTCTGGTTCCTGTCTCTATCTAGACAATGCCATGTGGTTAAGCCATCCGGGTATTTACTTCTCGGTCTTCCCCTTGGTCTCTTCCCCTCGATCTAGCCAATGTCACCAAGTTCTCAAATTGCAATTCATTTAATTTCTTCTAATAACATGTCCAAACAATTTGGCTGTCTACATACTACATCTAATTTCTCTAATCAATTTAATTTACGATCTTTATTTGTTTCATGTATTACTTGTTCAGTGGTTTTTCTGTCTGTCCATGGTATTCTTTGCATTCTCCTTAGAAACCACATTTCCACAGCCATCAGATGTTTTTCACCTTGACTGCTCATCTTCCAGGATCTTCCAGTCAAGATGGCAGCAGACGGTTGTGCCTTTTTGAGACCGTTAACTTTTTCATGTAGGAGATGGATTTTTTCATCTCCTGTGTGTAATTTGTGTGCCATTATGTACAAACCAGGATTTTCTTCTCAAGATCTGCGCCAATGCTATGGAGTTTGTGCATCAGGCAAAGCAATCCTTGAGTGAATTTTCGCAGCATGTGTGTGGTTCTATGGTGTTCGGTGTTTTCAAAATGGCGGAACAACGTTTGTGCTCCGTGCGTTTAACAAGGCGACGTGGAAGGCGGGGTGGCCGCAAACAACAAGGAATATGAGGGGGCGCAAGACATTTTAGACTCAAGTGTCTCCCCCAATGTGTCTCCACTTTGCCATGGTGGGGGAGCTTGCATGCCCCATTGACCCCATGTGCTATGTCGATGGATGAAAAAACTACATATCGGACAGCTTATGGGATAGGGGCCAGACTAAGCGAGACACAACCTGCTGCTCTGCAGGTAGACTGAGGATAGCAGTCAAAAGTTTAAATCAGGCGCACAAAGGCAGAAGTTCTTGGTCCGGACACATACTATAAGGCTCTGTCGAGGGTTGTGGCTGAACGCCTCTAAGCCATAAAACGCTCGGATGTGAAAGCCTGGCCGATACCCAGATTCTGAGCATGCTACATGCCCAGTCCAGATACTTGTCTGAAGGCTCTCAGCTGGGGGGATATGAGGGGTCCCCGGATGAGAGGGCCTGGCGTTTTTACTCACTCACCTCTGCACGGAGGTAAGGTGCTGAGCCGGCAGCACATGTAGCCTATGTCGTGAGCGAGTACTTAAAGGTAGAAGAGGTGCCCCAGTCAAATGAAATTGGTTACGAAAACTGTATCTAACTCATAGAGAGTCTAGACAAAGGTGGAAAAACGTCTCAATAACACGGAATGCAACGCACAGCTAGCGAATCCATTACGTGGCCCGAAGTCCAAAGCAAAAGCTTACATAGTGGGTGTCGCCCGCAGACTGACTGTTCCTGGTGTGTACTTGAGCGACCAGTGGCAAGCGAAATGCCCAACACATGGAAGTGAGGAATTAAAGCAGCCATGAACATGACGTGGCAAATCCTCGGGTGAGCCCAGTCTCAGAGCAATATGTGCCGGCTCTGCAATTATGGAAGCCTCCTTGGATAGCGGGGGAATGTCCATGGTCTGCCCCTGCCTTCTTCTGAGGGTTTACTGTGATGTTGATGGCCGTTCTACTTTTACCAGCTGAGATGTGGGCGACACCACAACACTAACAGTCTAACTCCCTCGAAACTCCGGGAAGGCTTACCCGTAAAAATGCCTGCTGAAGCCAGATGTGCTGACCTACGGGTGCAAATAAATCAGGCACAACGCAAAAAACGTCCGAGTGAAATGTCTTTCGTGCTAGGAACAGCCCTGACTACCTAGTTTCCGAATGCCGCTCTTGTTCGGAACAGCTCTAACTAGGTAGTTTCCGAATGTCCGTCGTGCCTGGAACAGCTCTGACGGGCACAACGACAAGCACATGTCTGACCGAAAACTCGCTTGTCTGCAGATCTTTCTGGTTTGTGTGGGAACGGCCCAGGGCGAACGAAATGCCCAATACATTGAAGTGAGGATTTGAAGCAGCCATGAGCAGGACGTGACGATTCCCTCGGTGAGCCCAGCACCAGGGCGCTATGTGTTAGCCCTGCAATTATGGAAGCCACGCTGGATGGCGGAAAATGCCATGGACTGTCCCTGCCTTCCTTTGAGGGATGACAGTTAGTCTTCGACTATTCCAACTTGGCCAGTTGGGTTGTGGATGGTACCACAAAAGTGAGAGTCTCCCAGGAATGCTACCTGGTCAAAAAAGCATGCTAAAAGTCAGATGTGTTGGCCTACGGGTTTCGACCCAAGGGCACATAACTTAGACACACCGCAATCACATCTGAAAAAACACTCCGGATGAACGCAAAGAAGAAGAAGAAGGTCAAGTCACCAGGCTGCTGAACACATTATATGATACTGGAGATATACCTTCTGAATTATGTAACTCTGTATT
The DNA here is from genome assembly GCA_014155875.1 of Cepaea nemoralis. Classification (NCBI taxonomy): domain Eukaryota; kingdom Metazoa; phylum Mollusca; class Gastropoda; order Stylommatophora; family Helicidae; genus Cepaea; species Cepaea nemoralis. Next base: position 364,281 of record JACEFZ010014597.1, read on the forward strand.
TATTGCAATCCCAAAGAAATCAGGAGCCTTGGAATGTGATCAACATAGAACAATTAGTATAATGAGTCACATCACAAAGATTTTGCTACGAATTATCATGCAAAGAGTGAGGAAGAAAATACAACCTGAAATAGGGGAAGAACAATGTGGGTTTGTAGAAAGAAAGGGTACAGTAAATGCTGTGTAAATGCTGCGAACAGTTATTGAACGTGCTATAGAAGTAAGGTATATCTCCAGTGAACAACAAGGGTTAGAATTAAATTGTAAAAAGACACAGATTATGGTCGTCACTAGGAAGAACGAAATACCACAGTGTAATATACAAGTAAATCCCCTCTGCTGTGTGTCCACCGTGACGAGGTAGAGGGGCTTGTGCGTCCCAATGGCCCCAAGAGCTATGCCGACGGAAGCACAGCTACTGGTAGGGCCACCCATGTCGGACAGGTCAAGGGAGAGGGACCAGACGAAGAGACACACAAACCTGCTGCCTTGTAGGTAGACTGGGGACAGTCAAAGGCTAGGGAAAGCACCCCAAATACATGCTTGTCGAAATCGGATGTACTGAGCCACAGGCTTGACAAAGCAGTGCAATGTGAAACCTGCTGCCTTGTAGGTAGACTGGGGACAGTCAAAGGCTAGGGAAAGCATCCCGAATAAATGCTTGTCGAAATCGGATGTACTGAGCCACAGGCTTGACAAAGCAGTGCAACGTAACTTAATTCATGATGTCACAAATCAAAATTAATCGATATGGTGCTAATCCCGTGAAGTCCCATCAGGCGGTGATAGTGCCGGGCCCCCTGCCTCGAGGGGGTCCACCCATGACTACTGGTGGTCACCTTCCCCTGTGCTGTGGAGTCAAGGCACAGAGGAGTAGGTTAAGAGCTATTGACCACATACCCCGGACACTCAACATACTACAGTGGAATGCCGAAGGAGTTTACAAGAAGAAAGACTCCCTAACACAGCGTCTTCATAAAGATAGAATAGATGTGGCATGCATTCAAGAGACACACCTCAACGCCAATCACAAATTCTCAGTCAGAGGATATCAGGCCACACGTTTCGACCGCGAAGGACACAAAGGAGGAGTTCTAATACTTACACGAAATACAATACCTTGCAGCGAAGTATCTGTGATCTCTGACAACCAAACGGAAATTATAGGTGTTGATATAATGATAAAGGACGTGAAAATAAGAATCTACAATCTGTATAGCCCAGCAGATAAGGACCTTACACTCTCAAACATGAAAATAACTGACACAAACTGCATTATTGTCGGAGACTTTAATAGCCGTTCAGAAAGATGGGGATACCCAGATACTGACAAAAGAGGAGATGAATTGGAGGACTGGGAAATAGACTCAAATCTCCATCTACTCAACAAAGCGGATGACACACCGAGCTTCTACTCCAGAAGATGGCTTACCACTTCTACTCCAGACTTAGCTTTCTGCACAGTAGACATCCTCCACAAAATCGATCGCCATGTGCTGGACCAATTAGCAGGTAGTGACCACAGACCAATCAAGCTTGAAATGAATATGGAGTATGTTCCACAGGAGCAAAAGCCCTTGCCCCGCTGGAATTACAAACGAGCAGATTGGGACAGATTTGCCATACTAACAGACAAATATTGTGAAAACATAAATACACGATATGGCAACATAAAGCAAATGGTGGAAAGTCTAAACAGAGCGATAATACAGGCAGCCACTGAGTCCATTCCAAGAGGAGCGAGGAAAAATTACAAACCATACTGGACTGAAGAACTACAAAGTTTGGAGGACAAAGTTGAAGATGCCAGGAAGACAGCAGAGAGAGAACAAACAATTGAAGCAAACATCTCTCTCAAAGCCATCTCAGCAAAATATAAAAGAACAGTAAATCAAACAACAAGAGATTGTTGGAGGGAAAAAACAGAAAACCTGAATTTTGACAGGGATGGAAACAAACTATGGAAACTCGTGAAAGCCATGAACAATGAAGGACCTAGAAACAAACAAATAACAATTAAACAAGGAAATGCCTTGCTTACAGGAAAAAAGGCTGCAAATGCACTAATGGAACACTATGCAAATGCAAACCACATTGATATTACAACCGAACAGAAGAAAGCAATCAAAGACAAACAGATACATCATAGAAATACAGAGACAGCAGCAGAATATATGATGGCAAATCTAACAATGGAAGAAATGGAACAGGCAATGAATACCCTAAAAAAGAAGAAATCACCAGGAAAGGATGGAATCACAAATGAAATGCTAATAGGACTAGGCACCAAGGCAAAGAAGAAACTACTAGCAGTCCTAAATAACAGCTGGAAGAGAGGAATAGTCCCACAGGCATGGAAGGAAGCTATACTAATACCAGTCCCAAAGAAAGGAAAAGACCTGGAAGAACCAAATGGCTATCGACCTATCAGTCTACTGAGCTGTGTAGGAAAATTAATGGAACGCATTATCAATGGCAGGCTAACATGGCATCTGGAAGAAAACAAACTCTTAACAACACACCAAGCAGGATTCAGAAAATACAGATCCACTGAAGATCAAATAACCTATATAGCTCAGGAAATAGAGGATGCCTTCCAAGAGAAAAAGCACACACTAGCAGTCTGGATAGATTTAGAAAAAGCATTTGATAAAGTATGGAAGGAAGGACTGAAAGTAAAACTGCAAAACATGCATGTTTGTGGAAAAATGTATAAATGGATCAGCCACTACCTTGAGAACAGAACTGCCAGGACAAAAGTACAAGGACAAACAAGCAAAATGATGCTGCTGGAGCAAGGTGTCCCCCAAGGAGGAGTTCTTTCACCAACATTATTCCTAGCATATATAAATGACATCACAGAAAATTTTCCAGCCAGAGTACACACATCCTCCTTTGCAGATGACCTAGCCATATGGACATCTGAAGAATATATTAGTACAGCTAACAGCAGAATACAGCAAGCCTTATTAGCGCTAGAGGACTGGTCAAAATCATGGCTAGTGAAGATAAGTGAGGAGAAAACAACATGCACAGTGTTCTCCCTCTCAAATAAAACTCAGCAACCTAAGCTGGTATTGAATGGAAAAATATTGCGCCATGAAGAAAATCCAAACTATCTAGGAGTCACCTTTGATCGTCGCCTGACATGGAAGACACAGGTTGAGAAAAATCGAACAAGAGCAAGGCAGAGAATGGCAATCATGAAAAAGCTTGCTGGTACAACGTGGGGAGCAGATGAGAAAGTTCTCAAGAAGTTATATACTGGACGGGTGAGGCCAGTACTGGAATATGGCATTGCAGCTTGGGCAACAGCAGCTAAGTCAAACTTTAACAAAATAAGTAGAGTCCAAAACCAAGGAATGCGAATCATAACTGGAAGCCTGAAGACAACGCCTATTAATGAACTAGAAAAGATCACTTGTTTACAACCAATGCAGGATAGAAGAGATAGCAGAGCCCAGCAACAAGCAGAAAAATTTAGAAGATTGACAGACCACCCTATGTACAACAGATTTAATGGTTTTGGAAAGGGAAGACTGAAGCGTAGCAACTTTGTAGAAACTGCAAAACGAAGGATTAGGGCAGATCCTATACTTAACATATCAACAGTCAAGCCCATACACAATGCACACAACTTCCCAGCTTGGAGACAGCAGCAACTGCCTGAGATGATAGAAAACATTCCTGGTATTGAGAAAAAGAACACTCAGCATGAAACCGAAAGAAGAGAAATAACCCTAAACTACATAAAAGAACATTACCCAAGCAGGAATTGGACCCATTCATATACAGATGGATCAGCCAAAAATTCAATAGAGAATGGAGGAGGAGGAATTCTCCTAAATTTAAAAAATGGAGTGAAAAAAACACATTCAATGGCAACTGGAAAATTTTCAAGTAACTTCAAAGCGGAGGTAGAGGCTTTGAAAACTGCAGCAGAAATGCTCCTGATGGAGGAAAATAAAGAGAAGCAAATAGCTATCTTCACAGATGCAAAGTCAGCTGTCTCAATACTCAAGAGCAATAACAGTACAGAACTAACTGACCTAAGAGCAGCACTCCATGGTCTATGCCAGAAATCCAAAAAAGTTGTAATACAGTGGATCCCATCACATTGCAGTATACCTGGAAATGAAGAGGCTGACAGACTGGCAAAAGAGGGCGGACGACTACCACAGCCTGACATAGACATAACCTATAATGAGGCAAAGAGGTTGATAAAAAGCACTTATAGAACCAAATGGGAATCAGAGCATCCAGGCCACCAGAAGGATGATGCATATTACAAACTCGACCGAAGAGAACAAGTAGCAATCTTCAGACTCCGCACAGGACATAACAGGCTGAAATACCACTTGTTCAACAAACTAAAGATAGGAGATACAGATGAATGTAATTGTGGAACTGGTAAAATGACAGCTAAACATTTGCTGCAAGAGTGCCCAATATATGCAGAACAGAGAAAGATATTTTGGCCCACACCTGCTTCATTCGAGGACAAGCTTTATGGAGATATCAACAAGCTCAAGTCGACTGCAGCTTACTTTAACTGTATTCAGGTTGACATTTAAATGTACATGAAGAAGTTTTTAGACTGCCAAACTTCATACCACAGGCATGTCGGTTACACAAGCCTCCCAGAGGCATGAAATGGAATATTGCTTGGATAGCAAATCCATTACGTGGAAAGTCTGAATCGAAAGCTCACTGTGTGGGCTTCATAAAAGGTGGAAAAAGCGTCCTAGTGGCACAAAATGGAATATTGCTTGGATAGCAAATCCATTACGTGGAAAGTCCGAATCGAAAGCTCACCGTGTGGATGTCATCTGCAAACTGCATTCTTCTGGCTTCTGAAAGAACAGCCTATGGTGAACGGAAGGCCCAATATACGGAAGTAAGGCTAAGCAGCCATGTGCAGGACGTGACGATTCCTTGGGTGAGCCCAGTACCAGAGCGCTGTGTGATGGCTCTGCAATTATGGAAGCCTCCTTGGATGGCGGGGAATGCCCATGGTCTGCCCCTGCCTTCCCTTGAGGGCCGACCAGGATGCCTTTGGCTGTTCTATATGGGCCAGCTGGGATGGGAGATAACACCACAACAGTGAGAGTCTAACGTCCTAAGAAACCCCCCGGGAAGGTTAACCCGGTCAACAAATGCCCGCAGAAGTCGGATGTGTCGGCCTAACGGCGCAAGAACGCAGCTCTGCTGTAAACAGGCACAACGCAATCACGTCCGGAAAAAAAACCGGATGAACGAAGAAGAAGAAGAAGATATACAAGTAAATGGGAATATTCTTCAACAAGTGAATAGGTACAATTATCTCGGAACAGTAATAACATCTGATGGGAGATGCCTTGAAGAGATTAGAACAAGAATCGCCATGGCAAAAGTAGCCTTTAGCAAGATGAAAAACATACTGACCAATAAAAAGATGTCAATTGAAACGAGAAAAAGAGTGTTGAGATGCTACATAGAACCTGTACTTTTATATGGATGTGAAGCTTGGACAATGAGCAGCCAGGCTGAAAAACATCTGATGGCTGTAGAAATGTGGTTTCTGAGGAAAATGCAAAGAATACCATGGACAGCCAGAAAGACCAATGAACAAGTCCTTCAAGAAACAAATGAAGATCGTAAACTGATCAGAGGCATTAGACGTAGACAGTCACAATTTTTTGGGCATGTTATGAGAAGAAATGATTTGGAGAACTTGGTGACAACTGGTAAGATCGAGGGGAACAGACCAAGGGGAAGACCTAGAAACAAGTATCTGGATGGCTTGGCCTTGTGGCATGGTCGAGACAGAAACACGGAACTGATCCACGACTCTGTTGATCGAGTGAGATGGCAGAACATGACAGCCCACGCTTACCGGCATGGCACATGATGGATGGATGGATAGAAGTAAACAAGGATATTCATCTTTGCTTTATTGACTACACAAAAGCTTTTGATAGAGTTAGACATGTCAACATGGTGGAGTATGCTTGCAGATCTACAAATTTATGGGGAAGACATTAGACTTATAAAAAACATATATTGGAAACAACAAGCTGCCATAAGGATTGATAGTGAAGTGGGACAATATCAGCCTATTAAGAGAGGTGTTAGGCAGGGATGTGTAACGTCTCCAGATCTTTTTTCCCTATACAGTGAAAATATTTTCAGAAATGTAGAAGATATAAATGGAGTCAGCATTGGAGGATGAAACATCAGTAACATTAAATATGCAGATGATACAGTATTGATTGCAGACAATGCGCAGGATCTGCAACAAATAGTAGATGCGGTTGTTGTACACAATGAGCAACTGGGGTTAGAATTAAATTGTAAAAAGACACAGGTTATGGTAGCCACTAGGAAGAACGAAATACCACAATGTAATATACAAGTAAATGGGACTATTCTTCAACAAGTGAATCGGTACAATTATCTCAGAACAGTCATAACATCCGATGGGAGATGCTTTGAAGAGATTAGAACAAGAATCGCCATTAGCAAGATGAAAAACATTTTGGCCAATAAAGAGATGTCAATTGAAATGAGAAAAAGAGTGTTGAGGGGATACATACAGCCTGCTCTTTTGTATGGATGTGAAACTTGGACAATGAGCAGTCAAGCTGAAAAACATCTGATGGCTGCAGAAATGTGGTTTCTGAGGAAAATGCAAAGAATACCATGGACAGACAGAAAAACCAATGACCAAGTATTACAGGAGACAAATGACAATCGTAAATTGATTAGAGAAATTAGACGTTAGACAGTCAAAATTTTTTGGAAATGTTATAAGAAGAAATGGATTGGAGAACTTAGTGACAACTGGCAAGATTGAATGGAACAGACTGAGAGGAAAATATCTGGATGGCTTGGCCACATGGCATGGATGAGACAGGAACACTGACCTGATCCACAACTCTGGTGATGAAGTGAAATGGCGAGTCATGACCGCCCATGCTTTCCGGCATGGCACATGATTGATATATCAAATTAAAGGAGATTGCACAAGGAACATGTCAGGGTTATTATTTTGGGAGAGTTCTGAAATATAATAATAATATAATGTTTAAAATAACTTTCAATTAAAGATGTGACAATTATTTATAAAATTTCACTTTCTAAGGCATTATTTATGATCCTCTGTTTAATTTACTGAATAATGATAAACACACCACTTTTCTACACCAATATAATAAGAATTGCTCCTTAAAACCATCCAAAAATAACTATCTGCAAATTGTGAAGCATGTCATTTTCACATAAAATTAAGAAAATCAGGAAAACACTTGGCAGATTTGTTCTCAGTTAGATTGACAATTAATATATACACTTTTCTGTTTATTGTTATTTACAATACTGCTAAGCTTATCTGTGATAAGCTGCAAAGCAAATTTTGGGGCATAAGTGTGGCCTATTAGTGCACCCAGAGCAAACAAAATTTGACCTGTGTCATTGAGCTTGAGTGCTCTACAAAACACATTCTTTGAGGACACCAACAAATTCAATCAAATGTTTGGATCCTATCACACTTTCAACATGATTTCCTGCAACATACTTTTTTTATAATTCTTTGGCAGGCAGATGTGGCACTTTTAGGACTAATCTGAGCTGCTTCGCGATGTGCACTTTCCAGTAAACTTTGCTTGAAAGTTTTTTTCTCTCCAGTCTCTGTTTGGCATATGGTGTGCAGGATGTGTGCATGACCTGTGCAATTTCAAAGATCCAGTAGTAGATTTTCTCTCACCACTTAACAGTTTTCCTTTCATGCATGTTATAATATCCAGCCATTTGGTCCATTCTGTCGCAGCTATTCATCGCCATGTGATAGTCATGGATCATCTTCGGTTTGCTGACCAGTTTCCTCATTCCGATTTCAACAGTTCCAACTACAGACTTGGTGGAGACAACAGTACATGGCATTTTAGCTTTTTTATCTCTCAGTGCCACACATAATATTCTATCTCCTTCGAGAAACCACTTCATCTCTTGATGCTGAAGTCGCAAACACTTCATCTCTGGAGGAAAGCCCACTAGGATGTCATTCAGTGTGCCTGTATAATTGAAATTGTTGGAATGCAGATAATCAATAAGAGCTTTTGAAGTGTAGAATCTGTCAGCAAAGATGTGATGACCAGGTTTGAGAGCATTCAGTAGCGAGGCAGACACTTTCACTGCATGAGCAGATGTGGGATCTGGATTGTATGCAGTGTTTCTTCCATAGTAAATTTTTAAATTCACTGCATAGCCAGTCACATAATCACACAGGCCAGATGCTTTGATGTGGTACTTGTGAGTCTTTGTTGCATTGTATTGTTTGTGCTGAAATCTGCCCTGCCACCCAATAACCATTTCATCAATAGACACATTTTCAAATGGGTAAAATGCTGCCTGGAATTTTTTCAGAATCATGTCAACAAGAGGCTCAATTTTAGTTGCACCCTTGCGTCTGGTTCACATACGTGAAGCATGGTGTGATAAATAGATTGAAATCGATTCCTAAAAAACATAGTGGCATACCAAGGTGTATAGAAATGTGCAGTTGTACTCGAATAGTCCTTGATCCATGGTCTTCGATCACGTCCCATAGAAATAATGACAGACGTAAACTGCAGCCATTCGTGCTTCATGAGTAGGATCCAGGATAGCTGACGAGAATGTTTTCTTTTAGGAGTAGTCTGCATCACCACATTTTCTGCATATTCTTTTATGTTTTGGACTAAACAGTCCACTATGTCATCAGAAAACACGTTGAGAAAATACAAAGGTTTCTTCTTCTTCTTCTTCAGCATTCCGAGCCATTGAGGTTCTTTGCTGCAGATACAAGCCGTCTCCATTTTTTCAGCTCAAAAATTTAAGGGTTCATGTGAAACCTTTGAGGACAAAAGTAAAACTTATGTTTTGTTTCCCCTTCTAACATATCATGCCATGCCGATCCTGTTGAAAGTGTTGATGATGATGGGAGAGGTGCTTCAGGCTCAACAAAAGCTTGTAAAATTGAAGACCTTTTACCTCCATAATTATTCTTATTTTGTACTGTTTGCTTTCTTTTGCACTTAGTAATAATTATGCCATCCTGATATTCATTGTCAGATACCTCAGTTGATGACAAACTTCCACTATCATTGTTGTTTTCCCTATCACCACATGCCGAAACACTAAATTCACTATCATCAGAATCTTCCACACAGTCATTCAAATTAGAATCACTATCGTCTAAACCCGTTTCAAACAATAATCTTGCTTGATCTGGTGTAAATCTATGTGGTCGAGTACTAGTGCTAGAGGGCATTGCCATGTCTAAAATCAGAAAAGTAACCACAACTTAACTAAGAATTCCTACACAAAGTTTAGATATTTTCTTTGTCTCGTGGGCTGTGTTGAAACGAAAGACTTTCTTCCGGTGTAAAACATAATTTACAGGGCATTAAAATTAAGGAAGATACGCAAAATGAAACAAATAACGAACTTTCAAGATCTTGTCACTAAAACGGCATATGGGCTCCAGCGTTGAGACCATTTGTCACTGAAATGGTGCATGGCACTGAATCAGTTAAAAGACTGTCATTACAGTCAACTGAACACACAGTGTTACAACAACAACTTTGCCATGTCCACAAATGCATACAAGTTAATAATGAGCAATGTCAACACAAGTCTTGTTAAAAGAAGAAACACTTGCTAAACCGTTCTGTTATGGGTCTGTGATGTGATAAGGCCATCAAATTTTGTCAGCCTAAATGCACGGAGGAATAGGTGGCCAGTCTTTTTCTGTGATGGCAGACAACGAATGCAGGCATCGAAGACTCGCACGACCATGCTGACTATTTGTTTTGTATGGATCATAATCTTTACACTCTTCCCGACTGCACTATTGTAAGTTGTGAAGGCACTTTGAACATCTTATAAGAGAAATACTATCTTCTTTGTTCATTCAGTAGTCTTTTTAATGGTTGAACATATTTGTGTTTTATCGGTTTCTAGCCACTTTGTGATAATTGAACCTTTTTGCCAAGTCATTCTGTTTCACTGAATATATTGACTGGATTAGCCTTCTCTGTAAAGTTGTTTCCTAACATGGCAATCTAAATTCATTATATTAGATTCTTTTGTATACTTTCTTTATGCTGAAACATCGGACTCACCAATCCTTAGACTGACCATGTTCATATTTTGCATAAAGAGATGACTACTGAGGCCCAAGACTTTGACAAGATGGATCATGAACTCCCAGCAGGTATCAAGATTGAACAACAGAAAGAAGATGTAGAATACTTAGGACAAGGTAAGAGGAAGCCAAATATAATAATACAAAATAATGTTGGTAAAATTGTCTTGTGTGTGTGTGCGCGTGCGCTGCGTGCTTTATGATACTATTTATTGTTTAAGTTGGCTGCATTAACACATGTTTATGTGAGTATATTTGTTGGTGTACATTTTGTTACATTCACTTTCTATTATAAATCCAGACAAAAGTGAAAGGAATATTCAACAAAGAAAAACAAAACGGTGTAAAAACAGATCAGTCACTCTCAGCTTTCTTTATTAAGAATACCCACAGTACCTCTGGATCCTGAGTCTACACAGATGGGTCAACACAAAATGTTAGAAATGGAGGAGTGAGAGTTTACATAGAATACACAATTATTGCTGTTGACACAGTTAGAGTACCAACAGGAAAGTATTGCCATAACTATGATGTTTTCTTCTTCTTCTTTCGTTCGCTTGAAATATGTCTATATCTGCAATGTCGTCTCTTGCATGAATTGAACTGTTTTTTTCAGTTCACACAGTGGTCCATAGAGTTTATCTTCCACTGTCGTCTCTCTAGGCCAGAAGGTTTGCCTAGATATGTTATATTTTGGGCAGTCTTGGAGTATGTGCTCTGCTGTCTGCGACGCCAATCCACATGTGCACATGGCTGTTTCACCAATCTTGAATTTTGTATACATGTGGTTGCGTAATCTATTGTGTCCTGTTCTGAGGCGCAGAATAATGACTTGTTCTGGTCTGTCCATAACGTGGTAGTCATCTTGAGCAGGTTTTGGTGGCTTTCTGACTGATTTGATCATTCTTTTCTTTTGGTGGTATGTAACGGGCACATCAGGCTGTTCTTCTTTGGCTCCTTCCTTAGCCAATTGATCAGCTCTGTCGTTTCCGGGTACTCCACAGTGGGATGGTATCCACTGTATGGTGACTTTATGCTGACTGCTAAGTTCAGAAAGTAGTGTCCTTAGTACTGGCAATTTCCCAGAGAGGAGCGCCTCGAGTACTGATTTTGCATCTGTTAGTAGCACCACAGGTTGTGTACCATTGCTGTTATTTAGTAATTTCTCTGTTGCTATCTTGATTGCCTCAATTTCGGCATCATAGTTATGGCAGTACTTTCCTGTCGGTACTCTGGCTGTGTCCCTAGTATTATTTGGGTATTCTATGTACACTCCCGCTCCTCCATTTTGAACAGCATTTTGTGCTGACCCATCTGTGTAGACTCGGATCCAGAGATCCTGTGGGTATTCTTCATCAAGGAAGCTGAGAGTGGCTGTTCTGCGCTGCACACTGTTCTGTTCTTCCTTGTCAAATATTCCTCTCACTTTTGTCTGGATTTGTAACGATAGTCTATGCTCATCTTTCCATGGAGTTCGCTCTGGAATAGTTGTTAGGGGAATACCAACTGTGGGCAGATCAGTGGTTTCTCTGCAGAGTCGTTTGGCCTGGTGGATAAAACTACTTCTTTTCAACCGCCCCATAGCTAGGTTTTCAAATCTGTTCTTCATAGGGTGGCCTGGCAAGCTGAGGAACTTTTCTGCTTGTATTAGCGTTTTCGTATCTCTGCGCTCACTCAGTGCCTGTGTCCTCCCCATCTTCTCCATTTCCACTATAGGGGTTGATCTCATCCCTCCTGTGGTGACTCTAAGTGCTTGATTTTGCACCTTGTCCAGCTCTTGTAATGTGGTTTTTGATGCTGAACACCACGCAGTTGACCCATATTCCAGGTGTGGTTGTATGCTCTGTTGGTAAACTTTGCTAAGTATTTTCGTACTGGCTCCCCATGTGGTTCCACTTAGCTTTCTCAGGATGGCTATTTTCCTTCTGGCTTTTGCTACTGCTTTGTTGATGTGCTTTCTCCATGTCAGCTTGCCATCAAATGTTACTCCAAGGTATGTTGGTTCTTTATCTTCTCTTAGGGGTGTTCCATTTATCTGGATGATCCCTGCCTTTTGTTTTGGAGAGAGGGTAAATAGGGTGGTGCTGCACTTGTCAGTGTTTATGCTGACACACCATCTATTTGCCCATGCAGCAAATGTATCTACAGCTCTTTGTAGCAATCTGGTGGCTACTGATGCATATTCATTTGTGCTCCATAGAACCAGGTCATCGGCGTACATTGCCGCTTTAATTCCACGCGGTAGGTGAGCAACAAGATCATTGATGAAGATTAGAAAAAGTGTGGGGGACAAGACTTCGCCCTGGGGGACACCGTGACGCAGTAGTACTTTCTTGCTCTTGAGTCCGTCTATCTGTACTCGGGCTCTTCTGTTGTGCAAGTATGCTTTCACCCATTTGTACATTCTTCCATTGACTTTGCAGTTTCTCAGTTTCTTCATCAGACCTTCTTTCCAGACTTTGTCAAAGGCTTTCTTCAGATCTATCCATGCCGCAAGCACCAGCTTCTTCTCTTGGAATGCATCCTCAATTTCTTGAGAGAGGTAGGTTGTCTGATCTTCCGTAGAGTAGCACTGCCTAAAGCCAGCCTGCTGAGGCACAAGGATGTTTTTACTTTCAATGTACCACTGCAGTCTGTGATTGATGATGCGCTCCAGTGTTTTGCAGAGACAGCTGGTGAGGCTAATTGGTCTGTAGCTAGAGGCAATGGAACCATCTTTCCCTGATTTTAGGAGGGGTATCATGATTGCTTCTCTCCAGGCTTGTGGAACACTGCCTAAGGTCCAGCTGTTATTGAAGATCTGCAACAGCTTTGTTTTGGCCTCTGTTCCTAGGTTCCTGATCATTTCATTGGAGATACCATCAGCTCCTGGTGACTTTCTCATTTTCAGTTTTGATATGGCTAGCCCCAGTTCGCTGACTGTGATGGGTGCCTCCAGAACCTCATGTACTATTTCCTTCTGTCCTGTATGTTGTCGTTTCTCTCGAATCTCTTGTTGTTTCTCTGGACTAATTTTGATATTGCTATCTTGTGCGAACGAGTCCGCAAAATGGTCAGCTGCTTGCTTTCTTGTTAAGATTTTTCCATCTTTATGTAGCGCAATTTTTGAGTTTCTCCCTGTGCCCTCGTCATTAAGCTGTTTTATTAGCTTCCACAATTTCCTTGTGTCTCTTTCAAAGTTCAGAGACTCCATTTTCTCATGCCAGCTTTTCCGTCTAGCCTGCAGCTTGGCCCTTTGAAATTTGGCTTTTGCATGCTGGAATTTATTGTGGTGCTCTTGGCTGGGTGTGGCCTCTGCTTGCTTTCTACACACTTCAACATCATTATGCAACTGTTCCAGTTCACTACTCCAGTAGGGTTTATATTGTTTACGGGCTCCTCTTGGTACTGTTTCTCGCGCTGCCTGTAGTATGCATTTCCCAAACTCTTCAACTACTTTATTTATGTCTTTCTCAGTGTTCAGGTTTCTAACCAATATGCTGGTGCGATGCTTGTACATTGCCCAGTCTGCTTTCTTGTAGTTCCACCTCGAGAGGGTGCTGCTTTCACTTACAAGCTCATTTTCTACGGTTAGAAAGACTGGCCGATGGTCACTGCCACCAAGTTGTTTCCCAACAATTCGTGTAATGTTCCACTCCAGGTCTGGTGAATGAAAAGCCAGGTCAGGTGTAGTTGTAGAGTGCCATGATCTCGAGTAGAAAGTATGTGGGTCGGACGGCTTGTTAATCAACATGAATCTATTCTCATCCTGCCAGTCTTCCAGCCTCTCTCCTCTCTGGTCCATGTGATCATAGCCCCAGCTCCTCGAGTGGCTGTTGAAATCGCCACACACAATCATTTTTTCTTTTAGTGGTAGTGTGTCCAGTGCCTGTGGGCGGTCACTTGGACAGTAGTAATTGATCAGATGTAGATCTGTATTACCTGTCTTAAGCTTAAGTGTCTGATACTCAGCCCCTTCCATGTAGACTTTGATTTGGGACGCCATGATGTTATTTCTTACAAGGGTCAGTATCCCACCTTTTCGCCTGTCCTTTCGGTCAGATCGGTAACACTGGTAGCCTCTGATTTTGAAGGCTATATTTTCATTGAGGTGAGTTTCTTGCAAGCAACATATGCTTACTTTTTCTTGGTCCAAGATTTTTTCTAATTCTATTTTTTTGTTGCTGACTCCCTCCGCATTCCAGTGCATTATTTTAAGTCTTCGTTTGGTAAGGCCAGTCATCCTATTCTGATGTCCCCTGGCTCCACAGGACATCTGAGAAGGACCTCCAGTAGTTGGGGTTGGACCCTTTCGAGACATAGGGCCCGGCACTGCACCTGCCTGGGGGTCCAAAGCAGGGCGAGCACCATAACGATTAGCAGTAGTCGACATATTCCATTTTGCGTGATTGCGTGGCATCCTGATTTCTGTGGTGCGCCTCTTGGCTGGTTGCCTCCGACTTCAGCACCACTATGATGTTGAAATCCAGGCAATCAAGTCAACAACAGAGATGACTGAATAAAAATCATAGTATACAACCTGTAGTGCTATTTACAGATGCAAAATCAGTAATTGAGGGACTCCAGTCTGGGAAATTGCTGGTACTACGGACACTACATCTGAACTAGGCAGCCAATATAAGGTCACCATACAGTGGATGAGAGAGCTGATCAACTAGCTAAAGAAAAAGCAACAGAAAGCAGTCTAATGTACCAGTTATATACAACCTGAAGAAAAGAATCAAATCAATCAGAAAGCCACCAGCACCAACACAAGATGATTACCATTTTATGGGCAGACCATAATAAATCATTATCCTGTACCTCAAAACGGGACAATAGATTACACAACATGTGTACAAAATTCAGGATGAGTGAATTAGGCATGTGTACATGTGGATTGGAGCTGCAGACAGCAAATTACATGCTCCAAGACTGCCCAAAATATGACACATCTTGGCAAACCTTCTGGTCTAGAGAAAGTTTATCCAGTGGAGGATAAACTTTATGGACCACTGAGTGAACTAAAAAAAGACTGCAGTTTATACAAGAGACAGAATTGTATATATATAGACATTACATTTCAAGCAAATGAAAGAAGAAATAACAATTCGTCATAATATATGTATTACATGACTCATGAGATTGTTTATCTTTTTCACAATCTAACTATCCAGATTTCTTTGGAATGTTGATATAACTTATTTCAGTTATTTCCTAGTGATGTGCCCCCTGCTGTATATGTCTTAAGTAGATTTGTAATCATGTAATTGCAGATGGCTTTCATTTGTTGAATTGCTTATGCTGTCGAAATGGACGGACCTTATTTATTGTCTATGATGTTGACTTCTGTTCTACCATTGTATTAAAATATTAATATATGTGTTATAATAACAAAAACAATCTCCAACACCGTGTTTTGATGTTGTTGTTTTTTTCCACCGACTCCAGAAAACATGGGTCCATACAGCCTGTTGCTTGGGAATAATATAAAACTGGAGCCAGCTTGTGAGGTGAGTAGATTTTATTGTGATCACAGATAGATAGGTTTATGTTCAGTGACTTCATCCTGAAATGTGTAGTCTTTCTTCATTTACATGTTCACATTTTTCTATTAATCTTCTATGTTATCTATATTTGCAGCAAGTAGTGTCTGTAGCCTATTGCACAAAATTGACAATATTGCAATTTGATATAATTAACTAACTAATTAACTACTTTGGATTTTGATCTTTTTCTGTTCTTCAAGGTACCCTTTACATTTTGGTTATTTTAAATGGTTTCTGGTGAAGACCTTTTCTTCATGATACATTGCATTTCACTCTGTTCTATCTGGAGTTTTCTCAGTGTATTACTCCAGTAAGGTTTGTAGTTTTCTGGCTTTCTGCATTAGATCAACTTGTTTGCAGCCTGTAGTACTGATTATTTTAAGGGACATGACAACAGTGTACAAGAATTGATAGGTATAATAGCATTCCAGAGTCAAAACAAAGGTCTTAATTTGAATAACAGAAAAACGAAAATAATTGTCATTAAAAAGAACAAATGGAGGTCAGCATGGCTGAATGGATAAGAGTGCTTATTCTTAGACATCCGGTGTGCTGATGTTGAGGTAGCGGGTTCAACCCCTACACTAGTTAGTTGGACTAAAATGTTGACTTCCCATCCTTGACTTTGGGGACATAAATTACAAATACCTCAAGTCGGAGTGGGTTTGCTTGATGGCAGGGGACACTGATAATAGGGAACGCTAATCCACTTGAGTTCAAAACAAGCTAGCACAAAAAACAAACCACAAACAAAAGGAATAAATGTCTTCCCAAATATAACACTGAAGTGAATGGAATTAGTCTGAAACAATTTGGTGTATTTAATTATTTGGGTACTTCGATGTAACATTTATTAGAAGTTAGTTGCATATCCTTTACAGGATGTTTGCAGTCAACACCAGCATTTTATGCTATTGTTGATGTCTTGGCAAATATACGTTCAGTAGTTTGCCATTGCTTTCTGAATGACCGGCACTCATACCATTTAATAAAAACCAGAGCAACAAGGTCTGCTGCAAGATCGCTTGCAGTTGTGTTTCGAGCACTGGTATGCGGGATCATGAACCACGTCCGTAACTCCTTCGCCATGGAGACCAGCTGTAAGGTGCATTTAAAAAATAGTTTTTTATAGTTGCATATCCTTTACAGGACGTTGCAGTCAACCCCAGCATTTTACAGTCATTGTCAATGTGTTGGCAAGTTTTATGGTTAGTAGTTTTCCATTGCTTTCTGAACGACCGGCTCCCATACGAACATTTTAAAACCAGCGAGTCTGCTGCCAAATTGCTCACCGCTGTGTTTCGAATGCGGGTAAGCAGCATTATGAATCGCGCTCGCAACGCCAACGCCACGGAGGCCATAAGATGTATTACAGAAGTTTAATGTAGTACAGACTAAGTAAATGCAGCATGTCACAGGATGAAGAATATTCTTTGAGAAAAATAGTTAAGGGCTATGTTGAGCCATCCTGATGTATGGTAGTGAATCATGAACAATTAACAGATGAGTGAGGAATTATGTGGAAGAGGCAGAGATGTTGTATTTTAGGCAAATGATAACACCGTGGACAGATAAAAACCATAATGAAGATATCTTGAAAGAAGTTAACTCATTCAAGAGAACTGGTTACTCACATCATAAGAGACAGTCCACATCTTTAGGCATACGTGAGAAGGGAAAAGCTGGAATACATTGTGACAATGGGAAAGTTGGGAGACATTGTGACAATGGGAAAGTTGAGAGACATTGTGACAATGGGAAAGTTAGGAGAGGTGGAGTTTCAGTGGAAGACCATGTGAGAAGATACTGGACATCATGGCTTGGGGGGAACAGTGGTAGCAGAAATGATTGACAGTACATGAGACAGATAACTGTGGACATATCTGATCACCAAGGCCACACAACATGGACTGTAAGAAATAGAACACAATTTCTGCTTGTTTGCAGGTCCAGGTAAAGTCCTTGTCATTTGTGTTTGCAACAGGTAGTATTATCATCATCATGAGCCATGGCAAGTGGCACAGGTGATCATGTTCCTTCACAAATATCTATCTTCTATGTTATTCATAAAGTTGTGTGCTGTTCTGCTTCATTGTCACAGACACCTCCAGATCTTCTTGTGTCAGTTTGAATGGAGAAGTTAAAACCAAACAGAAATGCTATTGCTGTCATTACAATTAAAACACTGCTCATTTAAAACTTTTGCCATGTCTAAAATGCATAAAATAAGTATTAAGCATTGTGAACTCAGAGTCTTATTATGTTATATTTGTTATGTGCGAACAATAATCTTGACACTCTTCCCGACTGCACTGTTGTAAGTTGTGAAGGCAACTTGAGACATGTTATGCAAGAAACGACGTCGTCTTTGTTCATTCAATAGTTTCTTAAATGGTTAGACATTTGCATTTAACCTGTTTTTAGCGGAGTTTTGATATATGAGTCTTTAGGCCAAAGCATTCTGACTTCATTGGATTTGTTGACCAGATTAACCTCCCCAGGAAAATTATGTCCTAACATGGAATCCAGTCTCATGATTCGATTCTTTAATATAGTTTGTTTGTGCTGAAACATCTGACTCACCAATCCTTTCAGACTGACCAAGTTCACAGTTCTGCTAAAGTAATGGTCATTGATGCCCACGCTTTTGATGAGATGGATATAGAATCCCCAGCAAGTGTTAAGCAAGAACAACCTGAAGATGTAGAATACTCAGATCAAGGTAAGAGTAAGTCAAATATAATAGAAAAGATTTTATGTTCACTGTATTAATACATTTTATTGGCTATGAAAAATTTTTTTTTTCCACATTCCTGGAGACATCACCTGCCAGTGTCACATAGGGTTGCCTCTAAATGAGGAAACAAAAATCCCATCTAATTCGTAATGTGTGTTTGTAAGAGCTTGAAAACAAAAGGACAACATTTTATAACAATGTCTGGGTGATATAATTAAGTAATCTACACAGTATGAAATATCAAAAGTGCAATTAGATAAAAATAACATTATCTGAAATAACAATACACTATACAGCGCAGACTGATAGGGCAAACTCACCTAGGATCCAAGAAATAGTTCTTCTTATCCAAAATTCCTCTTATAAGGGTGCAAGCATATAATAATATATGTACAATGTACAATACAATATTGTTCTTCACAACAAAAATTCGCAACATCCGAGATCACCTTAAACAGTTTGCACTGTATATCCTAAACTCATTGAAAAGGGTTTGTTAATTTGTCAGCAGCCCCTGACAGCTTTGAAAATACATAGATGCAACGCAGAGAGATAAGCATCTACTAGAAAAATGAGAGAAGTGGAGAGAATGAGTCAATTAAATGTGTGTTCAGAAAGTGTTTAACAATGGACATCAATATATATATATGTTTTAAAAAAAACTGTTTTGGCAGAATTTAGCAGGAAGAAAGCCATAAAGAAATTTTGAGGAATATAAATACATGAAAAGTTAAAGTTGCATATTTTTTTAAACAACCAATGCAAGGTGCTCTGCTGCCAAATCGCCCACAGCTGTGTTTCAAAGGCGGGCTTATGGGTTTACAAACTGCATCTGTAACCCCTTCACCACGAAGCCAACATATAAAGGCATAAATGACCGGAAATGTTTAATCAGGGGCAAACGTGGCATTTTAGTTGAAAAATCTGCACATAGATTTCATCTGACAGATTACATTTGCATATCTGTAACCTATTACCTGATATATCTTTGAAATGATTAACCCATGTTTGTCATTTGTGTGTGTTTCAGAAACACTTGCCAGTTCTCCGAATTGTCCTTATCTCTCCGCTCAAGAACAACTTGGGAAACCAGAACTTTCAGATGTATTGTATAAGGGCAAGCATCAAATGTTTACCAAAGTAATAGACATGGCTGGCTGCAGCAGTGATCCTGAAATGATACAACAAAATAAAGCAGTATCCAGGGTGACTGGGAATAATCATGAAGCATCACTAGAGCACAGGAACTGCAGTCACATTTCACAGAATGTATCTTCAATGTTTGCAATTAGCACTAAAGTATC
The DNA here is from genome assembly GCA_014155875.1 of Cepaea nemoralis. Lineage (NCBI taxonomy): Eukaryota > Metazoa > Mollusca > Gastropoda > Stylommatophora > Helicidae > Cepaea > Cepaea nemoralis. The sequence goes on from JACEFZ010014597.1 coordinate 384,015, forward strand.
TTTGACTGATAAAAATTGTCAATTGCAAAATAACATGAAAGTGAAAACAGGAGACAGACCCGTCATGGCTGATGATGGTGATCCAGAAGTCAGTTTAGACAGCCACTTAAGCGGACACGAGAGGAAAGATACAGAAGTGGAGCCCTTCAAGTATGATTTGTGTGGTCCACCATTTACTTTAGCTGATAGTCTGAAACTCCAAAAGTTTACAGAAGAGAAACCTTACCGGTGTGAAGATTGTGGTGCTGGGTTTACTCGTTCTAGCGATCTGAAGACACACAAAAGAATACATACAGGAGAGAAACCTTACAAGTGTGACGATTGTGGTGCCATGTTCACTCATTCTGGCAGTCTGAAGACACACAAGAGAACACATACAGGAGAGAAGCCTTACAAGTGTGACGATTGTGGTGCTGTGTTTGCTCAGTCTGGTGGTCTGAAGATACACAGAAGAACACATACAGGAGAGAGGCCTTACAAGTGTGATGATTGTGGTGCATCTTTTACTGAATCTAGTAATTTTCTGAAACACAAGAGAAAACATACAGGAGAGAGTCCTTTCAAGTGTGATGAGTGTGGTGCTGTGTTTACTTCTTCTGGCACTCTGAAGGCACATAAGAGAACGCATACAGGAGAGAAGCCTTACAAGTGTGACGATTGTGGTGCTGTGTTCACTCGTTCTAGCGATCTGAAGGCACACAAAAGAATACACACAGGAGAGAAACCTTACAAGTGTGACGACTGTGGTGCCATGTTCACTCATTCTGGCAGTCTGAATACACACAAGAGAACACATACAGGAGAGAAGCCTTACAGGTGTGACGATTGTGGTGCCATGTTCACTCAGTCTGGCGCTCTGAAGACACACAAGAGAACACATACAGGAGAGAAACTTTATGAGTGTGATTATTGTGGTGTATATTTTGCTGAATCTGTCTTGGCGAAACACAAGAGAACTCATACAAGAGAGCGACCCTACAAGTGTGATGATTGTGGTTCTGTGTTTACTCGTGCTGGGAGCCTGAAGACACACAAGAGAATCCATACAGGAGAGAGACCATATAAATGCAACGTTTGTGGTGCATGTTTTACTCAAATGAATCATGTGAATAGACACAAGAGAATACATACAGGGGAGAAACCATAAATGTGTGATAATAAGATAAGAGATACATGAGAGGAACCTTAAATGTGTGATGTTAAGTTATGAGATACAGAAGATAAACCTTAAGTGTGTGATGATCAATTAAGAGATACAGGAGAGAAACCTTAAGTGTGTAATGATAAGTTAACCCTTTACACGGCAGACGTTTGTCCATTTTGTAGCCCAGAACGGGCAAGAAGAATTTTGAGGTTCGGTAAAATTTCAGGTTACGTTAGTAAAATCATCACATAAAAGGTGTTAGTCAACCGATTTTACTTAAATAAAAAACAAAATGAAGTAAAAAGCATGCAGAGTATTTTACTTATATGAATGTTCCCAGTAATCCACACATGAACACAAATATTTACAAAATATAACATATTGTTTGTGATTGTCAGTCAATTATACAACAATTTACAAACACATTTTCAGAATCAGAATCACTTTCTTTAACCGACTCATGACTGCTAACTCAAAGTAATGCTAATCACTGATATCTAGCTCTGATTCAGTCAAATTCATGCACGTAAATGTCACTTAAATTGAACCCAGCGAAATCTCCACTATCACTTGAAGAATCGTCAAAATCTGTTTTGAAAAACTAAGCGTAAAAACCAAGAAAACTATAAACAAAATCCGTTCAAATTCATAGTGCACACTTGAAAATGGCGGCCACGTTGTCAAGCTATCGCGGAAACCCAAAGTAGACAATCGGAAATCTCCGAGAGCCACGCGAGCGCGTTATTACAATGCTAGTAGTAGCTCGGACGTATTCAGATGATTTGCACGTTCCGGGGTTCGGACGCTTTGGGACGATTTGCCTGGTAAAGGGTTAAGAGATACAGGAGAGACACCTTAAGTGTGTGATGATAAGTTAAGACTTAGTTTACAAATGTTGCTGTTATGTAGCTGGGAGCTGGGTTGGGATGAGCGCCCAACCTTGCATAAATTCCCCAAAGGCTCGTGCATTCATCACCTCTGCAGCAAAAGTCCAACTCCTGGCCTGCTCATGGCAGAACTGTTTTACCTAACAGGAGAAGGGGTGGCAGTGAGTGACTAGCGCCGAGAAATAACCAGAACGCTCTAGATGTGTATGCACATATGCATGCACAGACACGTGTGTGCATACCTGCCTACACACCTAAACTTGAGTAAGACCAAAGTCTGCTCTAGCAAAGGAAAGGTGCTGAAGACAGAGGCAACCAGCCAGAAGGCGCACCACAGAAATCAGGATGCCATTCAGTCACGCTATGAAATATGTCTGCTATAGGCCTGTGGAGCCAGGGGACCTGAGAATAGAGCGTCTGGCCATACCAAACAAAAACTAAAAATAATGCACTGGAATGCTGAGGGAGTCAGCAACAAAAAAATAGAACTAGAAAACATCTAGGACCAAGAAAAAGTAAGCATACGTTGCTTGCAAGAAACTCACCTCAACGAAAATATAGCCTTCGAAAATCAGAGGCTACCAGTGTTACTGATCTGACCGAAAGGAACAGGCGAAAGGGCGGGATACTGACGTTTATAAAAAATAGCATCACTGCTTCCCAAATTGAAGTTTGCATGGAAGGGGCTGAGTATCAGACACCTAAACCTCCCCCGATGTGTCTCCACCTTGCCGTGGTGGGGGAGCTTGAGTGTCCCACTGACCCCAAGCGCTGTTCCGATGGATATTAACTACATATTGGACAGCTCTTGGGATAGGGACCAGACTAAGAGAGACACAACCTGCTGCTCTGCAGGTAGACTGAGGGTAGCAGTCTAAATCAGGCAAACGATGCCAATAATCTCTGTCCGGACATAACCTCTAAGGCTCCCAGCCGAGGTGTATGGCTGAATCTAAGCCATAAACCCTCGGAAGTGAGAGCCTGGCCGACACAAACCTACATCAAAATTGAGGTGAGGGCTGAGCATGCTACATGCTTGGCACAGATACTCATTCGATGGCTCTTAGCTGGGGGATATGAGGGATCCCCGGATGAGAGGGCCTGGCCGTTACTCGCCCACAGAAGCACGGAGGTAAGGTGCTGAGCCGGCAGCACATGTAGCCTACCTTGTGAGCGAGTACTAAAGGTGGGAAAACACCTCTGGCGCACGTTTCGTAGATAGTCTGTAACCGTACTCATGGAGTGAGTGTAGTCAAAGGTGGAAAATTGTCTCGTTGACACGAAATGGAATGCCTGTCTTGCGAATCCATTACGTGGCAGCCCGAAGCAAAAGCTTGCTGTGTGGAAGTCGAAATAAGAGTCTAACTTGTCTCGAAACCCGAGGAAGGCTAACCTCATCAAAAATGCCCGCTGAAGCCGGAAGGCCAGCCTACAGGCGACAAAATAAAAATGGCACTACGCAATTACGTCCGAGTGAAATGTCTTTTGTGACTGGAAAAGCTCTAACTAGTCTTTCCTCGTGCTAGGAACATCTGCCTAGTTTCCGAATGCTGCTCCTGTTCGGAACAGCTCTGACTAGGTAGTTTTCCAAATGTCCGACGTGTCTGGAACAGCTCTGACAGACACAACGACAAGCCTGAAAAACTCGCTGAGTGGATATTGACTGCAGACCAGTCTGGTCTGTGCGGGAACGGCCTGGGGCGAACGAAATGCCCAATATATTGAAGTGAGGAATTAAAGCAGCCATAAGCAGGACATGACGATTCCCTCGGTGAGCCCAGCACCAGGGCGCTGTGTGCCGGCCCTGCAATTATGGAAGCCACCCTGGATGGCGGAAAATGCCATGGTCTGTCCCTGCCTTCCTTTGAGGGATGACCGTTGTCTTCGACCGTTCCAACTTGGCCAGCTGGGTTGTGGACGGTACCGCAAACAGTGAGAGTCTCCCAGGAATGCTACCTGGTCAAAAAAGCACGCTAAAGCCGGCTGTGTTGGCCTACAGGTTTCGACCCAAGGGCGCATAACAGACACAACGCAATCACATCTGAAAAAACACCCCGGATGAACGCAAAGAAGAAGAAGAAGAATACACCTAAACTTAAGACAGGCAATACAGACCTTCATCTGATCAATTACTACTGCCCAAGTGACCACCCACAGGCACTGGACACACTACCATTAAAAGAAAAAAATGATTGTGTGTGGCGACTTCAACAGCCACTCGCAGAACTGGGGCTATGATCACATGGACCAGAGAGGAGAGAGACTGGAAGACTGGCAGGATGAGAATAAATTCATCTTGATTAACAAACCGTCTGACCCACATACTTTCTACTCGAGATCATGGCACACTACAGCTACACCTGACCTGGCTTTTCATTCGCCAGACCTGGAGTGGAACATTACATGAATTGTTGGGAAACAACTTGGTGGCAGTGACCATCGGCCAGTCTTTCTAACTGTAGAAAATGAGCTTGTAAGTGAAAGTAGCACCCTCTAGAGGTGGATCTACATGAAAGCAGACTGGGCAATGTACAAGCATTACACCAGCATACTGGTTAGAAACCTTAACACTGAGAAAGACATAAAAAAAGTAGTTGAAGAGTTTGGGAAATGCATACTGCAGGCAGCACGAGAAACAGTACCACGAGGAGCCCTTAACATTATAAACCCTACTGGAGTAGTGAACTGGAACAGTTCACTAATGATGTGGAAGTGTGTAGAAGGCAAGCAGATGCCAAACCCAGCCAAGAGCACCACAATAAATTCCAGCATGCAAAAGCCAAATTTCAAAGGGCCAAGCTGCAGGCTAGACGGAAAAGCTGGCAGAAGAAAACAGTCACTGAACTTTGAAAGAGACACAAGGAAGTTGTGGAAGTTAATAAAACAACTTAACGATGAGGGCACAGGGAGGAAACTCAAAAACTGCACTACATGAAGATGGAAACATCTTAACAGGAAAGCTAGACCATTTTGCGGACTCATTCGCACAAGATAACAATATTGAAATTAGTCCAGAGAAACAACAAGAGGTTCGAGAGAAATGGCAACATACAGGACAGAATGAAACAGTACATGAGATTCTGGAGGCACCTATCACAACTGGTACTAGCCATATCAAAACTGCAAATTAGAAAGTCACCAGGCACAGATGGTATCTCCAATGAAATTATCAGGAACCTAGGAACAGAGTCCAAAGCAAAGCTGTTGCAGATCTTCAATAACAGCTGGACCTTATGCAGTGTTCCACAAGCCTGGAGAGAAGCAATCATGATACCCCTCCTAAAATCAGGGAAAGATAGTTCCATTGCCTCCAGCTACAGATCAATTAGCCTCACCAGCTGTCTCTGCAAAATACTGGAGCGCATCATCAATCACAGACTGCAGTGGTACATTGAAAGTGAAAACATCCTTGTGCCACAGCAGGCTGGCTTTAGGCAGTGCTACTCTACGGAAGATCAGACAACCTACCTCTCTCAAGAAATTGAGGATGCATTCCAAGAGAAGAAGCTAGTGCTTGCTGCATGGATAGGTCTGAAGAAAGCCTTTGACAAAGTCTGGAAAGAAAGTCTGATGAAGAAACTGAGAAACTGCAAAGTCAATGGAAAAATGTACAAATGGGTGAAAGCATACTTGCACAACAGAAGAGCCCGAGTATAGATAGACGGACTCAAGAGCAAGAAAGTACTACTGCGTCACTCCAGGGCTGAGTCTTGTCCCCCACACTTTTTCTAATCTTCATCAATGATCTTGTTGCTAATCTACTGCATGGAATTAAAGCGGCAATGTACGCCAATGACCTGGTTCTATGGAGCACAAATGAACATGCATCTGTGGCCACCAGATTGCTACAAAGAGCTGTAGATACATTTGTTGCATGGGCAAATAGATGGTGTGTCAGCATAAACACTGACAAGTGCAGCACCACTCTATTTACCCTCTCTCCAAAGCAAAAGGCAGGAATCATCCAGATAAATGGAACACCTCAAAGAGAAGATAAAGATCCAACATACCTTGGAGTAACATTTGATGGTAGGCTGACATGGAGAAAGCACATCAACAAAAGCCAGAAGGAAAATAGCCATTTTGAGAAAGCTAAGTAGGACCACATGGGGAGCCAGTGGGAAAATACTTAGCAAAGTTTATCAACAGAGCATACGACCACACCTGTAATATGGGTCAACTGCGTGGTGTTCGGCATCAAAAACCACACTACAAGAGCTGGACAAGGTGCAAAATCAAGCACTTAGAGTCACCACGGGACGGATGAGATCAACCCCTATAGTGGAAATAGAGAAGATGGGGAGGACACAAGCACTGAGAGAGCGCAGAGATACGAAAATGCTAATACAAGCAGAAAAGTTCCTCAGCTTGCCAGGCCACCCTATGAAGAACAGATTTGAAAACCTAGCTATGGGGCGGTTGAAAAGAAGTAGTTTTATCCACCAGTCCAAACGCCTGTAGAACCGTGCCGTAACCCTGTCTCTGGGCAATTGATACGAGCAGAACAAAGATCTTCATAATTTTGGAGCTACTTCGATGTGTTACATAGTAGACAGCGTTTTGAGATTCCGCGACAATCCAACTAGGAATCCTGGTCATGGCACCATTTCGTCCTCTGTAACAAAGCACACACAGAGAGGACTAACGAGTTCTGCTGGTTGAATATAAATTGAGTTTTATTTCAAATTGATGACCACTACAACAATCCTATTACAATTCCATATTTATGGTGACTTCTCTCCTCTAGTCTTAGATGTTTACTGACTGCCCTAACAACAAGCTACGTCACGACTTGAGCATCTTTCTTCCCATTCCATCCTGATGCTCAAGCGTGCTGTAGCTTTGCCCACCTAACTTATACATTCTGCTACACGTGTTGCATGGAGGGCAACTATCAGAAACGGAATAAAGACAAAGGAGAAAATGATTGCAGATAAAGCACACACACAGTGTGAGAGACGTAAGATTGTGCAAAATGGTGGAAATGACCATGTTTTCACATGCACCTACTGTGGGCAAACATTTGCAGCAAGAATTGGCCTTACCAGCCACACTCGCCACCGCCATGGATCGTAGTTATTAAGCCTTTTTAAAGCACAATGTACCAAACTATCGTCTGTCAAGACGGAAAGGTGCCAATGATAGTCTTTTCTTAGTTCTTGTGGTATAGTTTTGATAACTTTTAAGGGCTCCAACACAAGATGCTTCATGTATATCACACACCAGTCTTCGTTTGTGATTTCATAATGAATCATCAGCATTTCAAAGTTTTTAGTCCATGCGGAGATGCTATCACCCGCACAGAAATGTTTAATGATGCCTTTATACTTTCTGAATTTTTGTTCATGTTCTTTACTTTCTAATATTCTTGCTGCTATCTTGCTTTGGTTATCCAGTTCTAGCTATTTTAATTTAATTTGTGCTTCTAACTCATCTTTTCCAGACTTGACATTTAGTCCTGCTTGTTTGTTTTTGCTGTCTATTTCAACCTGTTTATTTTTGCTGTCTATTTCAGCTTTTCTCAACTCTCATTCTTGTACTTGATCCTCTCTTTCATTCTGCTCTCTTAATTTCTTTTCGCTCCATTCTACTAATTGTTCACCTGAGAATCCACACTTTATTCCCATTTCAATAAATTCATTTAGTGAAACATTTTAATTCACTTGCAATTTATAGTGAATGGGCACAAATGCGGCTTTCACTTATAATTTTGCCTTCACCCCTTTTACTAGGTAGGTGAATGTTATAATAGTAAACGATATGTATGTCTATCTTATGATTACATTCAATAGATCAAATGATAGCTTGTCTATTGCTTTAACATATTCATTAATATGATCGTTAATTATTATATATATCATCAATGTGAACACATTTCAATTATAAACGAATAGTACAGATTTGGGTATGTAGCAATAAAATATAATCACTTAGATCTATCAGCTTTTTCCTCCAGTGCTTGATTTACAATGATATCGTCTTTCTATTTTCGGTGAGATTGTCTTTCTTTGGTTGTTGCCTCTGCGTCGCTTGCTTGGTGGAGCTGATCTACTGGGGGAGGGGGGGGGGGGATAATGTTATTTTTGTTTTTTGTTTGTTTATACACCTGTCTGGTCTGTCTGTGAGTCTGATTCTTTATTGGAGCTATGACCGTTTATACTTATCTTTTAATTCCACAGTATTAATTTTCATGTCGTCTAGGGTCGATTATCTTTTTATGATCGGGATGTGTACCAAACTATTTTGTTATCTTTTTAGGTGGGTTAAGCATCGAGATTCTGTTCTGTTAGTTAAACTCTTATATATTTTGGTCCTATTATTTCAGATAGGACGAATGCTCCCACTTTTTACCTGTCAAAGACCTGGCTATCTTCCTGCCCTCGCACACTTGTCTCGGACAGATGAATTATAATGTTAGAAATAACGTCACTCTGAGACTAGCAGGAAATGCTTCCTGTACATCGTTTATTATATTACAACGTGTTAAAGAGCCATCTCACCACATGTTCTCTCACTACACAATTCACATCAACACTTCACTATTACTGTTGGGCAATGATTCTCACAGACTGTCAAACACTGGGTCCATCTTCGTTGGCATATTTACACACCGTTCACCTCTCGGCAGTCATTGCATTCTCCCATCTTACAAGTATATCACAGTTCACCAACAGCTCGAATGCAGTTCCACACGCCTGTCACATCCATTCGTCATGCTCTATCCTTCTACAGTCCTGCTCCCTCTTATTTCAATATGTCTGTCTCCGTCGGTCATCACACACATTCTGTCTTGACCAGTCCAGTCTTCCCCCAGTCACGTGGGTCTGTTCTGAGCTTTAGTCAGTCGGGCCGTGTCTTCTTTGCCCTGCGTAGTAGTCTAGCTATCCTTGACCTCGGCTAAGTTTCTGTGGTCGCTTGTGACCGTCAGTACCTATTGACTGGCTGTCACTCTGTATTTTCTTACATAGCTTAGGACTCTGATTTGACAGCAGACCACGTTGCGTAGTTGTTTTTTTAACAAAATGATGTGGGTACCGGTCATTCAGAAAGCAATGGCACACTACTGAACGTAAACTTACCATGAGATTACACCAGCAAAACATGCTGGTGTTGACTGTAAGGTCCTGTAAAGGATATGCAACTAAGTTGGGAGAGAGGAAAAATATTTATTGATAGAACACATCCTTGTCTTTCTCCTTGGTTTTGGCTGTTCTTGATTGCTCATTTTAATTACTGCTACTTGTTTCAAATGCATATTTTGTATTTGAGATCTTTCCGATAATGTTGATTATGTCCTCATGTTTCATCTCATGAAATATATAAAAGCATTAGTAGAAATCAATCTGCCTTTTTTGATTTTATTAGTGTTTGTAAGTTTGTAATGTGTTTAGTGCATTTTTGTTTTGTTAATTTATATTCTTAAATGCATACTTGAAACCAGTTTATTTTTATACATTCATTGTCCCTTTATTTCTCAACATAATTTCTACCAACATTGATGCACTGATCCATCGTTTTATCAGTCCTCCCAAACCGGCTGCATTGAATTGCGGGGTTGTTTGGAGTTACTGTAACAACTACAGGGGGGGGGGGGAATTTCACTTCAATGTATTATTGGGAAGATATTTGCCAGAATTGTTCTGCGCAGACATTTGAAGTCCTAGGAGATCAAGTCTACCTTGAATTAGTCTTGCTTTTAATGGAACCAGCCTACCATTGATTTAAATATTCTCATCGTGACAGCTGCAAGATCGTGTACTTTCCCCAACACTTTGAAACAAGCTTGTAATGAATATGGAGTATGTTCCACAGGAGCAAAAGCCCTTGCCCCGCTGGAATTACAAACGAGCAGATTGGGACAGATTTGCCACACTAACAGACAAATATTGTGAAAACATAAATACACGATATGGCAACATGAAGCAAATGGTGGAAAGTCTAAACAGAGCAATAATACAGGCAGCCACTGAGTCCATTCCAAGAGGAGCGAGGAAAAATTACAAACCATACTGGACTGAAGAAGTTTGGAGGACAAAGTTGAAGATGCCAGAAAGACAGCAGAGAGAGAACAAACAATTGAAGCGAACATCTCTCTCAAAGCCATCTCAGCAAAATATAAAAGAACAGTAAATCAAACAACAAGAGATTGTTGGAGGGAAAAAACAGAAAACCTTAATTTTGACGGATGGAAACAAACTATGGAAACTAGTGAAAGCCATGAACAATGAAGGACCTAGAAACAAACAATTAAACAAGGAAATGCCTTGCTTACAGGAAAAAAAGGCTGCAAATGCACTAATGGAACACTATGCCAGTGCAAACCACATTGATATTACAACCGAACATAAGAAAGCAATCAAAGATAAACAGATACATCATAGTAATACAGAGACAGCAGCAGAATATATGATGGCAAATCTAACAATGGAAGAAATGGAACAGGCAATGAATACCCTAAAAAAGAAGAAATCACCAGGAAAGGATGGAATCACAAATGAAATGCTAATAGGACTAGGCAACAAGGCAAAAAAGAAACTACTAGCAGTCCTAAATAACAGCTGGAAGAGAGGAATAGTCCCACAGGCATGGAAGGAAGCTATACTAATACCAGTCCCAAAGAAAGGAAAAGACCTGGAAGAACCAAATGGCTATCGACCTATCAGTCTTCTTAGCTGTGTAGGAAAATTAATGGAACGCATTATCAATGGCAGGCTAACATGGCATCTGGAAGAAAACCAACTCTTAACACCTCACCAAGCAGGATTCAGAAAGTACAGATCCACTGAAAATCAAATAACCTATATAGCTCAGGAAATAGAGGATGCCTTCCAAGAGAAAACGCATACACTAGCGGTCTGGATAGATTTAGAAAAAGCATTTGATAAAGTATGGAAGGAAGGACTGAAAGTAAAACTGCAAAAAATGCATGTTTGTGGGAAAATGTACAAATGGATCAGCCACTACCTTGAGAACAGAACTGCCAGGACAAAAGTACAAGGACAAACCAGCAAAATGATGCTGTTGGAGCAAGGTGTCCCCCAAGGAGGCGTTCTTTCACCAACATTATTCCTAGCATATATAAACGACATCACGGAAAATTTTCCAGCCAGAGTACACACATCATCCTTTGCAGATGACCTAACCATATGGACATCTGAAGAATATATTAGTACAGCTAACAGCAGAATACAGAAGCCCTATTAGCACTAGAGGACTGGTCAAAATCATGGCTAGTGAAGATAAGTGAGGAGAAAACAACATGCACAGTGTTCTCCCTCTCAAATAAAACTCAGCAACCTAAGTTGGTAATGAAAGGAAAAATATTGCGCCATGAAGAAAATCCAAACTATCTCGGAGTCACCTTTGATCGTCGCCTGACATGGAAAACACAGGTTGAGAAAAATTGAACAAGAGCAAGGCAAAGAATGGCAATCATGAAAAAGCTTGCTGGTACAATGTGGGGAGCAGATGAGAAAGTTCTCAAGAAGCTATATACTGGACGGGTGAGGCCAGTACTGGAATATGGCATTGCAGCTTGGGCAACAGCAGCTAAGTCAAACTTTAACAAAATAAGTAGAGTCCAAAACCAAGGAATGCGAATCATAACTGGAAGCCTGAAGACAACGCCTATTAATGAACTAGAAAAGATCACTTGTTTACAACCAATGCAGGACAGAAGAGATAGCAGAGCCCAGCAACAAGCAGAAAAATTTAGAAGATTGACAGACCACCCTATGTATAACAGGTTTAATGGTTTTGGAAAAGGAAGACTGAAGCGTAGCAACTTTGTAGAAACTGCAAAACGAAAGATTAGGGCAGATCCCATACTTAACATATCAACAGTCAAGCCCATTTACTATGCACACAACTTCCCAGCTTGGAGACAGCAGCAACTGCCTGAGATGATAGAAAACATTCCTGGTATTGAGAAAAAGAACACTCAGCATGAAACCGAAAGAAGAGAAATAACCCTAAACTACATAAAAGAACATTACCCAAGCAGCAATTGGACCCATTCATATACAGATGGATCAGCCAAAAATTCAATAGAGAATGGAGGAGGAGGAATTCTCCTAAATTTAAAAAATGGAGTGAAAAAAACACATTCAGTGGCAACTGGAAAGTTTTCAAGTAACTTCAAAGCGGAGGTAGAGGCTCTGAAAACTGCAGCAGAAATGCTCTTGATGGAGGAAAATAAAAAGAAGCAAATAGCTATCTTCACAGATGCAAAGTCAGCTGTCTCAATACTGAAGAGCAATAACAGCACAGAAATAGCTGACCTAAGAGCAGCACTCCATGGTCTAAGCCAGAAATCCAAAAAAGTTGTAATACAGTGGATCCCATCACATTGCAGTATACCTGGAAATGAAGAGGCTGACAGACTGGCAAAAGAGGGCGGACGACTACCACAGCCTGACATAGACATAACTTACAATGAGGCAAAGAGGTTGATAAAAAGCACCTATAAAACCAAATAGGAATCAGAGCATCCAGGCCATTAGAAGGATGATGCATATTACAAACTCGACCGAAGAGAACAAGTAGCAATCTTCAGACTCCGCACAGGACATAACAGGCTGAAACACCACTTGTTCAATAAACTAAAGATAGGAGATACCGATGAATGTAATTGTCAAACTGGAAAAATGACAGCAAAACATTTGCTGCAGGATTGCCCAATATATGCAGAACAGAGAAAGATATTTTGGCCCACACCTGCTTCATTTGAGGACAAGCTCTATGGAGATATCAACAAGCTCAAGTTGACCGCGACTACATACAGGCTGACATTTAAAGGTGTATGAAGAAGTATTCAGACTGCCACACTTCATACCACAGGTATGTCGGTTACAAAAGCCTCCCAGAGGCATGAAATGGAATATTGCTCGGATAGCAAATCCATTACGTGGAAAGTCCGAATCAAAAGCTCACTGTGTGAGCTTCATAAAAAGGTGGAAAGTGTCCTAGTGGCACGAAATGGAATATTGCTTGGATAGCAAATCAATTACGTGGAAAGTCCGAATCAAAAGCTCACTGTGTGGGCTTCAAATAAGGTGGAAAAGTGTCCTAGTGGCACGAAATAGAATATTGCTCGGATAGCAAATCCATTGCACGGAAAGTCCGAGTCGAAAGCTCACTGTGTGGATGTCATCTGCACACTGCATTCTTCTGGTTTCTGGAAGAACAGCCTGTGGTGAACGGAAGGCCCAATATACGGAAGTGAGGCTAAGCAGCCATGTGCAGGACGTGACGATTCCTTGGGTGAGCCCAGTACCAGAGCGCTGTGTGTTGGCTCTGCAATTATGGAAGCCTCCTTGGATGGCGGGGAATGCCCATGGTCTGCCCCTGCCTGCCCTTGAGGGCTGACCAGGATGTCTTTGGCTGTTCTATATGGGCCAGCTAGGATGGGAGATAACACCACACCAGTGAGAGTCAAACGTCCTAAGAAACCCCCGGGAAGGTTAACCCGGTCAACAAATGCCCGCAGAAGTCGGATGTGTCGGCCTAACGGCGCAAGAACGCAACTCTGCTGTAAACAGGCACAACGCAATCACATCCACACAACAAAAAAACTCCGGATGAACGAAGAAGAAGAAGACACTCTTTGAAATATACTTTTCACTTTTATTGAAATATGCCTTTCGTGATTAGGATGGTGGTATAAACATTCACTCACGCTCGCTCAGATGGCAGCCTCTACAATGCTTAGAGATGATTGAGGGCCAAGACCAAAATTAGGAGGGCACTGATCAGAGAGTTGCTTTTTTCATATAATGCTGCAATTACGACCCGCTCTGAGGAAGAATTACAATGCCAACTGTCTGCATTCTCAAATACTTGTTATGAATTTGATTTAACAATTAGCACATAAAAGACAGTTTATGATACAAGGTACACATGGCGGACAATCAATCTTTATTGACCGCGCAGAGCTGGAGATAGTAGACCATTTTACATATTTAAGATCAGATTTAAACAATAAATTATCCCAAGATCGGGAAATAACATCAGGATTGGTAAGGCAGCAACAACAATGAACAGGTTAACAAAACGAGTCTGGGAGAACAGAAAGCTTACTGTCAAAACAAAAGTCCTCGTCTATTAAGTCTGTGTCCATAGTACTCTCCTTCACACCAGTGAAACCTTGTCAACTTACTCGCTCTAGGAGAAACACTTAAACGGCTTTCATATGCGGTGACTGCGAAAAGTAATTGGCATTAAGTGGCAGGATAAAATCACAAATACTGAAGTATTGGAAAGATCAGGTTGTGTGGCGGTTTGTTTCATGCTCCGTCTTCGTATACACTACGATGTATTAAGAGGAAGGATAACGGTTAAATACCAAAGGACATCTTTTGTGTATGTGGTGAATTACAGGGCTTGTGTGTTTCAATGGCCCCAAGAGCTTTGCCGACAGTAGCGCAGATACTATTATTAGGGTATACCATGTCGGACAGGTCGAGGGGTAGGAACTAAACAAAGAAATTCCATACCGTGCTGCCTTGTATGTGGCAAATGATCTCCATATGGATGTATCTTGCTTATGACCGAGAAGTTTTCCGGAAGGTTGTTATGGGAGCAAAGTTCTGCAAAGTAAAGGATATGCTACTGAATGAATGAATTCTACCTTGTAGTTAAATGGATGACTGAGGAAATTTTACACTTAATGGAAACAAGAAGACTCAACAAAAATAATCCTGCCAAATATGAAGACATTCACAGACAAGTCAGAATATTATGTAGGAAGGCAAAAGAATCATGGCTTGAGGAAAAGTGCTTAGAAATTGAAAAACAACACAACAGTCAAAATACCAAATTAGTGCACAAAAGAATTCAGGAACTTACTAATAAAAGAACAAGTACATCAACAGGCTGCCTAAAAACTAAAGATGGCAAAATCATAATAGAAAAAGATCAGATTCTACATGTATAGACAGATTATGTGAAAGACCTGTATAATGATAACAGAGAGGAACAGTATGCTTTTAGATTTAATAATGAAGGACCAGCAATTTTAAAGATGGAGGTTCAAAATGTTCTTAAGCATATGAAAGCTGGCAAGGCCCCCGGTGCAGATAACATCACAACAGAAATGATTAAAGCTTTAGAAGAATTTGGACTAGAGCAAGTCACTAGACTGCTGAACACATTATATGATACTGGAGATATACCTTCTGAATTATGTAATTCTGTATTTATTGCAATCCCAAAGAAATCAGGAACCTTAGAATGTGATCAACATAGAACAATTAGTATAATGAGTCACATCACAAAGATTTTGTTACGAATTATCATGCAAAGAGTGAGGAAGAAAATACAGCCTGAAATAGGGGAAGAACAATGTGGGTTTGCAGAAGGAAAGGGTACAGTAAATGCTGTGTATATGCTGCGAACAGTTATTGAACGTGCTTTAGAAGTAAACAAGGATATACATCTTTGCTTTATTGACTACACAAAGGCTTTTGATAGAGTTAGACATGTCAACATTGTGGATATGCTTGCAGATCTACAAATTGATGGGAAAGACATTAGACTTATAAAAAACATATATTGGAAACAACAAGCTGCCATAAGGATTGATAATAAAGTAGGACAATATCAACCTATTAAGAGAGGTGTTAGGCAGGGATGTGTAATGTCTCCAGATCTTGTTTCCCTATACAGTGAAAATATTTTCAGAAATGTAGAAGACCTAAATGGAATCAGCATTGGAGGACGAAACATAAATAACATTAGATATGCAGATGATACAGTATTGATTGCAGACAATGCACAGGATCTGCAACAATTAGTAGACGCTGTTGTTGTACACAGTGAGCAGCTGGGGTTGGAATTAAATTGTAGGAAGACACAGGTTATGGTCGTCACTAGGAAGAACGAAGCACCACAATGTAATATACAAGTAAATGGGAATATTCTTCAACAAGTGAATCGGTTCAATTATCTCGGAACAGTCATAACATCGGATGGCAGATGCCTTGAAGAGATTAGAACAAGAATCGCCATTGCGAAAGTAGCCTTTAGCAAGATGAAAAACATTCTGACCAATAAAATGATGTCAACTGAAACGAGAAAAAGAGTGTTGAGGGGATACATAGAGCCTGTTCTTTTGTATGGATGTGAAACTTGGACAATGTGCAGTCAAGCTGAAAAACATCTGATGGCTGCAGAAATGTGGTTTCTGAGGAAAATGCAAAGAATACCATGGACAGATAGAAAAACCAATGACCAAGTACTACAAGAGACAAATGAAAATCGTAGATTGATTAGAGAAATTAGACGTAGACAGTCAAAATGTTTTGGACATGTTATGAGAAGAAATGGACTGGAGAACTTAGTGACAGCTGGCAAGATCGAAGGGAACAGACCAAGAGGAAGACCGAGAGGAAAATACCTGGATGGCTTGGCCACATGGCATGGACGAGACAGGAACACTGAGCTGATCCACGACACTGGTGATCGAGTGAAATGGCGAGTCATGACCGCCCACGCGTTCCGACATGGTACATGATTGATTGATTGAGTTAAACTGGGGACTAGATTAAAAACAAAAGTTAGTTGCACATCCATTACAGAACGAAGCAGTCAATCCCAGCATTTTTTTTTAATGTTCGTGATTCCTGGGTAAGTTTACGTTCAGTTATTGCTTTCTGAACGACCGGCACCCATACCATTTCATAAAAATCCAACTCAAAAGGTCTGTTGCCAAATCACCAGCAGCTGTTTCGAATGCGGTATGCGGGATTACGAACTGCGTCCGTAACGCATTCACCACAGAGCCGGTAAAGACTAGATAAAGCATACCTGAAAAAATGCTCGTCGAAATTGCATGATGATGTATTGAAGACAGGGTTCGTGAAACCGTGCGACATAACTAACTGGCTAAAGGTTATCACACTTTTTTGAGGATGTTTTATTTTGCGTTCGCCCTCTTTGAACTCAAACATAGTACAAACAATTGCTAGCTAGCCATCACACTGCGATTCAGGATCGCCGAACCTAACCGTAATATATTTGTGATTATGCTCGGCAACGCATTTTGTGTGTCTCCGATCCGAGGAGATTAAGAGTACCCGCGATGTTACATTCCCTGATTATTTCAAGATCGCGTTACAATAGACACCGATTACTGGATATAGTATAGTTTTCCCATCCACGCTTTAATGTCTGTAATCTTTGTTATACCGGAGAACCAGGCTGTTTATTCTAAGTGGTAAGTAATACCGTTTTATGAAACGTGATACATCGTTCTACTATGCTGCAGAAGTCGGATGTGTCGGCCTAACGGCGTAAGAACGCAGCTCTGCTGTAAACAGGCACAACGCAATCACGTCCGAAAAAAAACTCCGGATGAACGCAGAAGAAGAAGTTCTACTATGTATTATTCAATTTAGCCTCTGATGTTGCCATTATTACTTGTATTTTGAATACACTCGCATAACTTGATTAAGTATTTTGTATTTTTATTTTGCGCTCCCTCACTTTAAACTCAAGCGTAGTCTATAACACTACTTCTAATAGTGCTGGACTGAATTTTGCATGTGGATTAGCTTTACCTATTAACAATGTCCCTTGCCACCAGGCGAACTTACTCCGACTTCAGAGGTACTTGTAATTAAGGTAAAAAAATGTTAAGGACGATAGGTTAACATTTTAGTCCAACTGTCCGGTGTAGAGGTTGAACCCCTTACAGCGGCACCAGAACACCAGATGTTTAAGAACATACGTTATTATCCATTCGGCCATGCTGACCTAATCAGTATTATACTTCGAGTCTTTATACTAACTATTATACAATCAGTTTTATAAAGACAGGAATTAGTGAAAACCAGTGGGACGCAGAGGTGTTTCCAAGGCACCAGGGCTGGGTTCTATGCTGGTCAAGACATATTGATGCGTCCTTGGCAACAGGTCCTTTTGAGGTCCTGGCTGAAGTCAGTAGGATCGTTGATTCCTCTGGAGTCGGAGAGTGTCTGCCTGCACGGTTAGGAACCACCAGTCTGCACACCAATAAGTCAGACATGGGACAACTGATACTCACGCAAACCTCAGGTCCTGTATGACATCACACTGATGTTGGACAACAGGATGTCTTCATACGACATACAGGACTTCACGCTGGAGGACACAGCCAGCGAACACAAGCAAGCAAGCAGTGAAGAACAGTATGTATTAAGAATAGAAATTAACAAAACAAAAATGCACTAAACACAATACAAACACTAATAAAATCAACTAAGGCAGACTGATTTCTACTAATGCTTTTATGTATTTCATGAGATGAAACATGAGGACATGATCAACATTATGGGAAAGATCTCAAATACAAAATATGTATTTGAAACAAGTAGCAGTAATTAAAATGAGCAATCATGAACAGCCAAAGCAAGGAGAAAGAAAGGATGTGTTCTATCAATGAATATCATTTCTATCTCTCTAGTTAGTTGCATATCCTTTACAGGATGTTGCAGTCAACACCAGCATATATTGCCGTTGTGATCTCGTTTCAAGTTGACGTTCAGTAGTTTGCCTTTGCTTTCTAAATGACTGGCACCCACATCATTTTGTAAAAATCCAACGCAACCTGGTCTGCTGCCAAATCGTGCGCAACTGTTTCGAACATGGGTTTGCGGGATCACGAACTGCGCCCGTGACCCCATTCACCATGGTGCCGGCTTCTGTCTTTCTCTCTCTACATCAAAATAATGAGGAATTTCAGAGATAGACCAGGAATATGAATTGGATATTATACTGATGATACAGTATTAATAGCTAACACAAAAGATCTGCAACAACTGTTAGACATTGTACAACAAAAAAGAATTTATCGGAATGACTAGATAATAGAAATAATAATTACATATATTTTTTGTTTAAAAAATGCCAAAATGTGATGACAAAAAAAAAAAAAAAAAAGAGAGAGAGAAATACTTAACCAAGTCAATGAATTCAAATATCTGTCGACAAACATAACATCAGAAGGAAGATGCATGACAGAGATTCTTCTTCTTCTATGTTCATCCGGAGTTTTTTTTTCTTCGGATGTGATTGTATTGCACCTGTTTACAGTGAAGCTGCGATACTGCGCCTTTAGGCCGACACATCCAACGTCTGCGGGCGTTTGTTGACCAGTTTAACCTTCCCAGGGTGACAAAGATTAAAAGCAGACCAGGTCAAGGAAAAGCTAAATTTCAGAAGATGTATGTTTAGTAATAAGTCTCTAGCATTCAATGTCAGAAAGAGAGTATGGGATGATATTATAACAAGACATGATATTATAACAAGACATGATATTATAACAAGACATGATATTATAACAAGACGGATGTTATGCCTCATAATTAGCAGGTGATCGAGTATTGATGACGTTGGGCAAAGAATTGCGTGGCATAACAACAGGACAACGGCGGAACCTTGCCATCAGAGCTTCTGGTCAGCCGCTGGTGTATTAAACTGAAGAAGGGAAACATCTGAGAAATAGAAGAGAATGGACATTGGAGTTTTATGAAGTTATAGTATCTAAGTAAGGAATGGAAACCTCTCCGTACCAAAGATGCAGCACCATATGCTCATTTAATTTTGTATGATCCACAACCTTGCATAGCCTGTTTTTATGACTGCTTAATGAAACGTCAATGCATCTAGAATGAACCACAAATAAAAAGATATACAGAACCTATCACAGCCTGAGGTCTTCATTTAGTTATGAACCCCGAGTTCAGGTGGGTTTTGATTTGATCGTCGTTCTGCCCGTTCATTCCATTTGTATGAACATGTCACAACACTTAGTACGAACTATCAAGGTTCGACCACACGATCACCCGGCCACTGAAGAGCCTCTCGGTGGTGGCTGGGGCGCAATGGGCGCCGAAGCTGCTATAATATAAAGAGCATCTTCTGCTGTTTGGGAGTGAATCTAGGAATGTAAATAGGAGGTGCAATAACTGATTCATGACAATTTGTGCCCAGGTGATGTAATCTTCTACATGGATGGCTCTGTGCTAAGAGGTAAAAGATGTGCCTTAGGGTTCATGATGAAGGTTGGTGGATGAGGTTTTGGTGCAGGAGAGACTGGCATATGATACCACAACATGTAGTCTGAAAATGGAGGTGGAGGCAGTCACAGCAGTATTCCACAGGCTGGAGAACAATCAGTACACACATCATGATTGTAATAGACTCACAAAGTATGCTCAGAAAGGTGAAGACAAGCTTGCTTTGTGCAGAGTGGCAGGCTTCAATTCAACAATAAAAAATGGGTAGCCTCTGTTGGGTCTCTCCCCCACGACATTCAGGTGTGGTGAGAAACAAGCAGACAGACAGACTGGCTTGGTCTGCATCACTGGGTGAAGTAATGGCACATGATAGGGCAGACGTGGTCGTGGCCCTTTTGGAATCATGTGAATAGTGAGCAAGATCATCATGCCTGGAGAGAATGGAGCTGCAGGGAGGATCTCGACACTGTATTCAGAGAAAAGGCCAAACAGACACATAATCAGACTGCTAATGGTTTCACTAGAATTGGGACTCTTCACTGGCTGTTGAAGATTACTACAGATCACATGTGGGAATGTCTTGAGTGCCAAGCCAGTTCTTGACTTGACTCAACATAAATAAATGAATTAGAGACAGAGCTTGGAAGTAATGAAGCAGGCGCTTTGGTGAAATTGATAGAGGGGTTCGATGCTTAGGCTCACTGCCTGCTAAGTGAGGGGAAAGATTAATCACATATTCCCTCATTGCCTGCTAAGTGAGGAAAAGATTAGCCACCTATTACCCCATTGCCTGTTAAGTGAGGGAAAAATTAGCCACCTATTCCCTCATTGCTTGCTAAGTGAGGGAAAGATTAGCCACATGTTCCCTCATTGCTTGCTAAGTGATGGAAAGATTAGCCACCTGTTCCCTCATTGCCTGCTAAGTGAGGGAAAGATTAGCCACTTATTCCCTCATTGACTGCTAAGTGAGGGAAAGATTAGCCACCTATTCCCTCATTGCCTGCTAAGTGAGGGAAAGATTAGCCACCTATTCCTGCCGGCATCCAGGCCTACAAAATGTCATAGCCCTATCACATCACAGACCCATGACAGGAAACTACTTTGGAACAACTGTCTTTGAAACGAAGATGTTTTCTTGACAGACAAATGTTGTGAATACTTGTAATAGCTTCTCTCCTGTATCTTTTAACTTATCATCACACACTTAAGGTTTCTCTCCTATATTTCTTAACTTATCATCACACATTTAAGGTTTCTCTTCTGTATCTCTTAACTTATCATCACACATTTAAGGTTTCTCTCCTGTATATCATAACTTAATATCACACATTTAAGATTTCTCTCCTTATCTCATAACTTAACATCACACACTTAAGGTTTCTCTCCTGCATCTCATAACTTAAAACCACATATTTAAGGCTTGTCCTGTATGTATTCTCTTGTGTCTAGTCACATGATTCATTTGAGTAAAACATGCACCGCTAACATCACACTCATATGGTCGCTCTCCTGTATGGATTCTCTTCTGTGTCTTCAGACCGCCAGAACGAGCGAACTCGGCACCACAATCGTCACTTGTAAGGCTTCTCTCCTCTTTGCGTTCTCTTATGTTTCATCAAATGGGTAGATTCAGCAAAATATAAACCACAATCGTCACACTTGTAAGGCCTCTCTCCTGTATGTGTTCTCCCGTGTATCTTCAGACCACCAGAACGAGTAAACCCAGCACCACAATCCTCACTTGTAAGGCTTCTCTTTTGTATGCGTTCTCTTGTGTCTTCAGAGTGCCAGAAGAAGTAAACACAACACCACACTTGAAAAGACTCTCTCCTGTGTATTTTCTCTTGTGTTTCAGCAAATTACTAGATTCAGTAAAAGATGCACCACAATCGTCACACTTGTAAGGCTTCTCTTTTGTATGCGTTCTCTTGTGTCTTCAGAGTGCCAGAAGAAGTAAACACAACACCACACTTGAAAAGACTCTCTCCTGTGTATTTTCTCTTGTGTTTCAGCAAATTACTAGATTCAGTAAAAGATGCACCACAATCGTCACACTTGCAAGGCCTCTCTTCTGTGTGTTCTCCGGTGTATCTTCAGACCGTCAGGCTGAGTGAAAACAGCACCACAATCATCACACTTGTAAGACTTCTCTCCAGTATGTGTTCTTTTGTGTGTCTTCAGACTGCCAGAATGAGTGAACAAGGCACCACAATCGTCACACTTGTAAGGTTTCTCTCCTGTATGTGTTCTCTTGTGTGTCTTCAGACCGCCAGGCTGAGTGAACATGGCACCACAATCGTCACACTTGTAAGGCTTCTCTCCTGTATGTGTTCTCTTGTGTGTCTTCAGACTGCCAGAATGAGTGAACACGGCACCACAATCATCACACTTGTAAGGTTTCTCTCCTGTATGTGTTCTCTTGTGTGTCTTCAGATCACTAGAACGAGTGAACACAGCACCACAATCATCACATTTGTAAGGCTTCTCTCCTGTATGCGTTCTCCTATGTATCTTCAGACCACCAGAACGAGTAAACACAGCACCACAATCATCACACTTGAAAGGACTCTCTCCTGTATGTTTTCTCTTGTGTGTCTTCAGATCGCTAGAACGAGTGAACCCGGCACCACAATCGTCACATTTGTAAGGCCTCTCTCCTGTATGTGTTCTCCTGTGTATCTTGAGACCCTCAGAACGAGTAAACCCAGCACCACAATCCTCACACCAGTAAGGTTTCTCTTCTGTAAGTCTCCTCTCTTGGAGTTTCAGACTATCAGCTGCAGTAAAAGATGCACCACACGAATCATACCTGAAGGGTTCCTCTTCTGTATCGTTCCCCTCGCGCCCATGTAAGTTACTGTCTACACTGACTTCAGAATCACAAACATCGGCCATGAATGGTCCGTCTCCTGTTTTCACTTTTATGTTATTTTGCAATTGACAATTTTTATCAGTCAAAGATATTTTTGTGTTAATTGCAAACATTGAAGATACATTCTGTGAAATGTGACCGCACTTCCTATGTTCTAGTGATGCTTTATAACTATTCCCAGTCACCCTGGATACTGTGTTATTTTGTCCTGACATTTCTGGATCACTGCTGCAGCCAGCCATGTCTATTACTTTGGTAAACATTTGATGCTTGCCCTTATACAATACATCTGAAAGTTCTGGTTTCCCAAGTTGTTCTTGAGCGGAGAGATAAGTACAATTCTGAGAACTGGCAGGTGTTTCTGAAACACACACAAATGACAGACATGGGTTAATCATTTCAAAGATATATCAGGTAATAGATTACAGATATGCAAATGTAATCTGTCAGGTTAAATCTATGTGCAGGTTTTTCAACTAAAATGCCATGTTTGCCCCTGCTTTAACATTTCTGGTCATTTATGCCTTTATATGTCAGCTCCACGGCGAAGGGGTTACGGATGCAGTTTGTAAACCCATAAGCCTGCCTTTGAAACACAGCTGTGGGCGATTTGGCAGCAGAGCACCTTGCATTGGTTTTTTTACAAAATGGTATGGGCACAGGTCGTTCAGAAAGCAATGGCAAACTACTGAATGTAAACTTGCCAAGAGATCACAACAGCAAAACATGCTGGTGTTGACTGTGACGTCCTGTAAAAGATCAACTAACTTTAACTTTTTATGTATTTATATTCCTCAAAAACTCTTCATGGGTTTCTTCCTGCTAAATTCTGTCACAACAGTTTTTTAATATATATATATTGATGTCCATTGTTAAACACTTTCTGAACACACATTTAATTGACTAATTCTCTCATTTTTCTAGTAGATGCTTATCTCTCTATGTATTTTTAAAGCTGTCAGGGGCTGCTGACAAATTAACAAACCCTTTTCAATGGGTTTAGGATATACAGTGCAAACTGTTTAATAGGGTGATCTCGGATGTGACGAAAACCTGTTGTGAAGAACAATATTGTATTGTACGCTGTAAACATATTATTATATGCTTGCACCCTTAT
The DNA here is from genome assembly GCA_014155875.1 of Cepaea nemoralis. Lineage (NCBI taxonomy): Eukaryota > Metazoa > Mollusca > Gastropoda > Stylommatophora > Helicidae > Cepaea > Cepaea nemoralis. Next base: position 408,031 of record JACEFZ010014597.1, read on the forward strand.
AAGAGGAATTTCTGATAAAAAGAACTATTTCTTGGATCCTAGGTGAGTTTGCCCTATCAGTCTGCGCTATATAGTGTATTGTTATTTCAGATGTTATTTTTTATTTAATTGCACTTTTGATATTTCATACTCTGTAGATTACTCAATGATATCACCCAGACATTGTTATAAAATATTGTCCTTTTGTTTTCAAGCTTTTACAAACACACATTATGAATTAGATGGGACTTTTGTTTCCTCATTTAGAGGCAAATCCTATGTGACACTGGCAGGTGATGTCTCCTGGAATGTGAAACAAAAAATTTTCATGGCCGATAGAACAGACAATAAAATGTATTAAACCTTTACAGGTCACAGCGGCCAATTCCGGCCGATGCCATAAAACGATCGTAGCGTCCGATACTATTATGCATTGTAAAAACGCGATCTCTCGGCTTTCCGACACTTCCGATGGCTACTTTCGCTTTCGCCGACAGCTTGACAACGTGGCCGCCATTTGTAAACGCGATAGTATGAATTTGAACGGACTTTTACGGACAATTTTTGATAGTTTTCGGGATTTTTACACTGTTTTTCAAAATGGATTTTGGCGATTCTTCAAGTGATAGCCGAGATTTCGCTAGGTTCAATTTAAATGACATTAAAGGGCACAAAGTTGACTATTAATCGGCGCTAGATATCAGTGTAAAGCGTTACTTTGCATTAGCAGTCTGAGTCGGACTTTAAAGAAAGTGATTATGATTCTGAAAATGTGTTTGTAAATTGCCGTATAGATGACGGAAAATCACAAACAACATGCCGTATTTCGTAAATATTTGTATTCATATATGGATTACCGACAACAATCACGTGAGTAACATATTCTGCATGCTTTTCCCTTCATTGTGTTGTTTATTTAACTAAAATCGGTTGACTAACACCTTATTTGTGATGTTTTTACTAACGCGACCCAAAATTTTTACCGAACCTGCAAAAATCTTGCCCGTTCAGGGCTAGAAAATGGACAAGCGTCTGCCCTGTAAAGGGTTAATACAGTGAACATAAAATCTGTTCTATTATATTTGACTTACTCTTACCTTGATCTGAGTATTCTACATCTTCAGGTTGTTCTTGCTTAACACTTGCTGGGGATTCTATATCCATCTCATCAAAAGCGTGGGCCTCAATGACCATTACTTTAGCAGAACTGTGAATGTGGTCAGCCTGAAAGGATTGGTGAGTCAGATGTTTCAGCACAAACAAACTATATTAAAGAATCTAATCATGAGACTGGATTCCATGTTAGGACACAATTTTCCTGGGGAGGTTAATCTGGTCAACAAATCCAATGAAGTCAGAATTCTTTGGCCTAAAGACTCAGATATCACACCTCTGCTGAAAACAGGTTAAATGAAAATGTCTAGCCATTTAAAAAACTACAGAATGAACAAAGACGACGTCATTTCTTGCATAACATGTCTCAAGTTGCCTTCACAACTTACAACAGTGTGGTCAGGAAGAGTGTCAAGATTATTGTCTACACATAACAAATATAACACAATAAGACTCTGAGTTCACAATGCTTATTACTTATTTAATGCATTTTAGACATGACAAGTTTTAAATGAACAGTGTTTTAACTGTAATGACAGCAATAGCATTTCTGTTTGGTTTTAACTTCTTCATTCAAACTGACACAAGAAGATCTGGAGGTGTCTGTGACAATGAAGCAGAACAGCACACAACCTTATGAATAACATAGAAGACAGATATTTGTGAAGGAACATGACCACCTGTGCCACTTGCCATGGCTCATCATGATGATAATACCACCTGTTGCAAACACAAATGACAAGGACTTTACCTCGACCTGCAAACAAGCAGAAATTGTGTTCTATTTCTTACAGCCCATGTTTTGTGGCTTTGGTGATCAAATATGTCCACAGTTATCTGTCTCACGTACTGCCAATCATTTCTGCTACAAATGTTTCCCCCAAGCCATGATGTCCAGTATTTTCTCACATGGTCTTCCCCTGAAAATCCACCTATCCCACTTTCCCACTGTCACACTGTCTCCCAACTTTCCCATTGTCACAATGTATTCCAGCTTTCCCCTTCTCATGTGTACTTAAAGAAATAGACCGTCTTCTTCCTATGTGAGTAACCAGTTCTCTTTTATGAAACTTCTTTCAAGATATCTTCATTATGGTTTTTATCTGACCATGGTGTTATCATTTGCCTAAGAAATGGCCTCTCTGCATCTTCCACATAATTCCTCACTCTGTTAATTGTTCATGACTCACTACCATACATTAAAATTGGCGCAACATAGCCCTTTAGAACTATTTTTCTCAGAGAATATTCTTCATTCTGTGACATGCTACATTTGTTTGGGCTATACTACATTTAACTTCTGTAATGTATCTTACAGCCAGTCTCCTTGGCGAAGGGGTTACGGGCGCGGTTCGTGATCCCGCATACCAGCGTTAGAAACACAGTTGCGCACAATTTGGCAGCTGGTTGTTTACGAAATGGTATAGGTGCCAGTCGTTCAGAAAGCAATGGCAAACTACCGAACGTAAACTTGCCAAGACATCAACAACAACAACAAATACTGGTGTTGACCGCAAACGTCCTGTAAATAATATGCAACTAACTTCTAATACATCTTACAACAACTCAGCTTCCGATCGCCAACATGGTGGTTAGGCATTGAACCATTAAGGCCTGTGGCATGTTTATGCTTGTAGCTACAGTTTGCAATCGCATTTTCCTCATGTTGGACTGGCAGTATATGGTTCCGTCACCCTGCTACCGAGTGAGTGCGTGGGTGACACTGATCTGTGAAATTCGTGTGGAATGCTTTTACATCTGTCCTGTACAGTGACCTGCATGTTCGGAACAATGGCTACCGGCTGTTGCTGAATTGACTGATTTGCCTTTTCGGTTCAAAAGCGCATTTTTCAGGTGACTCATGGGAGCCGGCACTGAAGCTACGGAGTTCGTGCTTTATGCGACATTTTCGGCGGGCCGCCCTGCAGTAAAAGACCGAGCCATGTGAGAAAACCCGGGTCAATGAGGTCTTTCTGGTGACTGCCGAGTCCATCGACAATGAACTGTGGTTTTTGTGGATGAATTTTGTGTTGGCATTCTGGCAGCAGCATTATGCGCAGTGTACCTGTGAGGGCTGTTGGATTGCCGAGACTCCTGTCTATTCCACTTTTGACATTAGACAGTGGGGAGCATTTTGTGTGATATTCACTGGCACAGAAATGGAGCATAATGGGGACAACCCGTTGCCGCGAAGTTGGAACCTCGACTAACTAACTAACATCTTACAACTGCTATAAGCGAAGTACCCAAATAATTAAATACGCTGACTTGTTTAAGATTAATTCCATTCACTTCAGTGGCGTAAGTAGACTTGCAAATCACAATTTATGTAGATGTATTTGTTTGTTCTAGTATGTGTATTAGATGTATCGTCCATTTTTATGTAAATCTTGTCATTTTCGACTATTAAGGTCGGGAGGGTAATCCCAAACTAAAATGATGAAAATTGCATGCTCTGATGTGATATTTCAATGGCCGGAAATAGCCGTTTCCTTGTCAGCGATGACTATTTACTATTGTTATGGAATATTCACAGCGATTTGCATGCCAATGAATGCATGATTGCATTCACCGTCAAATTTAGTATTTGTGTATAAATTTTCATCACTCTGCATGGGCCAGGTCATTGATAATTTTTCATCTTTCCAACGGAACATCTTTTGTCAAAATGCATCTATCTACGCTGGCTGACAAGACTCGCCACGTGCAGTGCACGCGCGGTCTGACGTCACACAGATGATGTGAAGATGTAAATATATCTGTGTGCGTATGTGTATATATAAACTGGCAGAGTTATTTTTACTTGAGTTAGACAGGCCGAGTGTTAATCTACCTTGGTGAGTGCAAACCGATAGTTGTGTGAGTGTAGGTAGGGTCACAAAAAGTGAAAGGTCAAAATCGTTTTTATTGTATATGGCCCTTTTAACTGATAAACTTACACACAGACATTAATATCTTGGCTGAAAATTTACCTACAGACTTGAATAAGGTACCATTGGATTTGTTTTTTTCAAGAGCTATCCAAATATGCAGGTCATATAATTAAAAAGCAATTTAGAAAAAGTTACTAAGTGGCTAGATTAAGACCTTTGTTTTTGACTCTGTAGTGCTGTTATATCTATCAATTCTTGGACACTGTCATCATGTCCCTTAAAATAATCAGTACAACAGGCTGCAAACAAGTTAATCTAATGCAGAAAGTGAGAAAACTATAAACCTTACTGGAGTAATACACTGAGAAAATATGAAATGATGATGAAATACGTTGAGTTCCCTTGAACGAAGATGGTGGGACATTTCTTCGTCCCGTAAAATGGAACATGTTGTTTCCGAAATGTTTATGGATTAAGTGTGTTTTTCGAGGTGAAATGGAGTTCAGACCATGCAACGGAGTTCGTGCATGCATGCCCGGACTCCCTTCGGCGTATCATTGGCGCCGTGTGGTGAAAGTTAAGCCTAACATGACAACCAGATGACCGACAAGGACAGAGCGTGGTAAGAGGGCAGGCGCAAGCAGAAGGCGATTAAAATGTGACAGATTGGGCATCAGACACGTTTGAGTACTGTACTGGAACTGTGCATCATTTAGTCAACGCCCACCCATTCTCGAAAAACTACTCTACGGAAACGATATTGTAGTCTTACAAGAAACACAGCTCGGCGATGGAACAGTCAATGTCACAGGGTTTCAGGGCTTCTTTAACAGACGGCAGCTTGGACAGGCCATTCTGGTCCGCGACAACATACTGGTGTCTGAGATCGATATCTCCGCCTGGAATAGTGATGCCCTGAAAGTGCAGGCATTAAGAATGACGACGCCAGTGCAGCTTGTAATCGTGAATGTTGATGCACGAAGTGGGAATGTCGACGTGCAACAATGGCAGTTTGTTCGATATGGATGAAAGGCATATCATCTACTGTGGGGACTTCAATGCCAGAGGGCAGTCAATGGGGGAATTGCATCACCAATAGACAGGGAGAAGATCTGGAGGATGCCCTGGCATCTGCTGCCCTAGTCTGTCTGAATGATGGGAAGGTCACTAGAATAGCCACTTGACCAGGTGACTCTGCCGGTGGGGCACACAGGGATACCACGACAGTGACCACTACCCTTGTATCATCCTGATCGAGAAAGACATGGCCAGGAGTTAAGGAAACAAGACAAATGCCTTCCTGTACGACAACACTGGTCAAGACGCCATAAGCAAGATCAGAAGAAGAAATCTAACTTCCTCCCGCAGGAGACAAGAAAGATGGTTGCAGCCACCATGGTGGAATGGAGAGATCGAGAAGGCATGGCTGGGAAAGAGGCAGGTGGTCAAAGACTGGTAAAAAGCCAGAAAGGCTAACATGCCACAGGTTGAGTTGGCGAACCTGAAGACTGAAGTCCACAGGACGATGACTTTATTCAAATCCTGCGCCAAACAGGCCAAGGCAGAGAAATGGGACGAGTTCTGCAGGAAGGTGTGCTCCGAGCGATCTCTTACGACATTCTGGCGCCCATAAGAGCATAAACGGTGCTAAACAACGTAGGGGTATTCCAGACTTTCAAGGCACAGACCTCACATGGAAAAAGTCGGATGCGGATAAAGGTAAGGCCCTTCTTGCACACTACATAGAGCAGACTGACCGGAAAGACGAGCCCGCCAGACAGAGGACCACAACGATACTCTCTCAGTTGTGCGAGGGGGTCGGGACAGATGAAGAATGTATAATTACAGCTGAGACAATACGTGCGATGCTCAAGAAATCACCTAACACCGCCCCAGGCCCAGGCGGCATCCGATATGGTGACCTACTGGTGATGTCAGATGATGACATGGAAGAAATGGCCAGAGAATTCAACACCAGTATCCAGAGGGGTCAGATCAAAGAGGAATGGCTACACAGCTACTTGCTGCCGCTGCCAAAAATGAACAAAGACCAATCCAAGATAAGCGGCTACAGAATCATTACGATGCAGAACACTGCTGGCAAGCTACTGGAGAAAATTGTAGCACACAGACTTGCTTGTGACTTGGAACAACTTGGCTGCTTCCCGCCCACACTTGGAGGATACAGATGTAACAAAGAGTCATGGCTGAATGCGGTGGTCTTTGCTCAAGATGTTTATGAAGGATTTCAGGTCAGAGAAGAGACATGTGCGGCCGCCATAGACTTAGAGGACGCATACAATAGCATATCCTTCGAGCACTTGATGCAAACCCTCCTCAGACTGAAAGTGTATCCTCACCTTGTACGATGGATAGCTGCAGTCCTGCTCCAAAGGAAGGTGGTGCTAAGATGCGGGAGTAGTCTTCTGAGCCGATAACGATATGTCCAGGATTGCCACAAGGTTCACCACTGTCACCAGTACTATTCAACGCGTATACGATGCCGATCACTGAACAACAGTTGGACAGAAGGGATAGGACTCTGTCATTTGCTGACGGCATTCTCGTGTATCGACAGGGTCGAGATAGACAGGTGGTTGCCAATGATATGCAGGGCGAACTAGATCGAATTTCCTCATGGTGTGCTGATGCCGCTGCCCTTGTCAACCCTGCAAAGGCATCGGTACATGGTTCTCCCTAAACAACCATATTGTGAACACAGACCTGCCGGCAGTAAGAATGGATGGGAGCATTTTGAGTAGAACCCAGTCAATGACATATCTTGGCATGAGGCTTGATTGTAGCTTGTCCTTCAGAGATCATGTCGATCATGTCATAACAAAAGCTCGAAAAGGTTTGTCAGCAATGAGAGTCATGGCGACTGCCAATATCGAGCAAAGACTGCTAATACTTCTGTTCCAAGGACTGGTGCTTTCACGCATCGAGTATACCCTGGCTATCCTCACTGTCAGCCCTACACAGATTGGAAGACTCGAAAAGGTACAAAACGAAGCCATGCGCATCATTTTGGGCTGCACGAGAGACACCAGCTGTGTAGCAATGAGATACCTCCTTGATTTCCCGACAATGGAACACAGGATCAAGATCTGGAGAGCTCGTGCATACTTAAAAATAAGTGCAGATGAGCAGCACCCTCTGCGTGACGCTATATTCAGAGAAAAGGGTGACAGGCTAAAGAGGGGCAAATCATGGATGGGTCTGGCGGAAGTTGTCGTCAGACAGGTCTGCAGTCTTACCAGTATCAACCCCGGCAAGGAAAGGGTACCGGTGCCTCCAGCTTTTAAGTGCACTTTCTCCTGCATTATTACACTCGACAGACGGTGCAGAGAGCAGAATCCTGCCGCTGTCAATGCAGAGGTCAACGCGCTCATCTATGAACACTCGGATAGCCCCGAAGTGCTCATCTATACAGATGGATCTGTTGTAAGGCAGCAGAGAAGTGTGTGAGCATTTATAGCTCGTTCAGTGGGCCGAACCGCTCAAGAACCTATTGGTACCCACTCTATGACCACGAGCAGCAAGATGATGGAGGTGATAGCAGTTACACAGGCTTTCATATGGCTGGAATCACAGCATTATACCAACGTGTGTGTACTAAGTGATTCAATGAGCATGATTCAGAAGGTCGAAGCTGGATCTGTACGTAGACTGTGTACTGAGCTGCTGCAGAAGTCTGTTGTCCGTAAAGTCACCATCTTTGTCCCGGGACATGCGGGAGTCGAGGGAAATGAACGAGCTGATAAACTGGCTGGCTCTGCACCCCCTGTAGATGGCCAGCCCACGGATCGTGCCGATGTTATTAATGTCCTTAAAGATATGGCGAGATTAGAGGACTTTGACGTCAGTGAACCCACATCGCTGTCCAGGATGGAAGACTTGGGAGTAAGAATCGGCATGGCCAGACGCGAGAGTACATTGGGAAAACGTGGTGCCTCGTCAACCAACACAGAATTGGCCCTATTAGCCACCGGACGCTGATGCATATGCTGGGGGGAGGATCTGAGCACCTATGGACATGTCCGGAGTGCAATGAAGATACTCCAACTGATAACAGATAACTGAGAAAACTCCATACAGAACAGAGTGAAATGCAACATATCATGAAGAAAAGGCCTTCACCAGAAATCATTTAAAATAACCAAAATGTAAAGGGTACCTTGAAGAACAGAACAGAAAAAGATCAAACTCCAAAGCAGTTAATTAGTTAGTTAATTATATCAAAGTGCAATATTGTCAATTTTGTGCAATAGGCTTACAGATACTACATACTGTAAATATGGATAACATGGATGATTAAGAGAATAATGTGAACATATAAATAAAGAAAGACTACACATTTCAGGCAGAAATCACTGAAAGTAAACCTATCTATCAGTGATCACAATAAAATCTACTCACTTCACAAACTGGTTCCAGTTTGATCTCATTCCCTGGCAACAGATTGTATGAACCCATGCTTTCTGGAATCAGTGGAAAAGACATTAAAACATGGAGTTGGAGGTTGCTTTTGTTATTATAACACATTAATATTTTAATACAATAGCAGAATAGACAAAAATAAGGTCCTTCCATTTTGACAGCATAAGCAATTTAAAAAATGAAAGCCATCTGTGATTACATCATTACAAATCTGCTAAGACTTATACAGCAGGGGGCACATTCCTAGAAACTAACTGAAATAAGTTATTATCAACATTCCAAAGAAATCTGGATAGATAGATTGTGAAACAGATAAACAATCTCATTAGTCATGTAATACAAATATTATTACAAATTGTCATTTCTTTTTCCTTAATTTTCTTGAAATTTACAGTCTATATATTCAATTCTATCTCATGTATAAACTTGTCTTTTCTAGTTCACTCAGTGGTCCATAAACTTTCTCTAGACCAGAAGGTTTGCCGAGATGTGTCATATTTTGAGCAGACATGGAGTATGTAATTTGCTGACTGCAGTGCCAATCTAATTGTGCACATGCCTAATTCACTCATCCTGAATTTTGTACACATGTGGTTGTGTAATCTATTGTGTCCCGTTTTGAGGTACAGGATAATGATTTGTTATGGTCTGCCCATAAAATGGTAATCATCTTGTGTTGGTGCTGGTGGCTTTCTGATTGATTTGATTCTTTTCTTCAGGTTGTATGTAACTGGTACATTAGAGACTGCTTTCTGTTGCTCTTTCCTTAGCTAGTTGATCAGCTCTCTCATCCACTGTATGGTGATCTTATACTGGCTGCCTAGTTCAGATGTAGTGTCAGTAATACCTGCAATTTCCAAGACGAGCCCCTCAAGTACTGATTTTGAATCTGTAGATAGCACCACTCACAGAATGATATAGAAAACCTAATAATCTCAACCCAAAGGAATAGTGAAAACCACAACTTATATCTGATTTCCTCTTACCTTGTCCTAAGTATTCTACATCTTCTTCAGGATGTTCTATCTTGATACCTGCTGGGAGTTCATGATCCATCTTGTCAACGTCTTGGGCCTCAGTGGTCATCTCTTTATGCAAAATATGAACATGGTCAGTCTAAGGATTGGTGAGTCCGATGTTTCAGCATAAAGAAAGTATACAAAAGAATCTAATATAATGAACTTGGACTTTAGGAAACAACTTTCCAGAGAAGGCTAATCCAGTCAATATATTCAGTGAAAATGTCAGAATGACTTGGCAAAATGGCTCAATTATCACAAATCGGCTGGAAACCGATAAAACACAAATATGTTCAACCATTAAAAAATACTACTGAATGAACAAAGTAAACATTATTTCTCTTATAAGATGCTCAAGGTGCCTTCACAACTTACAACAGTGCAGTCGGGAAGAGTGTCAAGATTATGATCCACACATAACAAACATTGAGCGTGGTCAGGTGAGGCTTCGAAGCCTGCATTCGTTGTCTGCCATCACAGAAAAAGACTGGCCACCTATTCTTCTGTGCATTTAGGCTTACAAAATTTAATGGCCTTATCACATCACAGACCCAAAATAGAATGGTTCGGCAAGTGTTTCTTCCTTTAACAAGGCTTGTGTTGACAATGCTCAATACTATCTTGTATGCATTTGTGGACATGGCAAAGTTGTTGTTGTAACACTGTGTGTTCAGTTGACTGTAATGACAGTAACAGTATTTCTTTGTTTTAGCTTCTTCATTCATAAAGAGATGTGGAGGTCTGGAGAAGGCTATAGAAACTTGAAAGCCCAAGGGTCTTCAGGAGAAAATGCTGGATGGGTTGGCAAAGTGACACAGAAAAAGAACAGCATACAGCCGTATGAAGAACACAGAAGACAGATATTTGTGGAAGAACATGATCATCTGTGCCACTGGGCATTTCACATGATGATGATAACAGCTGTTGCAATAAATAATTAAAAGATAAAAAATGTGCTTAGTTTAATCTATGAAACTACCTATTTTCAGTTCATAAAACATAAGACCTTCTACTTCCTTTCACTCTTAACACTTACTCTTTCTTACTCAACTGAATTTTCATTCTATGAATTAATGAATGCCAATTGAATACCTATAATCAGCATTATCATCATCATCATCTTCTTCCACTTTAGCCATCTCGAATTGGCCCGATGGGTGGCACTGGAGAGTGTCATTATTCTGTGTGATTGTACAATGTCTTTGATGTTGTCAATCCATTTTGTTCTCAGGTGTCCTCTTGCTCTCGTTGCATATTATCTTTGATGTAGGGCCAATGCTGGGAGTTGATGGTATTGCATTCTAATGAGATGGCCAAACCACTTGATCTTCTGTCTTTCAATAAATGTGGCACATGGGATTAATCCCACTGTTTGTCTGATAACAACATTCCTTACTCGGTCTCAGCTTACCAGCTCTCCTCAGGCATCTCATCTCACAGGTGTTGATTTTGCAAAAGAGTGATCTGGGTAATGTCCAAGTTTGAGATTGGTAGCATAGGGTTGGTGTGAATATGCTGTTTATTATCTGTCATTTTGCAGACATGGGTATATTTAGATGTTTAAATATGGGTGATAGTTGATATGTAAGTGCACTTGCTTTATAGACATCCGATTTTGATTTCTCTGTCCAATCTGCCATCTTCTGTGATCATACTTTCAAGATATTTGAATTCTTTTTGTTTCAGAGATGTGTTATTTAATATCTGTGTACTTAGTAGACAAGCAGAGATGTCTGTATACTTAGTGGATGAGAAGATCTGCTAACTTGCATTACTTCGGTTTGGGCTGTATTTATACTCATATTGTATCTACTGCATGTTGAACTGATTATTTATATGATTTTGCAGTCCGCCCTTGTCATTATAAAACAGGCACTCATCATCTGCAAATAGAAGTTCATATAATTTATTAGGTATACCAGTCGCGCCGCGATCCGATCTGAAAACGGAAGTGATATACCGCGCCACCCCGGAATGATCCAGTGTGTCCCAAAAAATGGCCTTGTAAAGACAATTCATGCTTACAACGTCACTCATTCACTCAAATATGACATGACAATAACAAACGCCATTTTAGGTTCTGCAGAAAAGGTTAGCCTAACATTCTATGCATAGCAATTGGTTGAAGTTATCGTGACCTTTTAAATAAATATAATTATTTGACAAAAGTAAGTAATTTTTTTTTCTAGAGCTTGTTTACTTAATGTTACCATATTTTTAGATGGATATTTGAATTCTGCACCCATTTTTACATATACAGTGGAACCTCGCTTAACAAGCATAATTCGTTCCAGAATCTTACTCGCAATGCGAAACACTCGTTAAGCGAAACAGTTTTTCCCATACAAATTAATGTAAAATACGATAATGCGTTCCATGCCGAAAAAATACTCAACATATTTTGTATAATGTTTATTCAAAGAAAATTATATATACATTGTTAAGGAGCGTGATTCATCTTCCTCTGTGATTCATCTTCCTCTTCTATTGCAGAATGAACGAATCTGGAATGAGAATTTGATTTGTAGAAAACAAAAACAAAATTGAAATAATTTATTTACAATTTATAATACATACCTAATTCTTTTTTTACTAGAAAGCTGTCTAGAGAAATTTGTTTTTGCCGATGCTTCAGAATTTGGTGGAAATGCGACACAGCATTACCATTAAATAAATTAGTAGCTCTCATAGCCACTGCCTTATTAGGGTGATGGTTCTCAATGTACGATGCAACAGTTTCCCATGCTTTCAGCATTTCTCTTATTGCGTCAGAAGATTGTTGGTTTGCTGTTACCTTCTCCTCCCTCTCCTCCACAACTTCTTGCTGTGAAACACAATGTAATTCCATAAGTTCTTCGGTGATCAGCTCGTGGCTATGCTCTTCCACAAGCTCATCGATATTTTTATTATCCACCTCCAATCCCATGATCTTGGCCAAAGACACAATCTCGTTGACTACAGGCTCCACAGGTACTGCCTCAAACCCCTCAAAGTTAACCCGGGAAGGTTAACCCTGTCAACAAATTCCAGCAGAAGTCGGATGTGTTGGCCTAATGGCGCAAGAACGCAGCTCTGCTGTAAACAGGCACAACGCAATCACGTCCGGGAAAAAAAAACTGAATGAACGCAGCAGAAGAAGAAGAAACCCCTCAAAGTCACATTCGACAACACTCTCCGGCCAAAGCTTCTTCCAAGCAGAAGTGAGGGTTCTCTTGGTAACCCCTTCCTACACCTTTTCTATCATCTTGAGGCAGGCAACGATGTGGAAGTGATATTTCCAAAACTCTCTGAGAGTGAGATTGGTCCCTTCAGTCATCTCAAAACAACGCTCGAAGAGCTCTTTAGTGTAGAGCTTCTTAAAGTTAGAAATCAAAGCACGCTGTCAGCAGCAGGCTTGCAGCTAATGCATCCGTTCCTCGGATTGGCTGATTTCGAGACGTCAGGCGACTGCAGTGCTCTGCGATGCTGACTCAATATAGAGCCCCCTACACCGCTCTGTCCGACCCCCCTTGTCTTCTGATCCTCACTGTTGCAGGCGCACAATCCGGGACTTCCCTCCCCTCGTCACTCGTTGTGTGAAACATCACTCGTTCAGCGAATCATTTTTTTACAATTTATTTTGCTCGTTATGTGAATTACTCATTATGAGAGGTGCTCGTTAAGCGAGGTACCACTGTATTTGGAAAGTTTCATTGCAGATATCGCTTGATATGTCATGTTTTTAAAAATATTTCTGTGGGATGTTCTTTCCTCTTTGTGAATGGAACTCCAAGATAGTGACTGCCGGCAGTGGAAACTTTTAACGCTCAAAATGTGCAATTTGAACTACTAAAGTTACAGAGAATACAAGTTTAAAGGTTATTAATAATTTATTTGTATCCATCCATCATGTGCCATGCCGGAAAGCATGGGAGGTCATGACTCGCCATTTCACTCGATCACCAGAGTCGTGGATCAGCTCAGTGTTCCTGTCTCAACCATGCCATTTGGCTAAGCCATCCAGGTATTTACTTCTTGGTCTTCTACTTCGTCTGTTCCCTTCGATCTTGCCAGTTGTCACCAAGTTCTCCAATTCATTTCTTCTCATAACATGTCCAAAAAATATTGACTGTCTATGTCTAATTTCTCTAATCCGGGAAGGTTAACCTGGTCAACAAATGCCAGCAGAAGTTGGATGTGTCGGCCTAATGGCACAAGAACGCAGCTCTGCTGTTAACAGGCACAACGCAATCACGTCCACACAAAAAAATCCAGATGAACGCAGAAGAAGAAGATTTCTCCAATCAATTTACGATTTTCATTTGTTTCCTGTAGTACATGGTCATTTGTTTTTCTGTCTGTCCATGGAATTCTTTGCATTCTCCTCAGAAACCACATTTCTACAGCCATCAGATGTTTTTCAGCTTGACTGCTCATTGTCCAAGTTTCACATACAAAAGTTTGGGCTCTGTGTATCATCTCAACACTCTTTTTCTCGTTTCAATTGACATCTTTTTATTAGTCAGTATGTTTTTCATCTTGCTAAAGGCTACTTTCACCATGGCGATTCTTGTTCTAATCTCTTCAAGGCATCTCCCAACAGATGTTATGACTGTTCCGAGATAATTGTATCGATTCACTTGTTGAAGAATATTCCCATTTACTTGTATATTGCATTGTGGTACTTCTTTCTTCCTAGTGACGACCATAATCTGTCTTTTAACAATTTAATTCTAACCCCAGTTGCTCACTGTGTGCAACAACAATCATCTATTAATTGTTGCAGATCCTGTTCATTGTCTGCAATCAATACTGTATCATCTGCATATCTAATGTTATTAATGTTTCGTCCTTCAATGATAATTCCATTTATATCTTCTACATTTCGGAAAATATTTTCACTGTATAGGGAAAAAAGGTCTGGAGACATTAAATATCCCTGTCTCACACCTCTCTTAATAGGCTGATATTGTCCAACTTCATTATCAATCCTTAGGCAGCTTGTTGTTTCCAATATATGTTTTTAATAAGTCTTTCCCATCAATTTGTAGGTCTGCAAGCATATCTACCAAGTTGACATGTCTTACTCTATCGAAAGCCTTTGTGTAGTCAATAAAGCAAAAATGTATATCTATGTTTACTTCTATAGAACATTCAATAACTGATCGCAGCATATACATAGCATTTACTTTTAGATTTGTATACTTGTACTATTTTGTCATTATTTAACATGACGGAACATATTATTGAAGTAAGTTTTCATATCCGTCTATGACCCGTTTGAGACCATCTGGCACGGACACACGAGACACCCACACTCAAATATGAATATCTCCACTTAGAATTGACATACAGGCATCATTGAGGTACCATTAGATTTTGTTTTTCAAGGCCTGTTTATCTGTTGTGGTGTACACCATTACATAAGGGTGCAGTCACTTGTAGAGTGTCCCATCATGATTTTAAATTTGAGTATTTACTCATGAGACCACCAATAAACAAACACAGCTTTAAAAAATACAATTACTTATCGTGTATCGAATAATTATATTTATATAAAAGGTCACAATGATTTCAACCAATCACTGTGCACGGAATATTAGGCAAACCTTTCCTGGAAAATCCAGGATGACGTGTGTTATTGTCATGTGATACTTGAATGAATGAATGACGTCAAAAGAATGCATGGTCTATACGTAGCGAGGTTGGGCGACACAGTGGATCATTCTGGGGTGACGCTGTACATTACTTCTGTTTTAATTTCGGGTCACGGCCTGATCGAACCCTCTATCCTTGTGAAGCAACCAGGACTGCAAGAGCTGTGAAGAAAGGGCTGGACAGAAAAACCACTGCAGGAGATCCTCCTCCTGGAATGTCAAGCATTCTTTGCCCACATTGTCAAAGAACATTTCGAGCCAAATTAGGCCTTATCAGCCATCTTAGAACTCACAGCTCCATACTTTCAACCCCCACTGGATGAAATGAAAGGCCATCATCATTCTTGATGGACAAACAACTTCTGTTGTGGTCACATTAGTACATCCATTCATTTATTCAGTAGCATGTCTTTTGCAGAACCTCGCTCCCATAACAACCTTCCGGAAAACCTCTCGATCATAAGCAAGATGTCCCAGGTCCAATACATCCATCTGGAGATCATCCGCCACATCCTGCATCCATCTTCTCTTTGGCCTTCCTCTTCCTCTCTTCCCAGGCATATACCCCTTCAGTATTGTTCTCTCCAAACTTTCGTGACTTTTCAAGTGACCAAAATATTTCAATTTTCTTTGTTTTATCGTCTTTAATAGCCTGCCTTCTTCAATATTCAGCTCTTGAAGCATGGATGCATTCATTCTTTTCTTTACCCAAGATATTCTTAGAACTCGTCTGTAACATGTATATTCAAAGGCATTTATGCGCTGTTCAGCTTGTTTAGTAAGTGTCCAGGTCTCACAGGCGTATGTTGCAATGGGGAAGATGCATGCTCTTAAAAATCTAATTTTTGTAGTTCTGTCTGTCCCACTCCATAATTTATTCAGTTGTTTTAGTCTTTGAAGAGCAATTAATAGTCGTTGTCGTTTAATTTCTTTCATTGTGTCACCGTTGTTGCTAATCAATGACACAAGATATTCAAAATTTTCCACCACCTCCAATTTTTCCTCATTAACATTTGTTTCTTTCTCCATTGTAGTTTTATCTGTATGCATTATCTTTGTTTTTGCGATGTTAAGATATAAGTTGTGATTTTCACTATTCAACTGGGTTGAGGTTATTAGGTTTTCTATACCATTCTGTGTTGTGGATAGCAATACTGTATGATCAGCATACTGAATCTCTGGTATGTCATGACCAGCGAAATTTAGGGCATCATATAGCTCCCTGTTTATATCATCTCTTACATTTCTCATTATATTTTCTGCGTACAGGTTAAACAAATAGGTGGACAGTACACATCACTGATGGACTCCTTGCTTGATGTCAAACCAATTTGATGTCTCGCCATCTATTATAACCGCTGCTTGTTTAGCCTAGATAGAGCATTCTTATGAGTTGTATTACACGTGATGGAAAGCCCATAATCCTCATGATTTCCCAAAGTTTCTGATGTTGTACACAGTCAAATGCCTTTGAATAATCCAAAAAACATGAGAATAGGCTTACAGCACTTCTCTATTATTAAACGCATGTTGAGAATGTGATCTCTTGTTCCTCTTCCTTGTCTAAATCCAGCTTGAACCAAGTTAATTTCTTCTTCCATTTTCTTACGAAGTCTTCCCATTATGATTTTTAGTAGAATTTTACTTGCATGACTGATCAGGGCAACAGTTCTATAGTTGGTGCATAATTTCAGGTTGCCCTTTTTTGGTATTAGAATGAAGATAACATTATTTATTACATACTCAATTTTAAAATCACGATCGTACCTACTACATTTATTGCATGTGATATGGATCTGTTGTTTCATCTGAAGTATAGAGTTCTCAGCTATGCTGACGAATGCCTTTGAGATTACATTGGAATAGACAACTACTGCATGAATGGAAAGATGTTTTAATCTCAGAAGGCTGAAAGCTAAAACCAAAACTAACAACAGTGACACACCATCAGAGACTCCTGTTTGCTGATGATTGCGCTCTATATGCAAACTCATAGGCAGACATGCAAGCAGCAACACAATGTTTCAGCTTTCTCATATGCCTGTGCCAATTTTGGGCTCAATAATATTAATAATAATAATAAAAAATTAATAAATATAAATATCAACTTGGAGAAGACTACTAATAAAGTTATGATTAGTTATACTAAATATTAATTATTATTAATAAAGATTAAAGTTATGTACCAGCCAGCTCCCAGGGAGTCTCTGTGGCGAAGTGGTCAAGCAAGCCGTTTGACTTGTGATCCGAAGGTTGTGGGTTCGATTCCGGGCCGCACCCTTCGGTTTACGAGTTAAATGTTTCGGAGACTCCTGTGGGTCGTCGCTAAAAGCTACGGAGTTCGTGCTTTGTGCGACGCTTTCCGTGCTGCGGAAAGAGACCGAGCCATATGGGATAAAACCAGGTGCGATGAAGTCGACCCTGTCGACTTCAAGCGACTTTTTGAGAGACCAGCCAGCTCAAGGGAATAATCACACCGTGCCGAATATCAAGGTGAATGGTCATAGACTAAGTGTTGTGGACAAATTCACCTATCTTGGCAGCACTGTGTCACAAGCTGCCACAATTGATGACGAAGTGAATGCAAGCATCTGCAACGCCATAAGTAAACTGTTAGAAAATGGTTCGTGTTTGTGTCCGATATTTCACATTTCTCCGCAGCGGAAGTCCGTGCAATTTAGCCATTTTACCATTTTTAAAGCTACAATTAGCCGATTTTACTAGCCACTTTTTACTCGGCATGGCACATGATTGATTTATTTATTGATTTACTCTTTAAGGTTTAGGCATGGTCTATCTCTGTGTTGTAACGTTAAAATTAAAAGTTAGTTGCATGTACTTTACAGAGAGTACGTAGCAGTCAACCCCAGTATTATTGGCTATTCGTGATTCCTTGGCAAGTTTACGTTCAGTAGTTTGCCATTGCTTTCTGAACGACGGGCACCCAAACCATTTCATTAAAAAAAAAAAAAACACAGCTGTGTTTCGAACAGCGGGTACGCGGGATTATGAACTGCGTCCGTAGCACCCTTCGCCATAGAGCCGATTGTTGTAATGTAATGTTAAACACTAAGAGGTCATTATTTCCAAGGATTTCAAAAAATATTCACGTTGTAAGTGGAAATAAATAGGGTATTTAACAATTCTACTAAGGTGCGAGGAAATAAGAAGATTTTTTAGACGTTACCTAATAATGAACGCTAGGTTTCGATTCCGATCTTTAAAGAGAAACACAAACTTTCCACCTCGTTCAACCTAACCATTTTATTAACATTTTCTAATTTACTTTTTAATTATGCGACATGCATAGTTGGATACCTCTTGAACAAAAATACCCAACGGTACCTTATTCAGGTCTGTAGGTCAATTTTAAGCCGAGATATTAATGTTTGCGTGTTAGTTTATCATTTTTTTTTTTTGGCGCTCGCTCGCTTTAAACTCTAGCGTAGTCCATAACACTATTTTTATAGTAGTGATGAACTGAATTTTACGTGTGGGTTAGCTTTCCGTATTAAGCGTGTCCCTAGTCATCAGGCGAACCCACTCCGATTTCAGAGGTACTTGTAATTACGTCCCCAAGTCAAGGACGACAGGCCAATATTTTAGTCCATCTGTCCGGCGTAGGGGATGAACCGCTAACCTCGGCATCAGCACACCAGATGTTTAAGAACACTATTCTTATCTATTCGGCCAGCGGACCTGCAGTATATCGTTTAAAATGAACAAAGAGGAAAATACGATTTTAGCACTTTGACAAAATGTGACCTACACAC
Organism: Cepaea nemoralis; assembly: GCA_014155875.1. Lineage (NCBI taxonomy): Eukaryota > Metazoa > Mollusca > Gastropoda > Stylommatophora > Helicidae > Cepaea > Cepaea nemoralis. Next base: position 426,864 of record JACEFZ010014597.1, read on the forward strand.
TCACACCACTGTTAGTAACACGTGCGCTAAAGGGAGATTAAAACTGCCCATCTTTACTAACTAAGGAGAGGATAGCCGCTGCTGTTTATTTATACATACACACACACACACACACATACACAGAGAGATACATACATACATACATGTACACACACAGAGAGACAGACAGACACACACACACACACACACACACAGATACATCTTTACGTCATGCTGTGATGATGTCAGTCTGTTCGTGCTGCCTGCACGCGCGGTCTGTCAGTGCGAGGCCGCTAGCATAGATCCATTTTGACAAAAGAACTCCGGTTGAAAAGTTGCAAAATTATCAGCGCCAAAAATACAGAACGTAAAGCGTGGAGGGAAAAACTATATCAAGTAATCGGTGTCTGTTTTAACGCGAACTTGAAATAATCAATTTAACATCACTGGTACTCTTAATCTCCTCAGATCGGAGACGCAAAAAAAATGCGTTGCCGAACATAACCGCAAATATATTGCTGTTAAATTTACTATCCTTAATCGTAGTGTGATAGCTAGCAAGCACGTGTCTGTACTACGCTTGAGTTCAAAGAAGGCGAACGCAAAAAAAAAAAAAAAAACCTCAAAAATTTGTGATAACCTTTAGCCAGTTATGTTGCACTGTTTCACGAACCCTGTCTTCAATACATGCAACTTTGACGAGCATTTTTTCAGGTATGCTTTATCTAGTCTTTACCAGCTCCGTGGCGAAGGTGTTACGGGCGCAGTTCGTAATCCCGCATACCGCATTCGAAACACAGTTGCTGGTGATTTGGCAGCAGACTGATTTGATGTGGATTTTTATGAAATGGTATGGTTGCCGGTGGTTCAGAAAGCAATGGCAAACTACTGAACGTAACCTTACCCAGGAATCACGAACAGCCAAAACATGTTGAGGCTGACTGCTACATTCTGTAAAGGATATGCAACTAACTTTTTAAAAAATTATCTAGTCCGCAGTTTAACTACAAGACAGCATTCATTCATTCACTAGCATGTCTATTGCAGAACTTCGCTTCCATAACAACCTCCAGGAAAACTTCTCGGTCATAAGCAAGATGCCCCGCGTCCGATACATCCATATGGAGATCATTTGCCACATACAAGGCAGCACGTTATGGAATTTCTTTGTTTAGTTCCTACCCCTCGACCTGTCGACATGGTATACCCTAATAATAGTATCTGCGCTACCGTCGGCAAAGCTCTTGGGGTCATTGAAACACACAAACCCTGTAATTCACCACATACACAAAAGATGTCCTTTTGGTATTCTGCCGTTGTCCTTCCTCCTAATATGTCGTAGCATATGGAACAAACCGTCACACAACCTGATCTTTCCAATATTTCAATATTTGTGATTTTATCCTGCCATGTAATGCCAATTATTTTTCCCAGACACCGCATCTTTTTTTTTTTTTTTGGCGCTCGCTTGCCTTGAACTCAAGCGTAGTCCATACACACTATTTATAGTAGTGATGGACTGAATTTTGCGCGTGGGTTAGCTTTCCCTATTAACAGTGTCCTTCGCAATCTGGCGAACACACTCCGACTTAGAGAAGTACTTGTAATTGACGTCCCCATGTCAAGGACGACAGGTCAACATTTTAGTCAAGCGTAGTGGTTGAACCGCTTACCTCAGATCAGCACACCAGATGTTTAAGAACACGCGTTCTTTTCCATTCGGCCACGTGGACCTGCACACCGCATAAAAAAGCTGTTTAAGCGTTTCTCCTATTGTAAGTTGGTCAGGTTTCACTGGCATTAAGGAGAGTACTGAGGACACAGACTTAATAGACCAGGACTTTTATTTTGTCAGTAAGCTTTCTGTTCTCCCAGACTCCTTTTGTTAACCTGTTCATTGTTGTTGCTGCCTTACCAATCCTGATGTTATTTTCCAATCTTGGGATAATTTATTGTTTAAATCTGATCCTAGATATGTGAAATAGTCTACTATCTCCAGCTCCGCACCGTCATTAAAGATTGATGGTCCCCCATGTATGACGATCGGTGTCTTCTTTTTGCTAATTATTAAATCAAATTCATAACAAGTATTTTAGAATGCAGACAGTAGTATAATGATCTGTGTCTTCTTTTTGCTAATTGTTAATTCAAATTCGTAACAAGTATTTGAGAATGCAGACAGTAGGCATCATAATTCTTCCTCAGAGTGGGTGGTAATTGCAGCATAATCAGAAAAAAGCAACTCTCTGATCAGTACCCTCCTAATTTTGGTCTTGGCCTCTAATCTCTAAGCATTGTAGCATCTGAGCGTGAGTGAATGGATATTCCACCATCCTAATCACGAAGGGCATTTTTCAAGAGAAGTGAAAAGTATATTTCAAAGATTTTTGTGGAAAGTACACGATCTTGCAGCTGTCACAATGAGAATATTATACCAATGGTAGATCGGTTCCATCAAAAGCAAGACTGATTCAGGGTAGACCTGATCTCCCAGGACTTCAAATGTCTGTACAGAACAATTCTGGCAAATACATTCCTAGTGATACATAGAAGTTAGAGGCTCCATATAGTTGTTACAGTCACTCTAAATAACCCCTCTCATCCCCCTTTCCGTTCTTGTACAGTGTTATGATATGCGTGATATTCACAGGCACAGGAACGGAGCATAATGGGGACGACCCATTGCCGTGAAGTTGGAACCGCGACTAACTAACTAATTAACTAACTAAGTAACAATGTTATGATGCTGGAGTCTTTAAAATCCTGCGAAACCTGTCCTTTTCTCTAGCATAGCCGGTGAGTCTCTTGAGATCTTGCCCACTCCTGATAACCTCTATTGGAATCCCGTCCTTACCTGGAGCCTTACCTGGAGCCTTGCTAGAAGCAAGTTCATTGATAGCACCCTTAACTTCGGCTATGGTGGGAAGTGTGTCTTCTACTTCTTCTTTCGTTCGCTTGAACTATGTCTATAACTGCAACGTTGTCTCTTGTATGCATTTAACTGTCTTTTCTAGTTCACTCAGTGGTCCACAGAGTTTATCATCCACTGTTGTCTCTCTGAGCCAGATGGTTTGTCTAGATATGATGTATTTTAGGCAGTCTTGGAGTATGTGTTCTGCTGTCTGTGACGCCAATCCACATGTGCACATGGCTGATTCGCCAATCTTGAATTTTATATACTTGTGGTTACGTAATATATTCTGTCCTGTTCTGAGGCGCAGAATAATGACTTTTTCTGGTCGGTCCTATCTAATGTCTCAGTCCTCCTTCCTAGTGACCCGTGACAAGGCTTCTCTGACGTTATCTCTAATAGCCCTATCTTGCTGATCCGTCTGTTTTAAAAATCGCGCAAGAAAAGCCTCCCCTTTGTCCTTATCAGTTGTCATAGGTCGGTTGTTATCATCATAAACGGTGCCGTGTGTACCAGGCATCACCTATCTCTTCATCTGCCGGTGCAGCCTCCAGAATTTTCCCAATGTCATATCCCCACCGACTTCATTGATAAACTGTTCCCACTTAATCCTCTATGCCTCAGCTGCTTGGAGTTTAAAATCCTGCACCTTTACTTTTTTAAAAATATACCTTTCAGCTAAAGACACAGCACCAGGTCCGGATGGGGTGAGGTACTCCCATATGAGGAACATAAATGATAGGGACTTGGAGGAGAGGGCTCTCTTTTTCAACCTAAGCATGAATACGGCAGAAATACCCCACGATTGGCTGCATAGCTTCCTTGTCTCCCTCGCAAGGCCAGGTAAGGATCACCCCAGACTTAATGGATACCAAATCATAACTCTGCAAAACAAGTATGACAAAGGCCTCGAAAAAATAGTAGCACGCAGGCTCCAACAACATTTGGAAAGTCGGAATCTGCTTCCCCAAGGACTCGGGAGCCGGGTAAGGACACCTGGGCCAATGCTGCAACTTTTGCATTTGATGTCTACGAGGGCTTCCAGGATAAACAGGAGACAGTGGCGGTAGCTCTTGACCTGAAGGATGCGTATAACAGGGTTAGGTATGATCGGTTAATACACACACTGTTGGACATGGGGGTCTGCCCTTGCCTTGTTAGATGGGTTGCGGCAGTCCTTTATGAGCGTAAGGTTGCACTGCGCATGGGTTCCTGGACTTCTGACCCCTGTGCTATTACACCTGGGATGCCGCAGGGATCTGCCTTGTCCCAAGTGCTCTTTAATGTCTACACCAGCAAAATCGCAGCTATTGAGACACCAGGTGTGGGTAGAATCTTGACATTTGCAGATGATGTGTGTGTGTACAGACAGGGCAGAGACAGGGCCAGTCTGGCGAAAGACTTACAGGTGGCAGTAAACAGGGTGGCGGAGTGGTGCAGGAACACAGGGGCCATTATAAACCCAGACAAGGCATCGGTTGTGTGGTACTCCTTGTATTATGTTGAATGGATGTCCTCTTAGTAGAGAGAGTAAATTGAAGTACTTGGGTATCTGTAACAAAACGCCAGTGGCCCATTTCCTCATGCCTTCTTTGGGTTTGGGAAAACAGTGGGAAACAGCTTTCGGGAACCCTCAGTTCTCTTATCCGCTCAATTCCCCTGGAAGATAGTTCTCGTGGTTACTTTTACAACCCGATCTTCTTAATAGAACTATTAGAAGCCTGACTTTTCTTCGGGAAAACCCGATAGGGCGCCTTGCACTAAATACGCACTAGTGTAATTTCTTGGGCCATCAATGTCCGTTTAAACACCTACCGTTTGTTATCTGCACCATGTATTGAAAATTTAAAGATTTTTACAGATTAGGTGCATCATGCTGGTGTAAGAAAAGGTAAGCGTGGGTGTAAGAAAAGGTAAGCGTGGGTTTTAATTAGTCCTGCCAGACCTTGGCCTATAAATCTCTGTTGTCTCGACTGGTGAGACGAATTGGCGAAAAGCCAATCATGCCATACCGGGAGGGGGTTGACAGTTGGCCAGTCCAGCTAAGCATCTTATTCTTGGTATAGCCTTGGAACCAATCTGAGCAATATATTTCCCCAGATGATGTCGCTTGTTCTTGGCAGCAGATGGGCGGGGGCTATCTTTCTTCCTACAGCCTGAACTCTGCATAGTGTCATCTTTCATTTGAATACAAACATTACATATCTACGATATGCCGGAAGGAGGGGAGGGCTCCGTGGGGACGGGTTCCACCCATCTATGTTCTGTCTTCTTGAGGTGGAAGAGGGTATCCACTGTGCTATCTCTTTCATCTTTTAGCAGATAGGGTGGCCAGGTGGATCGAATAGTTACTGGTCGTTAAGATGATGCCAGAGATATAAATAGAACCAGAACTCATCTACACATATGGGTTATGCGAAGCACTGCCGGTGCATTGAGGCGACTGCTCAGACGAGAGCAGCGGCCTGAAGGGGTAGTATCTTCTTTCCTATTCTTGCTAGGGATAGGGAACTACACTTCGTTCCATACAAACCCACTACTATAAGCGGGAAATACCGAACCGTATAAGCCAAAAGAGGCTATTCAGTAGGGCACGGAAGATGGGTCCCGAGAACACTGGGTATGATCTACACGTTCCCCTTCACATATTAAAGGAGAGGGGGGGGGACATACATAATTACCCACACAACACCACAAGAGCTTTGTCGTGAGAAAGGCAGGGTTTGCAAGTGAGAGGGAAGCCGGGAAACGAATGTGCCCAGTAATAATAAAGGCATGGCATGAGAGAAGAGAGTGATTCTTGTATGCAAAGAGTTCCTAGGGTAACCAACAGGACTTATACAAGCTGGAGGTCTAGTCAAGCAGGGACGTAGCCAATCCAGGGGCTACCTGACATGTCAGGCCCATTCACTAAGGCCTCCTATCTAATTAATTAGGTGAGGTAAATGATGTAAACTTTATTAAACTGAGGCCCATATTGGTCCTCAGGATTGCTGGTAGCTTGAGTCAGCCCAGCAAGCTCACTAATCTTGTTCATCTCCAGGGTCCTCCTGGAAGTGAAAGGAGCAGAAGGGATCTTCAAGGCCACGAGATAGTCACCTTAAGTCATTCTCAGGTGAACCATGGACTTTCAGGACGGGCCCAGGCCAATGACTCCAATAAATGGAAAGATGTCCGATTAGTCCTGAACGAGTGGCATTCTTCAGTACCAGCTCAATGCGAATCACATCGTCAACATAGGAGTAACTGACCCTATGTTCCTGGCTGGACCTACGCCTAATTCTCAGTCATACCCATCCTTGTCCGGAACAGTGAAAGGCACCTACCCATTCCCCATTCACGAACTGTTCCCATTGTATTACTTCCTACCCAACATCGGGACAAGTGATAACATGGGGCTTCCAAGAACACTACATTAACTCTATAGAGTGGTCCACTCAAACCTGGAAGCCTGGTTCTGCAGAGGCCTGTTGTTCGCACAACCCATCTGGAAGGAGGGAACTGAAGACATACTCGGTGAGGTGGATGTGGATTGACGGGACATTGTCGTAATCTTTTGTCTATTGTCGTAATCTTTGGTCTATGATGATTATAGTTGTGATGCTCTATGTCTGGATGAGATTTACCTCCTCAGTTTGTTTGTAGATGCTTATCTGTTTTTAACTGCCTGAATGTTTTCCTGTGCTTTCCTGTATTAAGTTATTAAATTGAATTTATCGTTTACTCTGACGATCGCAATGTTATATGTTGTCAGCCAGAAAGACACCTCAGGGAGTAGACCCCGAGGTCAAATGAGAGAGTGACAGTGAGTCTGGGGAATGGAGGAGGGTTGGCAGGCAAAGACCTATCCCAGCCAGGGTTAAAGAATAATATTGAAGCATTGTGACAGGGGTATTTGGGACCCTCCACTTAACTTGTTACAGTATCACCTTTGACAGGTGTTTGTCTTTTAAGGATCATGTGGAGGCTTTGGTGGTGAAGGCTGGTAGGGGACTTAATGCATTGAGGGCTATGGCAGCAACCGGGGTAGATCAGGGGATGCTGTACAGGTTCTTTCAGCAGTTAATAATCTCTGTCATTGAGTACGGTTTGGGGCTGCTGACAGTATCAAAGAGCCAGCTTGAAAGGTTCTTAGCGCATACATAATGCTGCCATTCGGTTAATCCTGAGGTGCAAAAAGGACACACCAATTATATGCATGAGGCATATCCTGGCGCCACCAACAATGACGGATAGGCATAGGGTCCTTCAGGCCAAATGGTACCTGAGAGTTGCCGCAGACAGGGATCACCCGCTGCATGCAGCAATGGATATGGATAAGGGTCATAGACTAAGACGAGGCAGGTCCTGGATGACACAGTCAGAACTTTCTATGAGTCAGGTCTGTGATCTAGAGACCATCAATCGTGAAAGAGAGTGGGTTGAAGTTCCGGAAGACACGACGGACTGGCACAATGTAATAATAACACTGGGTCGTGAGTGCAGAGAATGGGCAGCGGGCCGCATTGAAGTGCAACAGCTGATCCAGAGCAACACACATCAAGGTGACATAGTCATCTACACTGATGGGTCAGTGGTGAGAAACAGACGTAGTGGCTGGGGCTTTATTGCATAGGCTAATGGGCGAGTCTTGAAAAAGGAGAGTCTGGCATATGAGACTACGACCTCCAGCATGAGAATGGAGGTGGAGGCAGTAACAGCGGCATTCCGGTGGTTAGAGGAGACTACTGCAACACACGTTGTATTCATTACGGATTCAAAGAGTATGCTTAGCAATGTGGAGAAAGGAATGTTTCGTGTTGAATGGCTCTCGTCGCTTCAGAGATCACAGATCGTGAGAATTGTATGGATATTTTGCCTTGGTAAAGCGGGTGTACGGGGGAATGAATAGGCTGATAGGCTAGCAGGGAATGCACCTCTTGGTGGAATTTTGCCTATGGACAAGGGGGAGATGGTCGTGCGCTTGTGGGACCAGGTGGAGAAGGCGGAGGAACAGATTGAGAACCCATATGAGGAAAGAATGAGATTGCGAGGGATCGGCAGGGGTTCTGGAATAATCTCAAAACTGACCAGGAGAACTTTTAATGATGGCGGTGAGAACGATTAGTGTTATGACTCTTCGATGGCTGTTGAACGATGGGACAGAACACGTATGGGAATGTCCTGAGTGCAGTGATGTCGGTTCTTGACTCAACTCAACTCAACTCAACTCTGGTCGGTCCATAATGTGGTAGTCGTCTTGAGCAGGTTTTGGTGGCTTTCTGACTGATTTGATCATTCTTTTCTTTTGGTGGTATGTAACGTGCACATCAGGCTGTTCTTCTTTTGCTCCTTCCTTAGCCAATCTATCAGCTCTGTTGTTTCCGGGTATTCCACAGTGGAATGGTATCCATTGTACGGTGGAGTCTCTGTGGTGAAGTGGTCAAGCCGTTTAACTCGGGTTCCGAAGGTTGTGGGTTCGATTCCGGGCAGCGTCTTTCGGTTCACGAGTTAAATTTTTCGGAGACTCCTGTGGGTCGTCGCTAGAGCTACCCAGTTCGTGCTTTGTGCGACGCTTTCGGCGCTGCGGCAAGAGACCGAGCCATATGGGATAAAACCGGTGCAATGAAGTCGACCCTGTCGACTTTTAAGCGAATTTTTTTATCCATCGTATGGTGACCTTATGCTGACTGCTAAGTTCAGAAAGTTGTGTCCTTAATACTGGCAATTTCCCAGACAGGAGCGCCTCGAGTACTGATTTTGCATCTGTCAGCATCTGTCAATAGCACCACAGGTTGTGTACCATGGCTGGTATTTAGTAATTTCTCTGTTGTTATCTTGATTGCCTCAATTTCAGCATCATAGTTATGGCAGTACTTTCCTGTTGGTACTCTGGCCGTGTCCCTAGCATTATTTGGGTGTTCTATGTACACTCCTGCTCCTCCATTTCGAACAGCATTTTGTGCTGACCCATCTGTGTAGACTCGGATCCAGAGGTCCTGTTGGTATTCTTCATCAAGGAAGCTGAGAGTAGCTGGTCTGCGCTCTACACTGTTCTGTTCTGCTTTGTCAAATATTCCTCTCACTTTTGTCTGGATTTGTAGTGATAGTCAATGTTCATCTTTCCATGGAGTTCGCTCTGGAATAGTTTTCAAGGGGATACACATTGTGGCAAATCAGTGGTTTCTCTGTAGAGTCGTTTGGCCTGATGGATAAAGCTGCTTTTTTTCATCCGCCCCATATCTAAGTTTTCAAATCTGTTCATAGCGTGGTCTGGCAAGCTGAGGAACTTTTCTGCTTGTATTAGCGTTTTCGTATTTCTGCGCTCTCTCAGTGCTTGTGCCTTCCTCATCTTCTCAATCTCCACTATAGGGGTTGATCTCATCCCTCCTGTGGTGACTCTAAGTGCTTGATTTTGCACCTTGTCCAGCTCTTGTAGTGTGTTTTTTTTTTAATGCTGAAAATCACGCAGTTGACCTGTATTCCAGGTATGGTCGTATGCTCTGTTGATACACTTTGCTAAGCACTTTCCCACTGGCTCCTCTTGTGGTTTAACTTAGTTTTCTCAGGATGACTATTTTCCTTCTGGTGTTTGCTATTGTTGATGTGCTTTCTCCATGTCAGCCTGCCATCAAATGTTACTCTAAGGCTTGTTGGTTCTTTATCTTCTCTAAAGGGTATTTCATTTATCTGGATGATCCCTGCCTTTTGTTTTTGAGAGAGTGTAAATAGAGCGGTGCTGCACTTGTCAGTGTTTATGCTGACACACCATCTATTTTCCCATGCACAAAATGCATCTACAGCTCTTTGTTGCTATCTGGTGGCCATTGATTCATGTTCATTTAGGCTCCATAGAACCAGGTCATCAGCGTACATTACCGCTTTAATTTCATGAGGTAGATTAGCAACAAGATCATTGATGAAGATTAGAAAAAGTGTCGGGGACAAGACTCCACCCTGGGGAACACCATAACGCAGTAGTACTTTCTTGCTCTTGAGCCCGTCTATCTGTACTCGGGCTCTTCTGTTGTGCAAGTATGCTTTCACCCATTTGTACATTCTTCCATTGACTTTACAGTTTCTCAGTTATTTCATCAGACCTTCTTTCCAGACTTTGACAAAGGCTTTCTTCAGATCTACCCATGCAGCAAGCACCAGTTTCTTCTCTTGGAATGCATCCTCAATTTCTTGAGAGAGGTAGGTTGTCTGATCTTCCGTAGAGTAGCACTGCCTAAAGCCAGCCTGCTGTGGCGCAAGGATGTTTTCACTTTCAATGTATCACTGCAGTCTGTGATTGATGATGCGCTCCATTATTTTGCAGAGACAGGTGGTGAGGCTAACTGGTCTGTAGCTGGAGGCAATGGAACTATCTTTCCCTGATTTTAGGAGAGATATCATGATTGCTTCTCTCCAGGCTTGTGGAACACTGCCTAAGGTCCAGCTGTTATTAAAGATCTGCAACAGCTTTGCTTTGGCCTCTGTTCCAAGGTTCCTGATCATTTCATTGGAGATACCATCAGCTCCTGGTGACTTTCTCATTTTCAGTTTTGATATGGCTAGGTTCAGTCCGCTAAATGTGATAGTTGCCTCCAGAACCTCATGTATTGTTTCATTCTGTCCTGCATGCTACTATTTCTCTCGAATCTCTTGTTGTTTCGCTGGACTAATTTCAATATTGTTATCTTGTGCAAATTAGTCCACAACTTCTAGCTTAAAAATGGAGGTGGAGGCAGTCAGTGCAGCTTTCCGCTGGATAGAGAATAAGACACATACACACATTGTGATTGTAACTGACTCAGAAAGCATGCTGAGGAGGGTGAGAACAGGCAAGCTTCGTGCAGAGTGGCTTGCTTCGCTTCGGAGGTCACGGGTAGCAAGCATCACCTGGATCTTTTCTCCGGGGCATGCCGGTGTGCTGGGGAATGAACAGGCGGACAGATTGGCTGGCTCGGCCAAACTTGGTGGAGTATTGATGCATGACAAGACAGACGTGGTTGCGGCCTTGTGGGAGCACGTGTACACCTCGGAGGAACAAATGGATCACCATAGTCTGGTAAGAATGAGACAGCGAGGTGTGATGAGGGGATCTGGCCGACGATCGACACTTAGAGGAAAGGCGAGACGGACATATAATCAGATTGCTACTGGAACTATTAGTGTTGGAACTCTTCGCAGGCTGCTGAGGATGGGGACGGAGCGCTTATAGGAATGTCCAGAATGCTGTGATGTCGGTTCCTAAATCAATCAATCAATCAATGAGTCCACAAAAGGGTCAGCTGCTTGCTTTCCTGTTAAGATGTTTCCGTCTTTATGTAGTGCAATTTTTTAGTTTCTCCCTGTGCCTTCATCGTTAAGTTGTTTTATTAGCTTCCACAACTTCCTTGTGTCTCTTTCAAAGTTCAGTGACTCTGTTTTCTCCTGCCAGCTTTTCCGTCTAGCCTGCAGTTTGGCCCTTTGAAATTTGGCTTTTGCGTGCTGGTACTTATTGTGTTGCTCTTGGCTGGGTGTGGCCTCTGCTTGCTTTCTACACACTTCCACATCATTATGCCACTGTTCCAGTTCACTACTCCAGTAGGGTTTATATTTTTTACGGGTTCCTCTTGGTACTGTTTCTCGTGCTGCCTGTAGTATGCATTTCCCAAATTCTTCATCTACTTTATTTATGTCTTTCTCAGTGTTCAGGTTTCTAACCAGTATGCTGGTGCGATGCTTGTACATTGCCCAGTCTGCTTTCTTGTAGTTCCACCTCGAGAGGGTGCTGCTTTCACTTACAAGCTCATTTTCTACAGTTAGAAAGACTGGCCGATGGTCACTGCCACCAAGTTGTTTCCCAACAATTCGTGTAATGTTCCACAACAGGTCTTGTGAATGAAAAGCCAGGTCAGGTATAGTTGTAGTGTGCCTTGATCTTGAGTAGAAAGTATGTGGGTCGGACGGCGTGTTAATCAAGATGAATCTATTCTCATCCTGCCAATCTTCCAGTGTCTCTTCTCTCTGGTCCTTGTGATCATAGCCGCAGCTCTGCGAGTGGCTATTGAAGTCACCACACATACTCATTTTTTTCTTTTCATGGTAGTGTGTCCAGTGCCTGTGGGCGGCCACTTGGACAGTAGTAATTGATCAGATGAAGGTCTGTATTGCCTGCCTTAAGTTTAAATGTCTGATACTCCGCCCCTTCCATGTAAACTTCAATTTGGGAAACAGTTATGTTATTTTTTTTTACAAGGCTTGGTATCCCATCCTTTCGCATGTCCTTTCGGTCAGATCGGTAACACTGGTAGCCTCTGATTTTGAAAGCTATATTTTCGTTAAAGTGAGTTTCTTGCAAGCAACAGACGCTTACTTTTTCTTGGTCCAAGATGTTTTCTAGTTCTTTTTTTTTTTGTTGCTTACTCCCTCCGCATTCCAGTGCATTATATTTAGTTTTTGTTTGGGATAGCCAGACACTCTATTCTCAGGTCCCCTGGCTCCGCAGGACATCTGAGAAGGTCCCCCAGTAGTTGTGATTGGACCCTTTCGAGGCATAATGCTCGGCACTGCACTTGCCTGGGGGTCCAAAGCAAGGCCAGCACCCTAACATTTAGCAGTAGTCGACATTTTTCATGGCGTAATTGCCATATATATGTATATATCTACGTATATCACGTTCACATTGAGTATAATTATATATACTATTTTCTTTGCTACCTATCAGCTTTACGTTATTCGCGTTAATTAGGTTGATACTTTGTCGACGTTGATAATATAACTCCGTTCTTTGGAACAACAGTATTGAATTATTGCAAAATTGTGATATTCTTGTCTTCTTTTGCCTACTTCGCTATTATATTTCAGCTGGATAGCTTATCATACAGGTAGGACAACATGTCTACACTGCAAGAGGTCATAGACTTGGGTGAAAAGACTGGTTTGAGTGGTGCTGAACTTAGGAATTAGGCAAAACATGAGTTCAGCGAATATCAAAAAGAAGAGAAAAGACGTGAGAAGGAGGAAAGACAGGAACGACTAGCAGCAGAGAAGGAAGCTAAACAACTTCAAATTGCTCTTGGGAGAGAACTGAAAGAAAAAGAGATGGCTATCAAACACAATGAGATAGCTTTGGAACGCGAGAAAATTGAGGCTAGAGAAAAGGAAGTAACTTTGGAACGCGAGAAGTTAATGATGGAGATGCAATTGAAAGAGAAGCAAATAGCCGCAGAGACAGAGATGAAGGAGAACCAATTGGCTTTTGATAAAGAGAGGCTTCAAACAGAGACACTTTGGAAGGACAAGGAGGTCGAGGGCAACTTAAAAGTCAAGACATTGGAGATGGAACATGAAGCTGAGATTGAACGAGAGAAAACTCTTGCAAAACAGAATGATCCAGTGAAGAAGTACCAAGGTTTGCCATGTTGTGATTCACTATCTTCATTGGCAGTATTAGCTCGTTTTCTCAATTGAATATGAACGGACCAACTGGTCAACTCTAACAGTTTCTATCAATGACGCCGGACAAGCGATTCCTATTCTGTTTTAGTTTTATTTAGAATACAGTCTTCAACGATCCTTACAACATGCTCACGGATTCAAATCATCCATACTCGCATTCCCGTTGTACCTGTCGTTCTGCTCTAATAACTAAATACGAATTAGCATCAATCTTGCCATAATTACTTTGCACTCACCTAGGTTGACTTGTATCCATTAATATTACCTGTGCAGCAGCTGTTTATCGGGCGATTCCCTATACTTCTTCTGAGTCGTTGGTTATCTTCAATAATGGCGCATCAGCCCTATTTGCCCTTCATGTCCACCTCTTCAGTTATCAAATCGTGCCTCATTGTCCATATTCTCTTTGTTGGTTTTCTTTCAATATCTTCATATCTTCCTTCGTCCTGTAACCAACCATCTCTTCCTGATGTTCACCTTTCCACACAAGCTCTTCAAATTCTCTTGTGATGATCTAACTTCTTGTCTCCTTTGTTGATCTCTCCCGTTCCTATCTCTCGCTCACTGACGTACTCCGTCACCCAGTCAGCTTTTGTGCGTTCAATGTGCACTATTCTTAATTCCCGATTATTGCATTCTGCGACACATGGCACATATGCCCCCTCGTCAAATTAAAATGTTGTAGACATTTTACCTACCAACTCAGTCTTCAAGTCTGTGACATGAGTCGCAGTAGTCGAACATACCTGTCATATTGGTCCATGGTCGCACATCTCCGTCTACATTGTCTACTAAAGGTCGCACATATCCGTCTACATTGTTCACTAAAGGTCGTACATAACTGTCCGTGTCTCTGCAATAAAGCGTATCCCTTTTCCTTATAACCTATTCCCTTGTGAATAGTTGAATTGTTATGAACATCATCACCAAAAATTTTTTTTTTTATAAATCGGACACATCTTACATCTATCCCCGTAGACAATGTGTGGCTCCCAAACTCCTTTTTATCTCAGAGAATTGAAGTCCAGCATCACTAAGTCCCAATGTCTCCCCGGACATCCTTAGTAGCTCCTTAAGTGTGTGTGTTCATTACATCCAGCCTCCACTGACATCATTGTTAAGTGAATCGCTCTTGCCTTCCCTGTGCATAATCATAGTCGACCTTCTCATACTCCACTGTGTGTATGACCTGACTACAGTTGACATAACTTCTGTGCTTCGACTTCGACTGTTTCGTGTAACGCTTCATGTGGGGTTTGGTTTTCATATGTGCATATTTTTGTCGGTACTTTCTAATGTTGTTACTGTATATTCTTCGTTGATCTTTGTGGCTCATGAGTATGGCTGCCTAATATTTACCTGCAATATTTAATCCTAGTCTATCACATAATAATAGCAATATTAAATTAATTACTTAGATAGCTAATAATATTTCTTTCATTCCCATTCATCCTATTCATGAAAATAAATGCATCTTACAGTTATGCATAATAACCCATGCAATAATACAATTGAAATAAAATCACCGAATAATCAAAATTAATCTAATTTCTTCATAAATTAAATCAGTAGTAACCTTTGCATCATGTGCCCTGCCTATTTTGTTTACTAAACCTGTGGAATTTGTGTGAAAGTGTGCATAATATATGTGTATTGTCATGACAAACTAATAATAATACATCATGTAATACAGAAAAATGCATTAAACAAAATAATGACAAATCTTGTTCTTTTCTTCTTCTTTTTTTTTTTCAATTGTTTTGTCATGTCTCTTCTTTTCATTTTCATGACTTTATTTTTTTCATTGTCCTGAATTTATTTTTTATTTTTTTTCTCAGGAATTCATCTTTTTTCGTTTTTTTTCTTTTTTTTTCAATTTTCATGAATTTCATTTTCAACAGTAATAACATATCATTAATATATCTTAATAATTAATCTACCTTATCTGGAATGCGACGATTTCGCTCGTAGTTAACCTGCAATGTTGGATTACATTTCGTCTAGTCCAGATCTCATTTGACCACCAATGACATGTATTCATAGTCATCCGTCTGCACTGATATTGCCGTATTATACTATGTCTGTAACAATAATAACCCAAATATGTATGTATCTGAACTAATTAATATTGACATAGTTGTAACATAATTATTAACAATTGCTAACATCAATTACTATCAGCTGTTTTCCGATAGTCTGAAATGTCCTAACCGTTTGTTCAGAGTATCAATTTGTTCAAACACCCTTTATGAGTTGCTATATTGTGGATGTTGTGTACAAGCTGCTCAACCATGTGAATTGTTGTGTTGTATGTATATATCATTGACGTACTGTGATGTATGTGGTTGACTGATATGTTACATGTGTTTGACGTATTACGTGATTGTAAAGAATTTTACTTCCTAAATTGTATATGTAACTATCTGTATATGTATTGTGTCGTTTAATTAGAATATAAGTGAATTTATAGACAGAAGAATTTCGACAGATTTATAAAGACAGAATTCAGTGTTCAGAAATACAATGCTCATCTGTCGCTGTGTGTACTGTGTACTGCATGTGTATCTAATGGATGTATCTGTCTTGACTTGTTTTAATCTATTTAATTTATGTTTCTTTAATGTGTAGAACTGGGCAGTGATTCTCATCTTCCTGTGTGACATATGTTGTTACTGATTTATAATCATCTATTTGACGTGTTCTTTCTTTCCGTTCTTCATCGGACAAACCTAAATATTTCCAATACCTATTCCAATTCCTTATTTTCACATCCCGTATTCTTTTGTCAATTTGAGTTTCGGGAACACTTTGTTGTTTCCATTCTGTTAGTAAAGTGTTTGTGTTGGTATAATGGGTTTGTGACATCTTTGGCGGAGTTTCTTCATGCCAGTTTGATTTTGTATAATCTGCCATATCTTTTTGTCGTGGTTTGGCTATCTTTTTCAACCGACGTTGTTGCCTGTTAGTCTTTCTATATGACTCCTCATCATCTGAGCTCGACTCATATCTTTTAGCTGCACATCCGTGTATGTGATCTACGTTACTCTGATCTAAGTATGGCGCAAAGAATTGTTTAATCATTGCTGTGCTGTCACTAAATGAAGGACTAATACGTCTAAAATTTTCAATACCAAATTCAACTTTCTTACGTCCTGCTTGAGTTAAATTCGATCTTATTGGTAATGAATCCGAAGTAATTTCTGACTGTGTTAACTCTTGTATATTGTTATGGGATGTCTTTTGTGTACTGTCTTTGCTACTATATGTCAATTCAGTGTCCATTGCTTGACTGGTTTGCTTTTGGTTTCCCGTGTAGTTTTCTTTTATTTCATACATGTTGGGTTCTGAATCATCGCTTGCGATAGGTATATTTTTGTCTTCCGTCGGGAAAATTAGTTCTGTGTAATTTCCTTCATGTATTTTCATATTATCCTTTTCCCATTGTTCAACCTCTTGGGCGGTACACTCTTTTACTCCAGGAATGTTTCCCACAATTAGTTCCGTCGTTGGTTGTGGTAGTACTGCAGCTGTTACACGTCCTTGATAGTATGGGCAATTGATGTCTGTCCATGCCACATCAAATTGTTCTAGCGACCCACCAAATGTTCTACATATGACTTTCTCATTGGTGTAATCCTCCTCTTTGACTAGTTTTCTGTCCAGTCCAATAATCGAGGTCCCCGTGTCCCTCACCATTCTGACTGCTAATCCATTGACAATTGCACGTTCAACGTTGAGTTTTCCACCGTTTATATAAGCGGAGTTTGCTTCTTGTACATATGCTCTGTTTGGATTGTTCTCCGGTCGTGCATACTTGCCAGACGCGCTCTCGTATTGCTGTTCCTCGTCGTCGCTACTTGAAATCACATAGGCTAAACATGCATTTTTGGTCATCTGTCGCAATCTACATGACTTGACCCCGTGACCAAAACTATTGCACGCGAAACATTTTAAGTTGTTTTTGTAGTCTGTATATTTATGGTTACGTTTTGTAGCTAGCTCTTTTATATATGATTCATAATCCGGGTTGGAATCACACATTTCTGATGTTCCGTGCATGCGTCGACAAAACCTACACTGGACTGTCAACCCCTTTTTTGTATTAGACCATTGTTTGTTCTGTTTGTATTTGTCCTGACGTTGAAATTTGTTATGCGTATTGTCATATCTGTGACTAGAAACTCTGGCGGATGCTCCTATGATCAGTTCTGGCTGAGTAGTCTCTGCGAAAATGTCCTTGTGGGCGTTGAAAAATGACTCCCCCCTGGCTTCTAGTTCTGCCACTGAATCACACTTCTGTTCTATAAGGAATGTTGACATTGTTTGAGGTACTGCGGAGATAAGTTTATCCCTGAGCATCAGGTCTCTAACTTTGTCAAAATCCCTACCTACCTCAGCCGATTTCAGCCACCTGTTAAACAGTAATGTCGTTTCAGAAACGAAATCTAGAAACGTTTGATTTGATTTAGGTCCAATTGTCTTGTATGCTGTACGCAGACCCGCAGTGTCCAATGAGAAATGTGCCAACAGTCTTTGTTTCATATATTGGTAATCTGTGCGTCGTTGTTCAGGTATGAGCTCGATTACCTTTAAAGGCTCCCCTGACAAGTGCCTATGAAGTAATACTCCCCACTGGTCAGACGGTACCTCGTAATGAGACAAGAGGACTTCACAATTAGTCAGCCATGCAGAAATCGAATCTCCTTGTGAAAAATTTCTAATAATCCCTTGATATCTTTTAGCGGGATCCAGTGCCTTGCATGCCAACTTATTCTTGGATATTTCTGCTTCTTTCTCCATCTCCAACATCTTTACCTTAATATTTCCTTCAACCTCATTGTCTTTTAATATTTGTTCGGCCGCTAACTTGTCCCGCTCAAACTCAAGTGTTTTCTCCTGGAGAGCTAATTTTTGTTTTTCCAGTTCTATTTTTCTCTCCATCTTTTGTTTCTGTAATTCCATTTCTTTTTCTCTCTGTTTTTCTAGAGTCAACATTCTTTCTTTTCCCAATTCTCTGGCTTCTTTAGCTTCCTTGGCTGCTGCTTCTTGTGCAATTCTGGCCTCTTTAGCTGCTGCTTCTTGTGCTTCTCTGGCCTCCCTAGCTGCTGCTCTCTCCTCCCTCCTTTGTATTTGAAAATCGGACAACTTGGCCTTAGCCCAAGCTATTAGTTCGGGTCCAGTTAATATCTCGTGTCCTCAGAATTAAAAATGACCGCTGTGTGTGTCTGTTACGAACATGATGTACGGATTAAAATGTTGTATAATTATTCATCCAAAACAATGTAGTCCAATGAGGTCCATAAAAATCTTCCAAAGATGGGAAATATTTTTATTCAGCATGATGTACATATCATATTTCTTGTGGCGCTGAGTAACTTTTCCTATGGAACGACTGTAATTTTCGTACACTGTCACAAGTTTCACTATTTATCTTTCGGGCTTAGTCTCTGCCTGAACGGGCATTCATCTTATCCTCTGGGTCTAGTATCTACCAGAACGTGCACCCATATCTGCCATGTTGTGATTCACCATCTTCATTGGCAGTATTAGCTCGTTTTCTCAATTGAATATGAACGGACCAACTGGTCAACTCTAACAGTGTCTATCAATGACGCCGGACAAGCGATTCCTATTCTGTTTTAGTTTTATTTAGAATACAGTCTTCAACGATCCTTACAACATGCTCACGGATTCAAATCATCCATACTCGCATTCCCGTTGTACCTGTCGTTCTGCTCTAATAACTAAATACGAATTAGCATTAATCTTGCCATAATTACTTTGCACTCACATAGGTTGACTTGTATCCATTAATATTACCTGTGCAGCAGCTGTTTATCGGGCGATTCCCTATACTTCTTCTGAGTCGTTGGTTATCTTCAATAATGGCGCATCAGCCCTATTTGCCCTTCATGTCCACCTCTTCAGTTATCAAATCGTGCCTCATTGTCCATATTCTCTTTGTTGGTTTTCTTTCAATATCTTCATATCTTCCTTCGTCCTGTAACCAACCATCTCTTCCTGATGTTCACCTTTCCACATAAGCTCTTCAAATTCTCTTGTGATGATCTAACTTCTTGTCTCCTTTGTTGATCTCTCCCGTTCCTATCTCTCGCTCACTGACGTACTCCGTCACCCAGTCAGCTTTTGTGCGTTCAATGTGCACTATTCTTAATTCCCGATTATTGCATTCTGCGACACATGGCAAGGTTTATTTCGGAATTTCCAACAAGGCGATTCGGTTAGTTCGTGGATAACTAATTTCGAAGTGCTCGAAAAGTTCTATAAGGTACCGGAGAAGGATGTACCGATCCTATTTCATCGTCACCTCGCTTTAGAGCCGTTAAAGGTGATAGAACTAATTCCTGAAGGCTTGCGTACAAACTACAAATATATGCGTGATCGTGTTCTTTCACATTTTTCTTTGGACGAATCAGGGTTACGTACTAAATTTAACACACTTACTCCGAAATCGAACCAAACGTTTCTTGATTTCGCTTCTGAAACTTCTTCAAGCTTCGATAAATGGTGTAAAGCCGCCGATATTGGTTCTGATTATGAAAAAGTCAGAGATTTAATAATCAGAGATATACTTCTATCTGCTATACCAGAACCTATGTCTGTATTCTTAATTGAGAATAAATGTAAGAATTTTGCTGAGATGGAATCTAAAGGTGAGTCTTATTTTAACGCACATAAAGATATCTTCGCTAACTGTGCACAACCAGAGCTTGTGATAGGAGCAAGCGCTAGATTCCAGAAGAGCAATGGTAAGTTTAGGAAATTTAATGGTAATAAATGTAGAAACAATCCGTACCAATATCTCAACCAAGATGGAGATAGACCAAGAAAGGGACATTTCACCAGATGTCAATATTGCAAATTGTCCCATGGACATTTGGAAATGTGTGATAAACACCCTGGGTATACAGATTATCTTTGAGACATTACAGCGAAGAAAAGAAGTAAGTATGACTCCTACAAGAGGAGCAGTAAATGTTTCTCTTGTCGGGCGTACGGGCATACCAGCAGGTCTTGTCCGATGAAAGATTCTTGGAAAGAGGCAAGTAATGCATATGTGTTGTCTAGTAGTAGTAGCGATTCAGATGATCTAGAGGACACACACGCAGCCATTATAGAGTCATAAATAACACAACAGGTAAGGAAGGTCATAATATTGATGATGACCTCACATCAGCCCACAAGAGGCATATACATGAAGCGAATGCAGCATACACTTGTCAAGGTACTCTAGTGATACACCAAGCGTGGGTTAATGGTTTACCAACAACCTGCTTTAGAGACACAGGATCTGATATTACTGGAGTTAGTCACAAACTAGTGAACAAAAGTGACTTTACACATAATAACATCTGTTGTAGAACATTTGGGGGTACAATAGAAATGTACAAAACCGCATGGGTCAGCATAAAATGCCCATATTATGAAGGTAAAGTGTGCGCAGCAGTACTACCAAACCCATGTGCTGGGTTGATAATTGGTAACATCGCTGATGTCAAAGATTACGTTCAAACTATAGAACGCAAACTTGATGTGATACTCACAGAAACACAAACCCACGTATCACAAGAAGAAGGAATTACACATTCATTAAAAGTTAAACCGACTGTTAATAACAACAGTGTGGCACACAAAAAGAGAACAAAAGTTAAACACAATGGTTACAAACAACAGATGACATGGGATATTGTAACCATATTTATTACAAAAATTATGATCTGGCTTAAATTGACCTTATCTCAGGGTACATCCATAGTCACAAACACATCCTCACAAGCAAAGGCATATATTGATGATATTGCGAATAAGAATACAGTCATTCAATCACTAAAGAAGATGTACACACAAACCAAAAAGAAATTTATAGATTGGTTAACAGAAACCAAGAAATACACCACAAACATTTGGACATGAATCAAAACAAAGGTTGTACGGTTGGCATACAGGCAAAGATATACTTTACGAACTTGATAAGTAAATGCAAAGAACACTACAGATGACAAACTACACTTATCTTTGCCTACTGTAGTTATGGTTACTTGTCTTACTTCTGGTACAGATTTACCAAACATACCTCATTACAGCATATGCATTACATATCATACACAAAAGTGAAAACAATAACATTGTTCCAATCAACAAAGTTACAATGTACAAATATTGGCATGCGTGCAGAAGAGAGATTCTATAGGTTTGAAACAAAGAAAGAAAGAAAATGAATGAAAGGAAGAATAAAAGAAAACAATAAAAGGAAAAATAAAATGGGATGAAAGTGTTAGGTTCATATCAACACATAATACACTATAGACACATTAGGGTCTTAAGTCTTATTACGTAGTTATATCAGGTGTCACTGATATAAATCTATACTGTGCATAGGTGTTCACATTATCTCATATCTCTACACTTGGGTGAAAATATTTCAGTTCCCTATTCTTCGGATAATTGTTCTTAACTATATCTTTATTAGAGAACTTAATAAAGAACTTAATAAAGTTAAATATTTATTCTTGTTGAATAAGAATATTATAATGTATTTCTGATTTAATTCTTAGAAGTCTTGAATCTTTGAAATGTAGAATTCTTCACAAGTTTATGTCTATATTGAAGATCTGCAAGAAATTAATCATTCAATCATAATCTTGCAGATATTCTCAGTAGTTTATAGGAAATAGAAAGACAAATCTCCCCGGGAAGGTTAACCCGGTCAACAAATGCCCGCAGAAGTCGGATGTGTCGGCCTAACAGCGCAAGAACGCAGCTCTGCTGTAAACAGGCACAACGCAATCACATCCAACAAAAAAAACTCCGGATGAACGAAGAAGAAGAAGAAAGACAAATCTGTAGTCAATTATTCAGTTATTCGGTGATAGATTTTATAAATTTTAATGTTCTATTCTTTCATAAGTTATTAAGAAGTTTGATAAAGATATATGCAGATAGCACCTGATTAAAGAGCAATGTTATAATAATGATCAACTAGATAATAACGAGATTATGGTTGTGAATAGAATTTAGTCAATTGGGTACATATGTTACTGATTTTCCATTAATGACAGAATCAGCGTGAGTGATGAAAATACGCAGACTGCGATAAATAAGAACTACACACGTGATGCGTACCCTGGATCATAGTGTTCATTCAATGCTTGGAACGGACAAGTATTTTGTATTGTGAAATCTTGTGAACATAATAACTTAAGAGACTAACTTGGAACAGTCTATGATTGTTTTAATAACAGATGTTCACGAGTTATTGGTTAGATTCAAATAATTAGAATTGTTAAATAGTTAATTAGAATTTAGTTAGTATAGATAGTTAATTCTGTGATACTAATTTGTTACTTACATTAATAATGTTGTTATCTTAATTAATCTTATATTATATGGATTAAGCTGTTAATCATCGGTACAGTAAGAGCCATGGAATAATATATGCAATCAGTCAATGTTCTCAAGGTATCCACAGGATAAGAGATCACCAAAGGTTCTCAAGGCGGAAAGCATATACGTCTACCCTAACCATGGATATGGATTTTCAAAAAGAAATATATATGGTACGGAAACAACAACAAGGATCAACTACAACAAAAATGGTACTTGGAAAAACCTTATTACCCTCATCCGAAACTCATGGTAGTACCTAGAGCTAGGACACACTTGTCTATTAGGACAAGGTAGGGGCTAATATGTTTATTAGTTGGTCTAATTCCCCATGATCAGCCACACGACGTCCAACAGAGGGTTTGGACAGGTGGGCGTGCCCATCATATAGCTTTATTTTTTTTTAAGGGTGGGTAAGGGGGTAAAACCAAGAGCTATTTAGTTGTTGTTAGAATTGTTGTAATAGTTGTACATATAATAGAGGGGGAAAAAAATGATAAATCATATTTTTTTTTACTGGGAGGGGGCATTATGCCACATGACGGCACGCGCCACCAAATATAAAAAAGGAGAAAACAGGATTTTCCCCATACAGTCACAAAAGTGGACGGCAATAAGAGAAACCAAGGAGAATGTGGACAACGTCAGAAGACGGCAACGGGAGACGCTGTGAGTTTGTGATTCCGAGAGGACGTGTCTTCGGAAGGCTCTGTGTGAAGGTGACACCTGGATGCGGTGATTTCGGGATGAAGCAGCTGGGAGCCCGGAGAGGAATTTGTTGAGGACGATCCAACAGTGGAAAGACCGGGAATTGAAACCTAGATTTTTTATCCAAGTGTCTGAACGGAGGAATGCATGATTAGGCTTCAAGGGCAACGTAGCGGACTGGGAGCTCGGAGCTCATCGGTAGATATTATTTAAGTGAGCGCCGACCCTGTCTATAGGGGTCAGCTTACATATCTACAAGGGTTTGTCCTGTTTTGTCTGCGGCAGATTTTAAACTTCTGAAAACGTTCGCACGACTTGAATATGCCATTTTTCATGTTCCGGTTCAGGTGAGGAAGAACATGTTTGTTGTTCCGATGTTTTGTTGACGAGTTCGCTTAGAATACCTTGAGTGTCCAGTCGCATTTGATTTGGCCGGCAAGGCACCTCGAGGCACCAGGACAACAAGCCGTCCAGGCGATGAGGACAGTGCTATTGATCTGGCGCTGGTTTCACCTTCACTTACTACAGTGTGTAAATGGGGTGTCCTAGGATACCACGTCAGCGACCACCACCCTTGCAGCATATTGGTGGAGAAAGGCAGAACCAGGCAGCACAAGCTAAAGGTAAAGACTTTCCAGTATGACAGTACAGGGCAAGATGTGGTGAGTAAAATAAGACGTGACAAGCGCAGAAAGCTTCAGGGCAGGGGAAAAAAAGCTGGGAGCAGCCACCTTGGTGGAATTTCGAGGTGGAGAAGGCTTGGGTGGATAAGCGTAGTGCTGTAAGGAGATGGCAAAATGCCAAGAAGAACAGAGCTGGTCATCCTAGACCCTGCATGCACACAAACGTAAGCTATTTAAAAAAACTGGTCAAGGTGGTTAAAAGCGAAAAATAGGCAGAGGTGTGTCAAAGAGTAAGCACAGACAAGTCACTGAAATTGTTCTGGCGACTACATAAAAGCATGAGTGGTGTAGTCAAGAATAAGAGCATTTCTGACTTCCAAGGTGCTGACCTCATCTGGCAGAGGACTGACGAGGGCAAGGGCAAAGCCCTCTTTGAACGCTATCTAGAGCAGAGCAACCAGACAGACATGGGAGGCCGAAATCTGGCCAAGGAGGTCACCTCAGACAGGTGCAAGGCCCAGAACACTTCGGATGAAGACACAGTGACAGTGAAAGAAATCAGGGCTGTGCTTCGACGATAAAAAAACAGCGCTCCAGGGCCAGATGGCATCAGATACGACAACATCAGTAGGTGTACCGACAACGAGCTAGAGAAACTAGCAGACATATACAACAACAGTATAGGGAGTGCTAGCATCAAGGAGGAGTGGTTACACAGCTATCTGGTTCCCTTGCCGAAGCCTGGCAAAGATAACACAAAAATTCAGGGATATCGAGTAATAACCATGCAGAATACAATAGGCAAGCTGCTGGAGAAGTTAATTGCCAGGAAAATATCAAGCCAGCTAGAGAGGCAAGGTGTTTTCCCATCTACCCTGGGTGGGTACCATCCAAAAAGAGAAACCTGGACCAATGCAGCAGTTTTTGCCCATGATGTTTATGAAGGTTTCCACTCAGGCATTGAAACTTTTGCTGCAGCGATTGATCTTGAGGACGCGTACAACAGAGTGCCATTGGATTTTTTAATGCTTCAGCTTCTTGAACTCAAGATAAGCCCTTTCCTTCTGAGTTGGATCACTGCAGCCCTCTTCCAACGGAAAGTAGTTTTTAGATGTGGCAGTTGGACTTCAGAATCAACAACAATATATCCTGGCCTACCACAGGGATCACTATTATCTCCAGTGCTGTTTAACGCCTACACTGAGAATTACCAGTGAGCAGATCACAGGACCTGGGAGGACATTGTCATATGCCGATGATGTTTTAGTGTATCGTCAGGGTAAGGATAGAGATCAGGTTGCTGTGGAACTACAAACCGAACTCAACCGCATAAGTACTTGGTGTGCTGAAGCTGGGGCAATGGTCAACCCAACAAAGGCAACAGTGACACGGTTCTCTTTGAATAATCATATTGTCAGCACTCCAACACAGAGACTGTGGAAAGAACGCAGGCAATGAACTACCTGGGGATACGTTTTGATCGACCCTTGCTTATATCGAGCACATAGACCAGGTGATAA
This sequence comes from Cepaea nemoralis, assembly GCA_014155875.1. Taxonomy (NCBI): domain Eukaryota; kingdom Metazoa; phylum Mollusca; class Gastropoda; order Stylommatophora; family Helicidae; genus Cepaea; species Cepaea nemoralis. The sequence goes on from JACEFZ010014597.1 coordinate 452,417, forward strand.
CAAAGGCCAAGCGGGGTTTGGCTGCGATGCGAGTGATGGCGGCAGCAAACTATGAGCAGCGCCGTCTGTCTTCTGTATGAAGGGCTGGTCATGTCTGTTTTTGAGTATGCGATGGCTATCCTGACTCTCAGCCGTAAGTAGATAGAAAGGATAGAAAGGATACAGAACGAAGCCATGCGCATTATTCTTGGATGTACAAGAGATACAGCATGCAGGGCGATGCGCTACCTTCTTGATTTTCCAACCATTGAAGACAGAATACAAATTTGCAGAGTACATGCCTACCTCAGAGTTAACGCAAACACACAACATCCACTGCATAGTGAAATTATGACGGTGAAGGGCAGCAGGTTAAAAAGAGGAAGGTCGTGGATGGGTCAAGCAGAGGACATTCTTCAACAGGTATGTTCACTTGAGGACTTAGAACCTGGCGAGGAGTGGGTACAAGTGCCAATAGATTTCTGTAGGTCTCTTTCAGTCTGCATCCAACTAGACAGAAAATGCAGACAAGAAAATCCGGCTGCTGTGGAGGCTGAAGTACAAGCTTTGATTTTTGAGAATTCCTTAGACGGTGATGCTGTCATATACACAGATGGGTCGGTTGTCCGACATGTGAGAAGCTCATGGGCTTTTATGGCGCAGGCCGGAGGGAGAATTGTGAAGGAGGACTCTGGTGCTTTTGCTGAGACCACAAGTAGCCAGACTATGGAAGTCATGGCAGTAAGTAAAGTAATAACATGGCTTGAGACCATTAGGGCATGTTTCCTTAGCGACTCAATGAGTATGCTCAAGAGGATAGAGATGGGGTGGATCCGAAGAGAGTGGTTATGTCTCTGGAGCGGTCTCGGCTTGCAAAGATTAGTTTCATCTTCGTGCCAGGGCATGCAGGAGTACAAGGAAATGAGCTGGCTGACAAGCTCGCAGGTAAGGCTACTGTGGAGGGCGGACGCGCTATGGACCAGGCTGACATTATGAATGCTCTATGAGAAGTAAGACTGTTGCGAGAACCAAGCGATGACTGTGAATCTACAACCATGGTCAGACTGCGAGAACTGTAAATTAAAAGAGGTATTGCCAAACAAGAACACTAAGCAGGAAGCCAAAGAAGATTGATTAACCAACACAGAACTGGTGTCGCGAGCCACCTAACGCTGCGGGATTTGCTGAGGAGGGGATCCGAGCACTTATGGACTGAATGGTTTGATGTGCAATGAGGATGATCTGTCAACTAACTAACTATTATACAATCAGTTTTATAAAGACAGGAACTAGTGAAGAACAGTTTGCATTTAAGAATAGAAATTAACAAAACACATTACAAACTAAACACATTACAAACACTAATAAAATCAGCTAAGGCAGATTGATTTCTACTAATGCTTTTATATATTTCATGAGATGAAACATTAGGACATTATCAACATTAAAGTTTATGGGAACAATCTCAAATACAAAATATTTATTTGAAACAAAGTAGCAATAGTTAAAATGAGCAATTATGAACAGCCAAAGCAAGGAGAAAGACAATGAATATCTTTTCTCTCTCTCTAGTTAGTAGCATATCCTTTACAGGACGTTGCAGTCAACACCAGCATTTTTTGCTGTTGTGATCTCGTGGCAAGTTTACGTTCAGTAGTTTGCCATTGCTTTCTGAATGACCAGCATCCACACCATTTCGTAAAAAAAAACCAACGAAACGCAGTCTGCTACCAAATGGCGCACAGCTGTGTTTCGAACGTGCGTATGTGAAATCCCGAACTCCATCACCAAGGAGCTGGCTTCTCTCTCTCCACATCAAAATAATGAGGAATTTCAGAGATAGACCAGGAATACGAATTGGATGTTATGCAGATGATACAATATTAATAGCTTACACAAAAGATCAGGCAACAACTGTTGGACACTGTACAACAAAAATAAATTTCCCGGAATAACTAGATAACAGACATAATGATTACAGATATATTTTTGTATAAAATGCCAAAATGTGATAACAAAGAATAAAAATGAGAAATAATTAACCAAGTTAATAAATTCAAACATCTGTGGACAAACATACCATTAGAAGGAGGATGCATGACAGAGATTAAAAGCAGAACAAGTCAAGGAAAAGCTAAATTTCAGAAGATGTAAGTTTAGTAAGTTGTGCTGTATGGCTCTGAAACCTGGAGTACAACGAAAGGAGACGAAGCCTTGCTACAAACCTTTGAGAACAAAGTTTTAAGACGCATCTTTGGACCTATTAGGGATACACAAAGTGGAGAGTGGAAAAGAAGAAGTAACAAAGACATTTATGATCTGTTTAAGTCCCTGATAATCACTGGTATCATGAAGGCTAATAGACTACAATGCCTGGGGCATATAGAAAGAATGGAAGATAATAGGGAAACAAAACTCGCGTACACTCAGGAAATAAATGACCGTAGACCCTGAGGTAGACCAAGAAGACGGTGGAGAGATAATATATATACAGACCTACAAGCACTTGGAATCAATGACTGGAAAGAGAAGGTCAACCAGAGAGACGAATGGAGATGGCTTGTATCTGCAGCAATGAACCTCAATGGCTCGGAACGCTAAGAAGAAGAAGTAAGTTTAGTTATAAGTCTCTAGCATTAAATGTCAGAGAGAGAGTATGGGATGATATAAAGAACATCTACTGCTGTTTGGGAGTGAATCTTGGAATGTAAATAGGAGGCACAAGAACTGATTCATGACAATTCGTGCTAAGGTGATGTAATCATCTACACCAAATTTGTCAAACTCAAGGCCCGCGAGCTACCTCAGGCCCGGCGTACAATCATATCACGGCCGAGAGGTCTCAACAAATATATTCGGCCCGAGAGAGAACTGAGATTACTTCGCGCCAAGTTCGCACTGCGCTTTAGTGACTTTGAAGCACAGAAAAGTAATTTCGAGCTGTTTCATAATCCATTTGCCATAGATGTGGAAACTGCACCTGTAAATTTGCAGATGGAGTTAATAGAGCTGCGGTGTAATGGGACAATAAAGGCAAAGTACGACTATGTGGAGCCTGCACAATTCACTCCTTTCATTCCTGAAGAGATGCCCCTGCTTCGTCTACACGCAGCTCGAACCTTGAGCATGTATGGTAGCACAAATCTGTGTGAGCAGCTGTTTTCTGTGATGAAGATTAACAAAGCATCACACAGGAGTTGTCTCACTCATAACCACTTACAGTCCATCATGAGAATCTCAATGACAGAACATTACTCCTAACATAAACGAACTTGTGGCCAAGAAAAGATGCCAAACATCGCGCTCTGACAAATTGACATAAGAGTGAAAATGTGTATGCCAATGATTTTTTATTATTAAACCTTGTTTCTGTTTTAATTTATATTAATGTTTAAAAAAGGTTTAATTTTTGGCTTATTGAATGTTTATCCTGTTCGGCCCACAACCGTACGTGTGATTTGAGTTTTGGCCCGCTGAATGATTAAGTTTGACACCCCTGATCTACATGGATTGCTCTGTGCTAAGAGGTAAACAAAGTGCCTTAGAGTTCATGGTGAAGGTTGGTGGATGAGGTTTTGGTGCAGGAGAGCCTGGCATATACCACAACTAGTCTGAGAATGGAGGTGGAGGTAGTCACAGAAGTTTTCCGCTGGCTGGAGAACAATCGGCACACACATCATGACTGTAACAGACTCACAAAGTATGCTAGAAGACAATCATGCTTCAGAGTGGCAGACTTCAATTCAACAATAAAAAATGGGTAGCCTCTATGGTTTCTCTACCAAATATATCGACATCATAAAATCTTTCTACAAAGAGACGTTGCTGCGTGAGAACAGAATCAGGCAACTCTGACTGGTTCTCAGTGGAAACGGGAGTGAAACAGGATTGTGTCTTGTCATCGATGCTCTTTGGAATAGCTATCGATTGGGTCATGCGCAAATGCACAAACAACACAAATAGGGATATCCATTGGGTTGACAAAATTCTAGAAGACCTGGACTTTGCCGATGATATAGTGCTTTTGAGTTCAACACACCCAGATGCCCAAGAGAAAATAAACCACCTCCAAAATGTTTCAGGACAAATTGGTCTCCAAATTAACACAGCAAAAACAAAAACTATTGATCTTACCAACAGTTCAGACGTCACCAAATTAAACAACCATGTTCTGGAAAAAGTCAACAGCTTCACATACCTAGGAAGCAAAATGACATCTACAGGGGACTCAACGCCAGAAATATTATCTAGAATCGCACTGGCATCTGGTGCCTTCAATAAACTGTCAAACATCTGGAAGTCAAAGACACTCAGCAAACATACGAAACTTAAAATCTTCAACTCTTGTGTGATTCCATTGCTAACGTATGGATGTAAGAGTTGGAAATCAACAGTAGCTTTAGATAAAAAATTAATTTTGAGAACAAATGTCTTAGAAGAATTCTAAACCTCCACTGGACAGATTTCAGAACCAATATGCAAATAAGACAAGAGACTAACTAAGCATAGAATTGTGTAGATTGCATAGAACCATCATCAGAGAAGGCTCATTCAACGGCCAAGTGAACATCCAGGATCTACAACAGGTAGCAGCGAACCACCAGACATGGAGAGCCATGACTTCTGCCCTATGCGCCACCTTAGGCTCAAAAGGAAAGACTAACTAACTAACTAAGCCTCTGTTGGGTCTCTCCCCCATGACATTCAGACTGGCTGGGTCTGCATCACTGGGTGAAGTAATGGCACATGATAGGGCAGACGTGGTCGTCATGTGAATAGTGAGCAAGATCATCATACCTGGAGAGAATGGAGCTGCAGGGAGGATCTCGATGATACTGTATTCAGAGGAAAGGCCAGAGAGACACATAATCAGACTGCTAATAATTTTACTAGAATTTGGATTCTTCACTGATTGTTGAAGATAGGACAGATCACATATGGGAATGTCTCGAGTGCCAAGCCAGTTCTTGACTCGACTCAACATAAATAAATGAATTAGAGACAGAGCTTGGAAGTAATGAAGCAGGTGCTTTGGCGAAGTTGATAGGGAGCTGCGATGATAATATGAGCACAGTCAGGTTTGATGCTTAGGCTTACTGCCTGCTAAGTGAAGGAAAGATTAGCCACCTATTCCCTCATTGCCTGCTAAGTGAGGGAAAGATTAGCCACCTATTCCCTCACTGCCTGCTAAGTGAGGGAAAGATTAGCCACCTATTCCCTCATTGCCTGCTAAGTGATGGAAAGATTAGCCACCTATTCCCTCATTGCCTGCTAAGTGAGGGAAAGAGCCACTTATTACCTCATTGCCTGCTAAGTGAGGGAAAGATTAGCCACCTATTCCCTCATTGCCTGCTAAGTGAGGGGAAGATTAGCCACCTATTCCCTCATTGCCTGCTAAGTGAGGGGAAGATTATGTAACAGTAGTGGAGTATTAGTATCTAGTGGGAAAAGCTACAGCACGATTGAGCATCGGGAGTGAAAGGAGGAGAGATGCTCAAGTCGTGACGTAGTGGGTTGTCAGGGGGCAGTCTACATCCCGGCTTGGAACTGGAAGGAAGCCATGTTGTCACCATCAAGAAAATAAACAGTCTTTGTATTAAAACCAAGTGTTGTTAGTCCTTTACACTGTTACAGGACTAATTATGGAGCCCTAGACGCAGGATTCGAACCTGGTGTAATGCGGAGTCGCAAAATGCGGTCTACAGAGTAACAACGCGAAGTCTCACATGCCGCCTACTATATAACGTCGCGGACTCTAAAAACTATGAAGATGATCCTTGCTCCGTTTGTCTCGATCGCCAGAAACAATTGCGGCACGCTTTTGAACAAGAATTGAACGTAACAAAGTGCGGTTGGAAAGATGGCCAATAAGTTATCTGTGAGTACAGCAACCAAAAGCCCGGCCAGGGGTGGTTGTCTGTAAGTCTTTTTCAAGACTTGATATAACAATTTAATTGGCGTCAGGAGAAGAGTGAAACCCAACTTGCCATTACGGGTTGCAGCGCCTGCGATTGTCATCAAACCGGCGAGCATCAACTGTAAACATCATCCTAACGACTCCTCTTGTCCATTACTCGGTCGAACGTGTCAGGAGTGTGCTGAAGTTCAAGTCAGTAAATCGATATCTCGAGCGAGCAGGAGTGTGCTGAAGTTCAAGTCAGTAAATCGATATCTCGAGCGAGCAGGAGTGTGCCGAAAGTCGGCCCAGTTTGATCATGTCTTGAGCAGCAGAAGTTTGGCTGAAGGGCAATCCAGCAATCCAGTAGTCTGATCGTTGTGTCAGGTGAGCAAGAACTTTTCAATAAGACAATCAAGTTCAGCCTCAATGTTAATAGATTTCGTTCTGAGCGCTCACAACTAGAAAAAAGAACGTTGGCAAAAGACAGTCGAGACAGCAAATAAATAACTCATTACTTCACGGATTGCCCAATGTTTTCTTGACGAGCCAGACTATCTCGAGGCTCTACTGCAAATGAGAGCCGCTCGCTAATCTTTTGGGCTCTGTTGCTTGTCAGACTATCTCAAGACGTCGATTTGATGTACTCCATCTCAGAAGGGACCCAACCAAGGGTTGAAGTACTGTACTGAGCATCCCAAGAAGAGAAACTACCTGAGAAGAACGAACGAACTACCTGAAGTGCGCGATTGGTTTCAACTAATACAGCGTTGAGTTTGACCTGACGGCGAGCCTAGGAGAATACGTCGTGCTTGGATCGAGAAACATAAGTAGGGTAATTTATAAACCTAGTAACTGATTGAACTGTTCTTATGGAATAACTGATTTGTGTTTCTTAAATTAGTAAATTACAAATGTGAAGTTGTTTGCTTGCTCTGTACAATAATATTTCAGAATGGCGGAACAAGGCACTTTAGCACAAGTTTTGACGGGGGTAGGAACAGCGGTGGGTAGACTTAATACGATAATAAAACAACAGGGAATGGCAACAGAAATTGTCAAGTTTAGTGGACAGGCCAGAGAGTTTAAGAAATGGATCACTTCCATAGAAAAATATGCGTATTTGGTCTCAGCAACAGATGAAGAGAGAATGAGACTGGCGTATCAGACGGCAGCAGAACCGGTTTCGGATCATATAAGAAGAAAGTTAGAGGCTAGAGTAGATGAGACATGGGAACAATTCAAGGAAGACCTAGCAAGGAAGTATGCGGAAATAACGGATCCACAACATGCATTTTCGGTGTTGAGACAGGCTAAACAAAATAACGGAGAGACGGTACAATTGTTCAGCGATAGGTTGATTAACCTGGCTGAAGAGGCATTCTTAGGACAGAATGTACGAGGAGAAGAGGTGGAGAGGATGTTAGTCGGAATTTTTGTAGATGGCATAAAATCCGATGGTTTGAAATTTAAGTTGATGAGGGAAAACCCTGAGAGGTTATCACAAGCGGTAGATATCGCGGTGCAAGAAGAAAATTTGAGACGTAGATTCAGATTGAGAACAGGACGAGAAATAGGAACAAGTCGAGAAGACAGGATTGAGGAGCCTATGGAAAAAAGACAAACAAGATTCGGATGGAATAGGAGAGGAGGTATACAGACGTTACAAGGTAGAAATAGAAGTGATTATGATGAAAGAAGAAATATGAGATACCCTACAAGTGAGACAGTAGGCAACACAAATAACACAAATATTGTCTGTTGGGTTTGTGGTCAACGCGGACATGTTTCTCGTTTTTGTAATAACAGGCGTGTCCATTCAAATACACAGGGTAGACATGACAATAACAGGTTGAGTAGGAATGTTGAAAGTAGACACAGGAATTTTACAGGTACAAGAACGCAGGAAAACCGGCGCCCTACCTATTAGAAAGGACCTATGATAGGAGGGTAAATAATAAGGTCCCAAGGTTTAGAGAATATGTTAATAACAGGTATAGTAGGACGAACAGAGAATATTTTCAACTAGATGAAGTCAAGCAATTTATAGAAAATAAAACAGATTATAGCTCTTGTATAATAGAAATAGGAAAGTATAGAATTCGTACATTAATTGATTCGGGAGCTCAGGTTAGTGTAGTAAAAGAAAGTTTTCTATACAAAATAGTGAGAAATTGTAGAGTATTTAAGACTCATAATAATTTACACTCTGTTACTGGACAGAATTTACAAGTAATTGGACAAACAATGATAAATTTTAAGTTAGGAGGGATCAACATAAGACATCTTTTTCATGTAGTGAAGGATTTAAATAGAAGCATGTTGATAGGAAGAGATTTTTTAATAAAAAATGGAGTAAGACTTTTCTATGATTTACATAAATTAAAATTCAAGGACGTCTATGTAGATATGGAGGAAGACATGCATATATCAGCACTAGTTAGAGTTAAAATGTCCACGACGTTAAAACCACAGTCGGTTAATTTGATACAAGCAAAGCTGAAGAGAAACCCATATTATGTGGCAGGAGACACAGTCAGAATCACTGAGTTGCAAGAGGAAGTAATTGATGAGCCTGGTTTGGAAGTTCCGGATGGAATAATAGCGTTGGATAAACACTTAACCTTTCCAGTGATGATTATCAACAACACAGGTAGAGAAATTAAATTATACAGAGGATGTGTGATAGCCAAACTAGAACATAACATTAATGACATATTGGCAACGGATAGAGCAGAAATGTCGGGAACAAGTTATTCAGAAACTTCTAGTGAAAGGGTTAATAACAGACGCGGACGCGGAAGAAGAGGGAACGTCAGAATGGATGAATTGATCCATCCATCCAGAAGAAATACAGCCCAAATACATTCACTAGACAAAATGACAAGGAAACAAGAATTGTTGGCACAGTTAAAAGCTCCGCCAGAAAATAAGGAAGTATTAGAACAACTTATAAGGCAAAATCAAGATGTATTTGCAATTAATGATTTGGAATTGGGAAAGACACAAACAGTTACAATGGAAATAGATACGGGAGACCATCCACCAATTAGTTTAAAACCATATAGAACTCCATTGAGAAATAGAGAAATTGTAGAAAAGGCAATAGAAGATATGTTGAAAGCAGGAATAATAACAAGATCGAAGTCAGAATGGTCATCTCCGGTCGTCATCGTAGCCAAACCTGATGGTTCGAGTCGCTTCTGCTGCGACTACAGGGCGTTGAACAAAATCACTAAGAATGTAGCGTACCCACTACCAGTTATTGATATTTTGGGGTTGCTTAATGGTTCTACATTCTTCACGACGTTAGACGCAAGATCAGGATTCTGGTGTATACCTATGTCGAGGGATGCTCAAAAGAAGAGTGCTTTCTGTACCCATATGGGCTCTTACGAATTCTTACGAATGCCTTTTGGGGTCAAAACTGCGCCATCTCACTACATGCTCTTAATAAATGAAGTATTAGAAGGTATGCAAAAGTTTGCATTAGCCTATATAGACGATATTCTGATTTTTACGAAAGGAGATGTGAATGATCATTTAAAACATATTAGACTAGTGTTTGACAGGTTAAGAAGGCATGATGTTAAATTGAAGCTTAGTAAATGCCAGTTTTTAAAGACAGAAACAAAATATTTGGGGTATATTATAAATAGAGAAGGTATTAAACCAGACCACGACAAGATAAAGGTTATTAAAGAGTTACCTCCTCCAACTAATGTTAAGGAAGTGCGTGCGTTTATAGGAACTTGTGCGTATTATAGGCGGTTTGTCCCAGCGTTTTCAAAGATAGCAGAACCTATTACAAATTTAACGGGCAAATACGCTAGATTTAAGTGGGATGATGAGTGTCAAAAAGCGTTCGAGTATTTAAAAAACAGCTTAACACTGGTACCACTATTGACGCATCCAGACTTAAACAAACAGTTAATACTGTACACAGATGCTTCGGACAATGCAATAGGAGCATGTTTGGTTCAACCATATGAAGGAAAAGAGTCTGGAATACCAGGGGTTAAAAATGAAAGGCCAATTTACTTCTTATCTCATAAACTTAGCAAATCTCAACGCAAATGGACGACTATTGAAAAAGAGGCATATGCTATTCATTATGCTCTTCAGAAACTAAATTACTACTTACATAACGCAAATTTTGTTATTAGAACTGACCATATGCCTTTAAAGTCTTTTTTAGAAGCTCCAGTGCAGAACAGGAAAATACAGACGTGGGCATTGAATCTACAAGGATACAACACGAAAATTGAGTACATTCCAGGTAGGATTAACACATGCGCTGATTTATTGTCTAGAATCCCGTACCCACAGTCATCAGGAGACACAGAAGATGAAGCTGAACCAGAGATAGACGACCGAAACTGGCAAGTAAATATTTTAGATTCTGCCATAATAAATGGAGAAGACTTTGAGAGTTTACCATCGGATCAGGAGGCTGAACATAAAGTGGAAGAAGACCCACATTTAGCACAGTTTAGTATGAAAGAAGAACAGGAATTAGATCCAAAAGTCTTACAAATAAAAGAAAAATTAAGAGAAACGGAGGAGAACAAATATAAGAAGAATTATTTGGTTTTACAAGAGGATGGACAGTTATACTATATGTGTGAAAGGAACGAACAGCTAAGGAAATATATTCCAAAACATTTAGAAAATGAAGTTTTAAAAGCATATCACAATGAGAATGGACATCTCGGTCGTGACAAGTTGGTGAAAGCACTTACGAGCAAATATTATTGGCCAAATTTGTTTAAATCTGCTTGCAAATATGTAGATACGTGTGAAAAATGCAGGTTAAGGAATATGAAAACAATTAAGTGTCCCTTACAAGATACAGATATTCCTCAGTTCCCAATGCAAAAGATTAGTTTAGATATATCAGGTCCACACCCTAGAACATTGTCAGGAAACGTGTATTTAATTCATATAGTAGATGTCTACAGTCTTTGGCCGGAAATTTATGCAATTCCAGATAAGAGCGCAGATACAGTTATTAATATTTTTTTTACAAGAGTTCGTACCAAGATTTAGTTGCCCACAAAGTATACTTACAGATAATGGTAGGGAGTTTGTAAATAAAAAATTCGAAAAGTTATTAAAAGATCTGAACATAAAACATATAAAGACCTCATATTATAGACCTTCTTCAAATGCTAGGAACGAGCGTCAACATAGGACATTGTATGATATCATAGCAAAGATTGTTGATGAACATGAAAAAGATTGGGATCTATTTTTAGGACCTGCCCTTAGCGCTATTCGCACAAATCAAAATGAGAGCACGGGGTTTTCGCCATTCTATTTAATACACGGGAGAGAACCAATACTACCTATAGATAATCTATTAAAACCAAGACGGAAGTATATGGGAGAAGAGTTTCAAAAGACCATAATACAGGAAATGCATAAAGCACACGTAAGATTAAAGAATAATATAATTAAAGCTAGGGAAAGACAGAAAAAGTACAAAAATGTAAATACAAAATTACAGGAGTTTAAAGTAGGTGATAGAGTTTATTACAAGAAGCATAGAAGAAACTCTAAGTTTGATGCTCGTTGGATCCCAGGTTATTACGTTTTGGAAAAACTAGGTAATGTATCGTATACTATCAAGAACCAGGTCACAGGACATGTGGCAAGGGCACACGTTGAACAATTAAGAAGAGACGAGGATGAGATGGAAAATAATAATTATAATAATAATTATTATTCGGACACAAGATATTTAGATGAACAAGTCGTCAGAGGAGCTACAGTAACCCCAAGTTTTAGAAAAGAACCAGCACAAAATCAGTTACTAGCAACTCCAAGTTACGAAGATACTCAAGAACAGACGATTCCGAAAACAATAGAAGAAGAAAATGTGAAGGAAAGTTATTATGATAATATGGAAGAAGAAATAGGTGCTCCATTTAAGAATACTAGGCAAGCAACGAAAAGAAGAATGGATAAACAAAGATATAGAGAAGTGAAAAGACAGAGGAGAATTAGAGATTATTCAACAAGCGGTGAAGATATGCCTCTACTAGAAAGGTCCTTAAGAAATGAGGATAAACAAATTAGATGGGATGTTGAACAGAAGAGATTAGCGGCTGCTAACGACGGACATACAGAAGAAGAAGAAGAAATGGATGAAAAGTCAGAATCAAGTAGTAGTATGGAAGAAACTAATAAGTTGTACGAAGAAGAGGATATTGATGTAGAGTTAGCACTTATTCAAAGAAACTTGGAGTTGTTGAAGAGGTGGAAACGTAGGAGATAGATAGATAGAGAATACTGCAGATGGCAAGTTATAAGTTTCAGGATTTAGAAGTGAAAGTGATGCTTGAAGAAGTATACGAAACGGTGGAAATGGAAAAGGATTCTATGGATATTTTTTAAAAGTGGTCTTGAGGAATGGTTAAGCAGTGAGATAACTAATAGAGAGGCATATATATATTTTTTTTTTCTCTTTGTGATAGAATTGCTGGTTGAATTTATGTTTCTACTTCTTGACTTTTCGTAGATTGGACAAATTAGGTATTGGTACAATAGGTGGATGTACTCTATAGAAAAATCGACAAGTTTTTTATTGGTGCTAGAAATGCCGTGTTTAACGATAAGGATTAAGAAGTTATAGTGATGATTGGTCCAAGGGAAATAATTGGCAGGCCGGGCCACAAGTTAATTGATAAGTAGATGATGGCTGCTACATTGAGTTGACATTGGAATAGTCGCCACATTACGAATAGATAAAAGGAGTCAACCTGTAGTTTACAGTGCTTACTTAAGATGATATTCCGGATGGTATGATGTATTAGGAGTTAAGCTAGAAAAAGATAGAAAGTTATGAGGGGAGAGAATCAATGGTACGGTTATTGTTGATTATTGATTTTTTTTTGTGTAGAGAGAACAGATATTGTTCTAAGTTAAGAAATTAGTCTGTAGTTAACAGATATACATACGTGGCAGTGAAGTGTTTTGTTTTCTCGGTCATAGAAATACTGGAATGACTTGTATAAATAGATATGTTCGTATGAGAGGCCAATGTTGGTGGGCCACTATACGTAGTAATTTTAAGAGTTTTTTTTTTGAAAATCGTGTTTTATTCACTCTGAGTTTTATGAGTCATGAGTCATATATAATATGTTTTTTTTGCTTGAGTTGGTACTGTAAAATGATGGTTATTATTTGATTGTTTTATTGAGTCCGAGTTGCAATGCCTCATATATAATATGTTTTTTTTGCTTGATTTGGTCTTGTAAAATGTTATTTCTTCTTCTTCGTTCATCCGGAGTTTTTTTTCGGATGTGATTGCGTTGTGCCTGTTTACAGCAGAGCTGCGTTCTTGCGCCGTTAGGCCGACACATCCGACTTCTGCGGGCATTTGTTGACCGGGGTAACCTTCCCGGGGGTTTCTTAGGACGTTTGACTCTCACTGTTGTGGTGTTATCCCCCATCCCAGCTGGTCCATATAGAACAGCCAAAGATCCTGGTCAGCCCTCAAGGGAAGGCAGGGGCAGACCATGGGCATTCCCCGCCATCCAAGGAGGCTTCCATACTTGCAGAGCCGATACATAGCGCTCTGGTACTGGGCTCACCCAAGGAATCGTCACGTCCTGCACATGGCTGCTTAGCCTCACTTCCGTATATTGGGCCTTCCGTTCACCATAGGCTGTTCTTCCGGAAACCAGAAGTATGCAGTCTGCAGATGACATCCACACAGTGAGCTTTCGATTCGGACTTTCCACGTAATGGATTTGCTATCCAAGCAATATTCCATTTCATGCCACTAGGACACTTTTCCACCTTTTATGAAGCCCACACAATGGGCTTTTGATTCGGACTTTCCACGTAATGGATTTGCTATCAAGCAATATTCCATTTCGTGCCACTAGGACACTTTTCCACCTTTTATGAAGCCCACACAGCGAGCTTTCGATTTGGACTTTCCACATAATGGATTTGCTATCCAAGCAATATTTCATTTCATGCCTCTGGGTCTTCATGCACCTTTAAATGTCAACCTGTATGTAGTTAAAGTAAGCTGCGGTCAACTTGAGCTTGTTGATATCTCCATAGAGCTTGTCCTCAAATGAAGCAGGTGTGGGCCAAAATATCTTTCTCTGTTCTGCATACGTTGGGCAATCCTGCAGCAAATGTTTTGCTGTCATTTTTCCAGTTCTACAATTACATTCATCAGTATCTCCTATCTTTAGTTTATTGAACAAGTGGTATTTCAGCCTGTTATGTCCTGTGCGGAGTCTGAAGATTGCTACTTGTTCTCTTCGGTCGAGTTTGTAATATGCATCATCCTTCTGATGGCCTGGATGCTCAGATTCCCATTTGGTTCTATAAGTGCTTTTTATCAACCTCTTTGCCTCATTATAGGTTATGTCTATGTCAGGCTGTGGTAGTCGTCCGCCCTCTTTTGCCAGTCTGTCAGCCTCTTCGTTTCCAGGTATACTGCAATGTGATGGGATCCACTGTATTACAACTTTTTGGGATTTCTGGCATAGACCATGGAGTGCTGCTCTTAGGTCAGTTAGTTCTGTGCTGTTATTGCTCTTGAGTATTGAGACAGCTGACTTTGCATCTGTGAAGATAGCTATTTGCTTCTCTTTATTTTCCTCCATCAGGAGCATTTCTGCTGCAGTTTTCAAAGCCTCTACCTCCGCTTTGAAGTTACTTGAAAATTTTCCAGTTGCCATTGAATGTGTTTTTTTCACTCCATTTTTTAAATTTAGGAGAATTCCTCCTCCTCCATTCTCTATTGAATTTTTGGCTGATCCATCTGTATATGCATGGGTCCAATTGCTGCTTGGGTAATGTTCTTTTATGTAGTTTAGGGTTATTTCTCTTCTTTCGGTTTCATGCTGAGTGTTCTTTTTCTCAATACCAGGAATGTTTTCTATCATCTCAGGCAGTTGCTGCTGTCTCCAAGCTGGGAAGTTGTGTGCATTGTGTATGGGCTTGACTGTTGATATGTTAAGTATAGGATCTGCCCTAATCCTTCGTTTTGCAGTTTCTACAAAGTTGCTACGCTTCAGTCTTCCCTTTCCAAAACCATTAAATCTGTTGTACATAGGGTGGTCTGTCAATCTTCTAAATTTTTCTGCTTGTTGCTGGGCTATGCTATCTCTTCTATCCTGCATTGGTTGTAAACAAGTGATCTTTTCTAGTTCATTAATAGGCGTTGTCTTCAGGCTTCCAGTTATGATTCGCATTCCTTGGTTTTGGACTCTACTTATTTTGTTAAAGTTTGACTTAGCTGCTGTTGCCCAAGCTGCAATGCCATATTCCAGTACTGGCCTCACCCGTCCAGTATATAACTTCTTGAGAACTTTCTCATCTGCTCCCCACGTTAAATGTTATTTGATTAATTGATTTAGAATAGGATGATTGTGTTCCTAGTATTTATAGTAAAAACTATTGGTCCGTAAAAGTGTCCAATAGTGATAGGTAGTAATAGAATGTTTTATTCTGATTTGATAAAATGCATGTTATGTCATTTTAAAATGTGTTTTTTCTTTAGATTAATTTGGGGGTATGACGTCTTGTGTTGATTTTATTTCGATTACATGAATGGTTTTGTATATTAAGTGACATGGTTAATGAATAAGTTATAAAGTTAGTTAAGTAAGTTTAATTTTCAAATATATGGGGTTTTCCTTAAGGCTTTTCGTTCAGAAAAGAGTTAATAAAAACTACTGAGGGATAATATAGAGAAATATTCTCTTTGTCCACTGATATAAGGTTGGGGGAAGACTGTAAATGGCAGTATATAAGTATGGGATGTACGGGGGCAAGATATAGGTGCTGTGAAAAACCAGCGTTAATTATATTAAAAATGTTCATAGAATATGAACATGGGCTCGTGGTTAAAGATAACGAAATATAGACAAGATTGTGGATGGCAATATAAATGTTGAATATATAAGGCTTGTGAAAACTTATGTCAAATTGTTTTATAATGAACAAAGATCTATTTCATAAGGTGTATTTTAAAAAATTATTTTACAAAAATTTTTTTATTGGCAAGGGAGTGTCTTAAGTGAGTGTCTTAAGTATTCATTACTGTATGTAAATGTGGTCATGTTGAGTATTCATTCTTTATACTTCTCACTCGGTGCGCACCGTTTCTTTACTTTCTCTCACTACATTGTTTTTGTACATCCTGTGTTCTGGAAGAGTGAGGAATTTTATAAGATCAAAAAAAAAAAGTACGATAACGATTTTACGAGCAGTTCTTATGATGTGTATATTTTATACAGGAACAACAATAAGGAGCCAAGAACGAGCCAGGAATATATAACGGTATAGTGGATAACTATGATAACTAAATAGCAAGGGAAAAAGTTGAGGAAATAGAATAGTTAAATAGTTACGTAAGTTGGAGTTGGTTTGGGGAGGATTAGAGGAACTGTGAGAGGTAAGGAAAAAGAGGGAATAGAGTGAGGGGATTAGGAGTAAAGATTTTTTCCTTTATAGGAAAAAGTCTTTAGAAAACATAGGGAGGTGTAACAGTAGTGGAGTATTAGTATCTAGTGGGAAAAGCTACAGCACGATTGAGCATCGGGAGTGAAAGGAGGAGAGATGCTCAAGTCGTGACGTAGTGGGTTGTCAGGGGGCAGTCTACATCCCGGCTTGGAACTGGAAGGAAGCCATGTTGTCACCATCAAGAAAATAAACAGTCTTTGTATTAAAACCAAGTGTTGTTAGTCCTTTACACTGTTACAATTAGCCACCTATTCCTTCATTGCCTGCTAAGTGAGGAAAGATTAGACACCTATTCCCTCATTGCCTGCCAAGTGAGGGAAAGATTAGCCACCAATTCCCTCATTGCCTGATAAGTAAGGGAAAGATTAGCCACCAATTCCCTCATTGCCTGCTAAGTGAGGGAAAGATTAGCCACCTATTCCCTCAACGATTGCTAAGTGAGGGAAAGATTAGCCACCTATTCCCTCTTTGCAAAGTGAGGGAATGATTAGCCACCTATTCCCTCATTGCCTGCTAAGTGAGGGAAAGATTGCCACCTATTCTGTCTGTAACATGTCTGGGTTCATTAACATTACCGGCCCTGAGAAATAATAGACCCCGGCCCTGAGAAATAATAGACGGAGGTAAAATGGGGCTGGGTGGTAGGTCCCCGGAAAAGGGCAAATAAGAGGGCAGGCGGGGAAGGTTGGATACAGTGAGTTTAAGGGGGAGTTGAGGAGGCGTCAGCCTGGTAGTGTGGTTGTGAGAGAGACAGCTTAGGCTGGCGAGTAGTATTATGTGGAGTCAGGAGACTGGACAGTCAGTTGAAGCCTAGACCTAGAGGGAGTCGGATAGTCAGTTGAAGCCTAGACCCAGAGTGGATTGGATTGAGCGAGTTCAGGCCGGGAGAGTGGCTGGTTAACTGTTGTGGTGGATTAGATTAAAAAGGCCTGGAGTAGGCAGTGTTATTTGAGTGTTAGGTTATGATGAGGATATATTCTGGAATTGCTGTTATTGGATTTATCTATGTTGCTTGTGTCCGTGTTCATTCATCATTAAAGGGATATTATGTGCGCAAACTCAATCTTGTTCGCTGACTGGTGGATGTGTGCTGCAGTGGTGACTTGTGGTGTGAGACAGGTGGCTAGCTCAGCTTCCACTCTGCAGTAATATCGAAGGAGCATTAGGATCAAGACAACGACCAATCTCATTCTGTTGCAAAAGAGATTGTGACACCGTCATTGCCTGATAAGTGAGGTAAAGATTAGCCAACTATTCCCTCTTTGCAAAGAGAGGGAAAGATTAGCCACTAATTCCCTCATTGCCTGCTAAGTGAGGGAAAGATTAGCCACTTATTCCCTCATTGCCTGCTAAGTGAGGGAAATATTAGCCACCTATTCCCTCATTGCCTGCTAAGTGAGGGAAAGATTAGCCACCTATTCCCTCATTGCCTGCTAAATGAGGGAAATATTAGCCACCTATTCCTTCATTGCCTGCTAAGTGAGGGAAAGATTAGCCACCTATTCCCTCATTGCCTGCTAAGTGAGGGAAAGATTAGCCACCTATTCCCTCATTGCCTGCTAAGTGAGGTAAAGATTAGCCACCAATTCCTACATTGCCTGCTAAGTGAGGGGAAGATTAGCCACCTATTCCCTCATTGCCTGCTAAGTGAGGGAAAGATTAGCCACCTATTCCCTCATTGCCTGCTAAGTGAGGGGAAGATTAGCCACCAATTCCTACATTGCCTGCTAAGTGAGGTAAAGATTAGCCACCTATTCCCTCATTGCCTGCTAAGTGAGGGAAAGATTAGCCACCAATTCCCTCATTGCCTGCTAAGTGAGGGAAAGATTAGCCACCTATTCCTGCTGGCATCCAGGCCTACAAAATGTCATAGCCCTATCACATCACAGACCCATGTCAGGAAACTACTTTGGAACAACTGTCTTTGAAACAATGACGATGTTTTCTTGACAGACAAATGTTGTGAATACTTGTAATAGCTTCTCTCCTGTATCTCTTAACTTATCACACATTTAAGGTTTCTCTCCTGTATCTCATAACTTAACATCACACATTTAAAGTTTCTCTCCTGTATCTCGTAACTTAACATCACACATTTAAGGTTTCTCTCCTGCATCTCATAACTTAACATCACACATTTAAGGTTTCTCTCCTGTATCTCATAACTTAACATCACACACTTAAGTTTTCTCTCCTGTATCTCATAACTTAACACCACACATTTAAGGTTCCTCTCCTGTATCTCGTAACTTAACATCACACATTTAAGGTTCCTCTCCTGTATCTCATAACTTAACACCACACATTTAAGGTTTCTCTCCTGTATCTCATAACTTAACACCACACATTTAAGGTTTCTCTCCTGTATCTCATAACTTAACACCACACATTTAAGGTTTCTCTCCTGTATCTCATAACTTAACACCACACATTTAAGGTTTCTCTCCTGTATCTCATAACATCACACATTTAAGGTTCCTCTCCTGTATCTCATAACTTAATAACACACACTTAAGTTTTCTCTCCTGTATCTCATAACTTAACATCACACATTTAAGGTTTCTCTCCTGTATCTAATAACTTAATATTACACATTTAAGGTTTCTCTCCTGTATCTCATATCATCACACACTTAAGGTTTTTCTCTTTATCTCATAACTTAACATCACATATTTAACGTTTCTCTCCCGTATGTATTCTCTTGTGTCTAGTCACATGATTCATTTGAGTAAAACATACACCACAAACATCACACTCATATGGTCTCTCTCCTGTATGGATTCTCTTGTGCGTCTTCAGACCACCAGAACGAGCGAACTCAGCACCACAATCGTCACACTTGTAAGGCTTCTCTCCTGTATGCGTTCTCTTGTGTTTCGTCAAATGGGTAGATTCAGCAAAATATACACCACAATAATCACACTTGTAAGGTTTCTCTCCTGTATGTGTTCTCTTGTGTGTCTTCAGACCACCAGAACGAGTGAACACGGCACCACAATCGTCACACTTGTAAGGCTTCTCTCCTGTATGCGTTCTCTTGTGTATCTTCAGAGTGCCAGAAGAAGTAAACATAGCGCCACACTCATCACACTTGAAAGGACTCTCTCCTGTATGTTTTCTCTTGTGGTACAGCAAATTACTAGATTCAATAAAGGATGCACCACAATCGTCACACTTGTAAGGCCTCTCTCCTGTATGTGTTCTTCTGTGTCTCTTCAGACCGCCAGAACGAGCAAACCCAGCACCACAATCATCACACTTGTAAGGCTTCTCTCCTGTATGTGTTCTCTTTAGGAGTTTCAGATTATCAGCTGAAGTAAAAGATGCACCACACGAATCATACTTGAAGGGTTCCTCTTCTGTATCTTTCCCCTCATGTCCATGTAAGTTACTGTCTACACTGACTTCTGAATCACAAACATCAGCCATGAATGGTCTGTCTCCTGTTTTCACTTTTATGTTATTTTGCAATTGACAGTTTTTATCAGTCAAAGATATTTTAGTGTTAATTGCAAACACTGAAGATACATTCTGTGAAATGTGACAGCACTCCCTATGTTCTAGTAGTGCTTTATAACTATTCCCAGTCACCCTGGATACTGTGTTATTTTGTCCTGCCATTCCAGGATCACTGCTGCAGCCAGCCATGTCTATTACTTTGGTAAACATTTGATGATTGCCCTTATACAATACATCTGAAAGTTCTGGTTTCTCAAGTTGTTCTTGAGCAGAAAGATAAGTACAGTTCAGAGTACTGGCAGGTGTTTCTGAAACACACACAAATGACAAACATGGGTTAATCATTTCAAAGATATATCAGGTAATAGGTTACAGATATGCAAACGTAATCTGTCAGGTTAAATCTATGTGCAGGTTTTTCAACTAAAATGCCATGTTTGCCTCAGTTTTAACATTTCCGGTCATTTATGCCTTTATACGTTTGCTCCGTGGCGAAGGAGTTATGGATGCAGTTCGTATTTGGTAGAAGACCACCCTGCGTTGGTTTTTTTTAACGAAATGGTATGGGCACAGGTCGTTCAGAAAGCAATGGCAAACTACTGAATGTAAACTTGCCAAAAGATACAATAGCAAAACATGCTGGTGTTGACTGTGACGCCCTGTAAAAGATCAACTAACTTTAACTTTTTATGTATTTATATTCCTCAAAAACTCTTCATGGGTTTCTTCCTGCTAAATTCTGTCACAACAGTTTTTTAATATATATATTGATGTCCACTGTTAAACACTTTCTGAACACACATTTAATTGACTCATTCTCTCCAATTCTCTCATTTTTCTAGTAGATGCTTATCTCTCTGCATTGCATCTATGTATTTTCAAAACTGTCAAGGGTTGCTGACAAATTAACAAACCTTTTTCAATGGGTTTAGGATATACAGTGCAAACTGTTTAACCCTTTACAGGTCACAGCGGCCAATTCCGGCCGATGCCATAAAACGATCGTAGTGTCCGATTCCGGCCGATACTATTTTGCATTGTAAAAACGCGATCTCTCGGCTTTCCGACACTTCCGACGGCTACTTTCACTTTCGCCGACAGCTTGACAACGTGGCCGCCATTTGTAAACGCGATAGTATGAATTTGAACGGACTTTTACGGACAATTTTTGATAGTTTTCGGGATTTTTACGCTGTTTTTCAAAGTGGATTTTGGCAATTCTTCAAGTGATAGACGAGATTTCGCTAGGTTCAATTTAAATGACATTAAAGGGCACGAAGTTGACTATTAATCAGCGCTAGATATCAGTGCAAAGCGTTACTTTGCATTAGCAGTCTGAGTCGGACTTTAAAGAAAGTGATTATGATTCTGAAAATGTGTTTGTAAATTGCCGTATAGATGACGGAAAATCATAAACAACATGCCATATTTCGTAAATATTTGTGTTCATATATGGATTACCGACAACAATCACGTGAGTAACATATTCTGCACGCTTTTCCCTTCATTGTGTTGTTTATTTAACTAAAATCGGTTGACTAACACCTTATTTGTGATGTTTTTACTAACGCGACCCGAAATTTTACCGAACCTGAAAAAATCTTGCCCGTTCAGGGCTAGAAAACGGACAAGCGTCTGCCCTGTAAAGGGTTAAGGTGATCCCAGATGTTGCGAATTTTTGTTGTGAAGAACAATATTGTATTGTACGTTGTAAATATATTATTATATGCTTGCACCCTTATAAGAGGAATTTTGGATAAGAAGAACTATTTCTTGGATCCTAGGTGAGTTTGCCATATCAGTCTGCGCTGTATAGTGTATTGTTATTTCAGATAATGTATTTTTATCTAATTTCACTTTTGATATTTCATATTGTGTAGATTACTTAATTATATTTCGCAGACATTGTCATAAAATGTTGTCCTTTTGTTTTCAAGCTCTTACAAACACACATCACAAAATAGATTTGTTTTCTCATTTAGAGGCAAACCCCTATGTGACACTGGCAGGTGATGTCTCCTGGAATGTGAAACAAAAAATGTTCATGGCCGATAGAACGGACAAGAAAATGTATTAATACAGTGAACATAAAATCTGTTCTATTATATTTGACTTACTCTTACCTTGATCTGAGTATTCTACATCTTCAGGTTGTTCTTGCTTAACACTTGCTGGGGATTCTATATCCATCTCATCAAAAGCGTGGGCATCAATGACCATTACTTTAGCAGAACTGTGAACGTGGTCAGTCTGAAAGGATTGGTGAGTCAGATGTTTCAGCACATACAAACTATATAAAATAATCTAATCATCAGACTGGATTCCATGTTAGGACACAATTTTCCTGGGGAGGTAATCTGGTCAACAAATCCAATGAAGAAGTCAGAATGCTTTGGCCTAAAGACTCAAATATCATAACTCCACTAAAAACTGGTTAAATGCAAATGTCTAGCCATTTAAGAAACTATTGAATGAACAAAGACGACGTCGTTTCTTGCATAACATGTCTCAAGTTGCCTTCACAACTTACACAGTGTGGTCAGGAAGAGTGTCAAGATTATTGTCCACACTTAACAAATATAACACAATAAGACTCTGTACACAAGGCTTATTACTTATTTTATGCATTTTGGACATGGCAAAAGTTTTAAATGAAGTGTTTTAATTGTAATGACAGCAATAGCATTTTTATTCGGTTTTAGCTTCTCCATTCAAACTGACACAAGAAGATCTGGAGGTGTCTGTGACAATGAAGCAAAACAGCTCACAACTTTATGAATAACATAGAAGATAGATATTTGTGAAGGAATATGATCACAAATGCCACTTGCCATGACCTTTGTTTTGACTCTGTAGTGCTATTATATCTATCAATTCTTGTACACTGTCATCATGTCCCTTAAAATAATCAGTACTACAGGCTGCAAACAAGTTGATCTAATGCAGAAAGTGAGAAAACTACAAACCTTACTGGAGTAATACACTGAGATAACTCCATACAGAGCAGAGTGAAATGCAACATATCCTGAAGAAAAGGCCTTTACCAGAAATCATTTTAAATAACCAAAATGTAAAGGGTACCTTGAAGATCAGAACAGAAAAAGATCATACTCCAAAGCAGTTAATTAGTTAGTTAATTATATCAAAGTGCAATATTGTCAATTTTGTGCAATAGGCTACAGATACTACTTGCTGTACATATGGATAACATAGACGATTAAGAGAATAATGTGAACATATAAATGAAGAAAGACTACACATTTCAGGCAGAAGTCACTGAAAGTAAACGTATTTATCAGTGATCACAATAAAATCTACTCACTTCACAAGCTGGTTCCAGTTTTACCTCGCTCCCTGGCAAAAGGTTGTATGAATCCATGCTTTCTGGAGTCAGTGGAAAATAAACATTAAAACATGGAGTTGGAGGTTTCTTTTGTTATTACAACACACATATATATTTTAATACAATGGTTGAATAGAAGTCAGTATCATAGACAATAAATAAGGTCCATCCATTTCGACAGCATAAGCAATTTAACAAATGAAAGCCATCTGCGATTACATCATTACAAATCTACTAAGACAAATACAGCAGGGGGCACATCACTAGAAATTAACTGAAATAAGTTATTATCAACATTCCAAAGAAATCTGGATAGTTAGATTGTGAAACAGATAAACAATCTCATGAGTCATGTAATACAAATATTATTACAAATTGTCATTTCTTCTTCCTTCATTTTCTTGAAATTTACTGCCTATATATTCAATTCTATCTCTTGTATAAACTTGTCTTTTCTAGTTCACTCAGTGGTCCATAAACTTTCTCTAGACCAGAAGGTTTGCCGAGATGTGTCATATTTTGAGCAGACATGGAGTATGTAATTTGCTGTCTGCAGTGCCAATCTAATTGTGCACATGCCTAATTCACTCATCCTGAATTTTGTACACATGTGGTTGTGTAATCTATTGTGTCCCGTTTTGAGATACAGAATATTGATTTGTTATGGTCTGCCCATAAAATGGTAATCATCTTGTGTTGGTGCTGGTGGCTTTCTGATTGATTTCTTTTCTTCTGGTGGTATGTAACTGGTACATCAGACTGCTTTCTGTTGCTCTTTCCTTAACTAGTTGATCAGCTCTCTCATCCACTGTATGGTGACCTTATATTGGCTGCCTAGTTCTGACACAGTGTCCGTAGTACCAGCAATTTCCCAGACTGGAGCCCCTCAAGTACTAATTTTGCATCTGTAAATAGCACTACAGGCTGTATACTATGATTGGTACTCAGTCATCTCTGTTGCTATCTTGATTGCCTGGATTTCAGATCAATATTTATGGCAATACTTTCCTGTTGGTACTCTAACTGTGTCACTAGCAATAATTGTGTATTCTATGTAAACTCTCACTCCTCCATTTCTAACATTTTGTGTTGACCCATCTGTGTAGACTCAGGATCCAGAGGTCCTGTGGGTATTCTTCATCAAGAAAGCTGAGAATGATAGTTCTGTGTTTTACACCATCCTGTTTTTCCTTGTTGAATATTCCATTCACTTTTGTCTTGATTTGTAATATAAAGTGAATGTAACAAAATGTTATCACCAAATATACTCACATAAACATGTGGTTACTTCTTCTTCTTCTGCGTTCATCCGGATTTTTTTTCCGGATGTGACAGCGTTGTGCCTGTTTACAGAAGAGCTGCGTTCTTGCGCCGTTAGGCCGACACATCCGACTTCTGCGGGCATTTGTTGACCGGGTTAACCTTCCCGGTGGTTTCTTAGGACGTTTGAATCTCACTGTTGTAGTGTTATCCCCATCATAGCTGGCCCATATAGAACAGCCAAAGACATCCTGGTCAACCCTCAAGGGAAGGCAGGGGCAGACCATGGGCATTCCCCGCCATCCAAGGAGGCTTCCATACTTGCAGAGCCATCACACAGCGCTCTGGTACTGGGCTCACCCAAGGAATCGTCACGTCCTGCACATGGCTGCTTAGCCTCACTTCCATATATTGGGCCTTCCGTTCACCATAGGCTGTTCCTCTGGAAACCAGAAGAATGCAGTCTGCAGATGACATCCACACAGTGAGCTTTCGATTCAGACTTTCCACATATGGATTTGCTATCCAAGCAATATTCCATTTCGTGCCACTAGGACACTTTTTCCACCTTTTATGAAGCCCACACAGTGTGCTTTCGATTCGGACTTTTCACGTAATGGATTTGCTATCCAAGCAATATTCCATTTTGTGTCACTAGGACACTTTTTCCACCATTTATGAAGCCCACCCAGTGAGCTTTTGATTCGGACTTTCCACGTAATGGATGTGCTATCCGAGCAATATTCCATTTCATGCCTCTGGGATGCTGACATACCTGTGGTATGAAGTGTGGCAGTCTAAACACATCTTCATGCACCTTTAAATGTCAACCTGAATGTAGTTAAAGTAAGCTGTAGTCAACTTGAGCTTGTTGATATCTCCATAGAGCTTGTCCTCAAACGAAGCAGGCGTGGGCCAAAATATCTTTCTCTGTTCTGCATATATTGGGCACTCCTGCAGCAAATGTTTAGCTGTCATTTTACCAGTTCCACAATTACATTCATCGGTATCTCCTATCTTTAGTTATTGAACAAGTGGTGTTTCAGCCTGTTATGTCCTGTGCGGAGTCTGAAGATTGCTACTTGTTCTCTTCGGTCGAGTTTGTAATATGCATCATCCTTCTGGTGGCCTGGATGCCCTGATTCCCATTTGGTTCTATAAGTGCTTTTTATAAACCTTTTTGTCTCATTATAGGTTATGTCTATGTCAGGCTGTGGTAATCGTCCACCCTCTTTTGCTAGTCTGTCAGCCTCTTCATTTCCAGGTATACTGCAATGTGATGGGATCCACTGTATTACAACTTTTTTGGATTTCTGGCATAGACCATCGAGTGCTGCTCTTAGGTCAGCTAGTTCTGTGCTGTTTTTGCTCTTCAGTAATGAGACAGCTGACTTTGCATCTGTGAAGATAGCTATTTGCTTCTCTTTATTTTCCTCCATCAAGAGCATTTCTGCTGCAGTTTTCAAAGCCTCTACCTCCGCTTTGAAGTTACTTGAAAATTTTCCAGTTGCCACTGACTGTGTTTTTATCGCTCCATTTTTTAAATTAAGGAGAATTCCTCCTCCTCCATTTTTAATTGAATCTTTGGCTGATCCATCTGTATATGCATGGGTCCAATTGCTGCTTGGGTAATGTTCTTTTATGTAGTTGAGGGTTATTTTTCTTCTTTCGGTTTCATTCTGAGTGTTCTTTTTCTCAATACCAGGAATGTTTTCTATCATCTCAGGCAGTTGCTGCTGTCTCCAAGCTGGGAAGTTGTGTGCATTGTAAATGGGCTTGACTGTTGATATGTTAAGTATGGGATCTGCCCTAATCTTTCGTTTTGCAGTTTCTACAAAGTTGCTACGCTTCAGTCTTCCTTTTCCAAAACCATTAAACCTGTTATACATAGGGTGGTCTGTCAATCTTTTAAATTTTTCTGCTTGTTGCTGGGCTCTGCTATCTCTTCTGTCCTGCATTGGTTGTAAACAAGTGATCTTTTCAAGTTCATTAATAGGCGTTGTCTTCAGGCTTCCAGTTATGATTCGCATTCCTTGGTTTTGGACTCTACTTATTTTGTTAAAGTTTGACTTAGCTGCTGTTGCCCAAGCTGCAATGCCATATTCCAGTACTGGCCTCACCCGTCCAGTATATAACTTCTTGAGAACTTACTCATCTGCTCCCCACGTTGTACCAGCAAGCTTTTTCATGATTGCCATTCTCTGCCTTGCTCTTGTTCGATTTTTCTCAACCTGTGTCTTCCATGTCAGGCGACGATCAAAGGTGACTCCTAGATAGTTTGGATTTTCTTCATGGCGCAATATTTTTCCATTCAATACCAGCTTAGGTTGCTGAGTTTTATTTGAGAGGGAGAACACTGTGCATGTTGTTTTCTCCTCACTTATCTTCACTAGCCATGATTTTGACCAGTCCTCTAGCGCTAATAAGGCTTGCTGTATTCTGCTGTTAGCTGTACTAATATATTCTTCAGATGTCCATATGGCTAGGTCATCTGCAAAGGAGGATGTGTGTACTCTGGCTGGAAAATTTTCCGTGATGTCATTTATATATGCTAGGAATAATGTTGGTGAAAGAACTCCTCCTTGGGGGACACCTTGCTCCAACAGCATCATTTTGCTTGTTTGTCCTTGTACTTTTGTCCTGGCAGTTCTGTTCTCAAGGTAGTGGCTGATCCATTTATACATTTTTCCACAAACATGCATTTTTTGCAGTTTTACTTTCAGTCCTTCCTTCCATACTTTATCAAATGCTTTTTCTAAATCTATCCAGACTGCTAGTGTGTGCTTTTTCTCTTGGAAGGCATCCTCTATTTCCTGAGCTATATAGGTTATTTGATCTTCAGTGGATCTGTACTTTCTGAATCCTGCTTGGTGTGGTGTTAAGAGTTTGTTTTCTTCCAGATGCCATGTTAGCCTGCCATTGATAATGCGTTCCATTAATTTTCCTACACAGCTAAGTAGACTGATAGGTCGATAGCCATTTGGTTCTTCCAGGTCTTTTCCTTTCTTTGGGACTGGTATTAGTATAGCTTCCTTCCATGCCTGTGGGACTATTCCTCTCTTCCAGCTGTTATTTAGGACTGCTAGTAGTTTCTTCTTTGCCTTGGTACCTAGTCCTATTAGCATTTCATTTGTGATTCCATCCTTTCCTGGTGATTTCTTCTTTTTTAGGGTATTCATTGCCTGTTCCATTTCTTCCATTGTTAGATTTGCCATCATATATTCTGCTGCTGTCTCTGTATTTCTATGATGTATCTGTTTGTCTTTGATTGCTTTCTTCTGTTCGGTTGTAATATCAATGTGGTTTGCACTGGCATAGTGTTCCATTAGTGCATTTGCAGCCTTTTTTCCTGTAAGCAAGGCATTTCCTTGTTTAATTATTTGTTTGTTTCTAGGTCCTTCATTGTTCATGGCTTTCACTAGTTTCCATAGTTTGTTTCCATCCCTGTCAAAATTCAGGTTTTCTGTTTTTTTCCCTCCAACAATCTCTTGTTGTTTGATTTACTGTTCTTTTATATTTTGCTGACATGGCTTTGAGAGAGATGTTCGCTTCAATTGTTTGTTCTCTCTCTGCTGTCTTCCTGGCATCTTCAACTTTGTCCTCCAAACTTTGTAGTTCTTCAGTCCAGTATGGTTTGTAATTTTTCCTCGCTCCTCTTGGAATGGACTCAGTGGCTGCCTGTATTATCGCTCTGTTTAGACTTTCCACCATTTGCTTTATGTTGCCATATCGTGTATTTATGTTTTCACAATATTTGTCTGTTAGTATGGCAAATCTGTCCCAGTCTGCTCGTTTGTAATTCCAGCGGGGCAAGGGCTTTTGCTCCTGTGGAACATACTCCATATTCATTACAAGCTTGATTGGTCTGTGGTCACTACCTGCTAATTGGTCCAGCACATGGCGATCGATTTTGTGGAGGATGTCTCCTGTGCAGAAAGCTAAGTCTGGAGTAGAAGTGGTAAGCCATCTTCTGGAGTAGAAGCTCGGTGTGTCATCCGCTTTGTTGAGTAGATGGAGATTTGAGTCTATTTCCCAGTCCTCCAATTCATCTCCTCTTTTGTCAGTATCTGGGTATCCCCATCTTTCTGAACGGCTATTAAAGTCTCCAACAATAATGCAGTTTGTGTCAGTTATTTTCATGTTTGAGAGTGTAAGGTCCTTATCAGCTGGGCTATACAGATTGTAGATTCTTATTTTCACGTCCTTTATCATTATATCAACACCTATAATTTCCGTTTGGTTGTCAGAGATCACAGATACTTCGCTGCAAGGTATTGTATTTCGTGTAAGTATTAGAACTCCTCCTTTGTGTCCTTCGCGGTCGAAACGTGTGGCCTGATATCCTCTGACTGAGAATTTGTGATTGGCGTTGAGGTGTGTCTCTTGAATGCATGCCACATCTATTCTATCTTTATGGAGACGCTGTGTTAGGGAGTCTTTCTTCTTGTAAACTCCTTCGGCATTCCACTGTAGTATGTTGAGTGTCCGTGGTATTTGGTCAATAGCTCTTAACCTACTCCTCTGTGCCTTGACTCCACAGCACAGGGGAAGGTGACCACCAGTAGTCATGGGTGGACCCCCTCGAGGCAGGGGGCCCGGCACTATCACCGCCTGATGGGACTTCACGGGATTAGCACCATAACGATTAATTTTGATTTGTGACATCATGAATTAAGTTACGTTGCACTGCTTTGTCAAGCCTGTGGCTCAGTACATCCGATTTCGACAAGCATTTATTCGGGATGCTTTCCCTAGCCTTTGACTGTCCCCAGTCTACCTACAAGGCAGCAGGTTTTACGTTGCACTGCTTTGTCAAGCCTGTGGCTCAGTACATCCGATTTCAACAAGCATGTATTCGGGGTGCTTTCCCTAGCCTTTGACTGTCCCCAGTCTACCTACAAGGCAGCAGGTTTGTGTGTCTCTTCGTTTGGTCCCTCTCCCTTGACCTGTCCGACATGGGTGGCCCTACCAGTAGCTGTGCTATCGTCGGCATAGCTCTTGGGGTCATTGGGACGCACAAGCCCCTCTACCTCGTCACGGTGGACACACAGCAGAGGGGAACATGTGGTTATGCCGATAACTTAAAAAATAAATAGTGTCATAAAGCAAGCATGAGCACACTCACAAGCGAGAGAGAGAGAGAGAGAGAGAGAGAGAGAGAGAGAGAGAGAGAGAGAGAGAGAGAGAGAGAGAGAGAGAGAGAGAGAGAGAGAGAGAGAGAGAGAGAGAGAAAAGAAAGCAATTTTACCAACATTATTTTCTATTATTATATTTGGCTTCCTCTTACCTTGTCCTAAGTATTCTACATCTTCTTCCTGTTGTTCTATCTTGATGCCTGCTGGTGGTTCATGATCCATCTTGTCAAAGTCTTGGGCCTCAGTGGTCATCTCTTTATGCAAAAAATGAACATGGTCAGTCTAAGGAATGACGAGTCCAATGTTTCAGCACAAGAAAGTATACAAAAGAATCTATACTGTTCAAAAAAAGAAACGCAATGTTTTTGGTGTTAGTTTTATAAAAGATATTCACTGATTGGACAACAGTCAACCTATCGACTGTGTCCATCTGGTCATTAATTTCTCGTGGTTACCTGAATTGTACTCACCTCATGATTCGTGAGGTCATGAAAGTGGTCAAGGTCAAAACAATATTTTTGACAATAACTCGTGACAGGTTCATGATAATCCAGTGAAACTTACTGAACACAAAATTCTCTGACCATACGATTGAATGCCTTGACCATATGACTGAATGCCTATAAAGACTGACGCCCCTCGAATAAATTCAGTTTAAAATTCAATGCGCACGTATGGCTCATCTCACTAAAGAACGACTCATCATCATAGGACATTTACAGGCTGGACAGTCACAAAGTGTAGTAGCCAGAAAATTTAATGTGGTTAGAAGCACCATTAGTTGCCTTTGGAGGCGATTTAAAGAAACTGACTCAGTGGCAGACCGGCCGCGCGGTGGAAGACCCAGAATCACAACAGCTACAGAAGACCGCTTCATACGGATGCGTCACCTTAGGAATCGATTTGCATCTGCGTCCTTCACAGTTCAGTCAATGTCAGGAGCTTGTCGAATTTCAGATCAAATGGTCAGGAACTGGCTGCAAAATGTTGGTCTTTGTGCTAGAAGACCCTAGAGGTCCTGTTCTTATCGGACTGGCATCGCCAGAACCTATTGCAGTGGATGAATCAGCATTGTCAATAAAATGTTGGTACAAGTTTGCAATTGAAACTGCAATAATGTTGCATTTCTTTCTTTGAACAGTATAATATAATAAATTTGAATTGTCATGTTTGGAAACAACTTTCCAGAGAAGGCTAATCTAGTCAATATATTCAGTGAAAATGTCAGAATAACTTGGCAAAGAGACTTCGTCTATTGCACGGCATGTGTTGGAAATCGGCCATGTTATTGATAGGGACAGTACCTTTCACTTGTTGTTCAATACACAAAGTTGTCACTTGTTAAAGTTTGCAGAAGCCATAATGATTAATCTATATCGGCCAGTTTTGTGCAAAACAGAAAGTCATGATATTCAGTTTAAAATTACCATGGGAGACAATTGATATGACTGTGTGAACTTGTGTATATTTCATCTTGAAGGATTTATCTAGATATTTTACTTTATGTTGTGTAAATTCTGCAGTATGTACCTGACAAGATGTAGCAACATATGCCAGGCAAAATATCATGCAATCTATTGTCTGTGTCTTTGTTATTTAAATTCACTACGGGAAAACATTGTTTTATCTACTTAAAGTAAACTTGTCTAGTAATCACAAACAGCCAGAAAATGCTGGAGTTGACTGATAAGTTCTGTAAAGGATATATAACTAACTTGTTTAAGCTAAAGGAAAGGCTTTGCTTAGTTGAATCTATGAAACTACCTATCTTCAGTTAATAACAAATATTATCTAAGATCTACTAGTTCCTTTCACTCTTAACTCTTACTCAACTGAATTTTTGTTCTATGAATTAATGGATGACAATTCAATACCTATAATCAACATTATCATCATCTTCCAGTTTTGCTGTCAAATGTCGTGGGGAGGAATAATTGGCGTTCCAGCGCCCAATGGGTGGCATTGGATAGTGTCATTCCATGTGATTGTACAATGCCTTTGATGTCGTCAATTCATTTTCTTCTCGGACGTCCTCTTGCTCTCGTCACAGATGATCTTTGATGTAGGGCCAGTGCTGGTAGTTGATGGTCTTTCTGATAACAACATTTCTGACAATTTCTCACTCGGTCTCAGATTAAGTTGGAGGCTCTCCTCAGGCATCTCATCTCACAGGTGTTGATTTTGTGAAAGTGTGATTTGAATAATGTCCAAGTTTGAAGATTGGTAGCATAGGGTTGGTGTGAATATGCTGTTTATTATCTGTCGTTTTGCGGACTTAGATGTTTCAGTATGGTTGATATGTAAGTGCACTTGCTTTTTGACATCTGATTTTGGTTTCTCTGTCCAATCTGCCATCTTCTGTGATCATACTTCCAAGATATTTGAAGTCTTTAACTTGTTTCAGAGATGTGCTATTTATTAATCTGTATACTCAGTACAGGGGTCACCAAACTGTGGTCCGCGGGTCAGGTCCGGCCCGCAACGTCAGTTCATCAGGCCCGCCGATGGTACTCGAATTTGCTTGATAAAACATATGGAACACGAGACATTGTGATACAATTTAAATATTATGTTTAGACTACTAGGAGATCTTCACACATGTGGAGACCTCCTGGCTACTATGTGCATTTAATTTACTTTTTTTCAATTTTAAATTATTCTATATAAATTTTCTTGTTTATTGTAATGTTTGCTTATTTTGTACCATCTCAAGTCCTTCCCTGGCTTGTGGTAGCTCCACCAACACTCTGGTGTTACCACGGTTTCCATGGCAACACACACAAACACGCATCTTTTCCGCCCCCAGATGCGTCCAGCTGTCAACACAGGTCAAACGCTCCAGAAATATTTACTTATTTTTACCTGTCATCCATTTTATAGGTATGTAACAAGGATTTCTTTGTATGACAGCGATAGGTAAGTGAACTAGAAGTGTGAATAGAGGCAATAAAGTAGCAAACATAGCATAAAAATGCCATAGAAGCCCTGTGTTATTACTAAAATATTATCCCCAGCTCTTTACATCTGTTCACAGTTTGTAGTGTGAACTGCAAGTTCGGAACGATGGCGGCCGGCTGTTGCTGGATTGACTGGTTTGCCTTTTCGGTTCACAAGTGCTTTTTTTCAGGAGACTCCTGGGAGTCGTCGCTGGAGCTACGGAGTTCGTGCTTTGTGCTGCGCTTTCGGCGGGTTGCCCTGTGAAAAGAGACTGAGCCATATGGGATAAAACCCGGGTCAATGAAGTCTTTCTGGTGACTGCCGTTTCCATCGACAATGAACTGTATTTCTCGTGGAGGACTTTTGTGTTGGCATTCTAGCGGCGGTGTTATGCACAGTGTACCTGTGCGGGCTGTTGGCTTGCCGATACTCCTGTCTATTCCATTGTTCACATAGGGCAGTGAGGAGCATTTTGTGTGATATTCACTGGCACAGGAACGGAGCATAATGGGGATGACCGTTGCCATGAAGTTGGAACCGCGACTAACTAACTAACTAACCCAGCTCAGAAAAATTCCCCAGTCAAGGTGTTAATCGAGCTGGTCTCTAGGCGGGAGTCTCTGTGGCAAAGTGGTCAAGCCGTTTGACTCATGGTCCGAAGGTTGTGGGTTCGATTCCGGTCCTCGTCCTTCGGTTCACGAGTGAAATTTTTTGGAGACTCCTGAGGGTCGTCGCTAGAGCTACGGAGTTCGTGCTTTGTGCGACGCTTTCCGCGCTGCGGAAAGAGACCGAACCATATGGGATAAATACCCGGTGCAATGAAGTCGACCCTGTCGACTTTTATTCTAGGCCAGTGTTTTTCAACCTTTCTGCTGGAGCAGATCCTTATGCAAATGTTTATGTTGCTCAAGGAACTCTGTGCAAGGATCCAAGTGTCTGTCCTACTTTATGTAATAAACCACATGGGCAGAAATGTTGCATTTAAGTGATTTCAGTCTGTTTCAGTGGAATCTCTGGCTGCCACTCATGGAACCCCCGATTGAAAAACACTGCTCTAGGCTGTTTATTTAGGCCGGCCCTATTTATATATTTTGCAAACCTTATTATGTGATATATGCTATTACCAAAGGTACCTATAAACTTTATATGTACCTTTGGTGAGCCGTAGCTTCACCAGTGACCCCTAGTCCTCTGCTTTTATTGTGTTTCAATAGGATTTTAATTATTTTTCTAATTCAATGTCTTTTTCATTTTCAGATTCTGTTTACTTCACCCTTCATTATGGCTTCTAAGAAAAGGAGAGTTGATGCCGAGTGTCGTGATTTCAATGAAGAATGGGGAGTAAAGTACTTCTTTGTGGAAACAAAGGACCAGAAAACCAGTTACGTGATATGTAGCAAAAGTGTTGCCATTTTGAAAGAGTACAATCTTCGGCGTCACTATGAAAAACATTTATCAATATATTCAAAGTGTTCTGGACAGTTATGCTCAGAGAAATATGAGTCCATGAAACGTGGTTTAGAAACACAAAGAAACACATCTTCCTGAGATAATTTGCTGAAAATGAATATGTCACTCATGCAAGTTACAAAATAGTGTATAAGATGGCAGAATGAGGCAACTTCATCAAAGAGTGTACAATGGAAGCAGAAAATGACTTGTGTTCTGAGATAGCCAATTTGTTTGGAACTGTCAGCCTTTTGGCAAGTTTAGTTGTGCAGGGAACAGAAGAACTTGGAGAACGGACAATCTTTATCTTTATTTTCAAAGGGTTACAAATTGGGCACACAGGTCTGTCTTACATTCAGCCCTTCAAATCACTCATCTTTCTTTCATCAAATGTGCATGTTACATTCACATAGGAAGACAACATTGACAATTGGACTTTGTAAACATAAACAATGCATATTACCATGTTATGAGACAGGCAGACACATGTATATTCATAAACACACACGCACACATACATAGCTGCACACATACTTAATCATTTGCACACTCACAGTTATGCACACACTCAATTACAAATACACACTCCCTCGCATACACTGCATACATACACAAACATATACACATGCACACGCACATAGTGAACATAGTGCTACAGATACACGAGAAAACTAGGTACTTATTGTGGTATTCTCTGATGCTGGATGAGTCTACTGATCTCTTGAGTATGTCACAACTTCTCGTGTTCATTCTTGGTGTCAATTTGGACTTTCAGATAACAAGAGTTGGCATCAATTTGCAGCATGCATGGAACAACAACTGGAAAAGACATTTTTGTGGAAGTGCAAAATATTTTGCAAGACTATGACCTTCAGTGGAATCAACTTCGGGGTGTTACAGTTGATGGAGGAAAAAAAAAAACATGGCTGGAGTGAGGAAGAGTCTGGTGGGGCAGATCAGGATTCAGTTGGAAGATTTGCAAATTCCGGGTGCTCTGTTCATACACTGCATCATACATCAGCAAGCACTCTGTGGGAAAGACTTAGATATTTCTTGCGTACTGAAATCAGTCATTTCTGCTGTGAACTTCATTCAGGAACATGCACTCAATCACCGTCAGTTCCAGGCTTTTCTTGGAGAAATTGATTCTGAATTCTGTGACTTGCCTTATCATACATCAGTGAGGTGGCTTAGCTGTGGTAAAGGCCTGTTCCTTTTTACAAGCTCCAAAACAAAATAGATGTTTTCCTCACTGAAAAAGATAGAGCTGACCCACAGCTGTCAGATCCTACCTGGCTATCAAAGTTGTTATTTGTGGTTGACATCACATCCCACATGAATGAACTGAACTTGAAACTTCAGGTAAAAGATAACCTCATCTGTGATCTTTACAGAATCATCAAAGGATTTTAGAGAAAGCTGTCATTGTTTGAAGCACAACTGGAAGGAGAAAACTTGTCTCATTTTCACTGTTTCAAAGAGTTTTGCGCTACAATAGCCGAAGATGTCAACCTCAAATTTCTGAAAAAAATTATACGTGACTTGAAGAAGCATTTTTGGAGAGATTTTCAGATCTTGACAGAACTGAGAGTGACATTTTTCTGTTCCAGAGTTCGTTTGATTGTAACCTTGATGATGTGCCAGTTGAACTACAATTGGAGCCAATTGATTTGCAAGCAAATGACTTGGTTAAACTTGTTGAATTTTCTATGTCTGATGTAACTACCTTATTGCTAACGTCGCCTTCTTTGATAACTTGTTTGTGTAAATAAATATGTTAGTTGTCTTTTGTTTTTTGTGCATTCCACCCACTCACCCATGATTAACATGGAATGCTAAACTTAGTTTTTCATCTTTTTTCCCAGAGCTTTCGTTCTGGCTGGCAAGTATTGTACAGAATGATTATGTGGTGTACCATCGTTCTGGCTGGCAAGTATTGTACAGAATGATTATGTGGTGTACGCTCATCATTTTGCCAGTTATCCGGCCCACTGTGAAAAAAGTTTGGTGACCCTTGACTTAGTGGATCAGGAGATCTGCTAACTTGCATTACTTAGGTTTGGGTTGTATTTATACTCATATAATATCTGCTGCATGTTGAACTCAGATCATTAAAATGATTTTGCAGTCTAGCCTCATCACTATAAAACAGGCATTTATCATCTGCAAATAGAAGGAGGCATTCACGGTCAAGATAATGTTTCCCAACGGCCATGTTGCTTGCTCCCAAAATTCAACCCAATTCCTAATATTATATTATGTTTTTCTTAAATTCAGAAAATCGCGGGATTTTGACGGGCTATAAATATGCCAGTATTGAGAGCCATGCTTTCTAGTTTCAAGCACATGTGCTCTGAAAGCTTTTCATTGGGAACTATCATTTCTGTGTATTTTCAAGTATTGAGGTAAGTTCACGTATGTACAGAATGTTGCTAAAGCCACATAGTGGTTAATGTTAACAATAATTTAATTCTCCAATTTCTATATCTCTGTGTAAAATTTCATTACTTGAAATGATTAGAGATTATTTAAATGAGCTGACTGAAGTGAATCGCTTCAGTCAGTCTCTAGTGGAAAAATTGGCAGCCATCTTGCCTTATACAGATATATGGCTTGTCATTGTTTACTAGTTCTTTATTTAACAGTTCTTTCAGGTAAAACCCCACAGCGATTGATATTAATAATTGAATTCTCCATACATTTTATATCTCTGTGTAAAACAGATTATAAATGGCCTGATTAATTAATAAATGTGACTTTATTAATTATACCTCTCCCCTGCCCTTCCCCCTTTTCTTTATAATTTTATGTCTTTCTCTCTCTCTTTCTCTCTTAAGTACTAAAAGTACTAGTAACTTAACTTCATGCATCCTTAAATTATTGTAGTACAATTGTTTCCCTCCACAGTTCATCATGCAAGTGACATGAGACTGCTTCTGTCAAGCTTTGAACCTGAGTATCCAGTTATTAAGAAGGGCTACATAGCTCAGTTGATTGTGAATGAAAAATTCTGTTCCTGAGATTGCCAGGAAAATCAAGGACATTGCTCAGGCAGCAGAACCAGACCAGCAAATGCATGAAAAATGTCTCAAGACTAGCCTTCCTACGTTTAAACAAAAATAGCTATAAAAATATTAATTACACTCAACAATGGAGACTTTTTGAGTTTAAACCTGCAGATATTTACATAGTATGTCACACACCATTTATAAGTCAGACAACTGCATGCACACCAGTGCCTATACAACAGAACATACTTGAAATACCAGCAGCTACAGACTTAGATAATTTTAGATACCTAGGGGCATTTATAACATCAGATGGAAGATGTACAACAGAGGTTAGGAGCAGAATAGGGCAGGCAAAAGCCGCATTTCAGAAAATGAAGAGTATCTTATGCAATAAGTCACTATCACTGAATGTAAGAAAGAGAGTGCTGAAATGCTATGTAGAACCAGTTTTGCTGTATGGCAGTGAATCTTGGAATGTAAATGAACAAATTAAGAAGAAATTAGAAGCAACAGAGATGTGGTTCCTGAGACGAATGTTGCGAATTCCTTGGACTGCCAGAGTAACTAATGACGATTGCCTGAAACAGGCTAATGAAACTAGAACATTATATACAACAATAAGACAGAGACAAACAGCTTTCCTCAGTCATGTGATGAGAAAAGAGGCATTGGAGAACATCGTAACAACTGGAAAGATCGAGGGGAAGAGAGGCAGAGGTAGACCAAGAGAAGTGATGCTGGATGGATTGAGACGGTGGCATGGAGGAATATCAGCAGCAGAGTTGATCCAGAAAACCAAAGACCGAGATCTATGGAGAGCCATGAACGCCTACGCCAGCTGGCACGGCACTTGATGATGATGACAGACTTAACCCCAGATGCTACTAATAAAATATTGTCTGGTCCAATGCTTTCAGTGCCTTCGGGCCCACCATCACCTAAGAGTCTGAGAAGGGACTGTGACGACTGTGTAGCAAAGCAGCGGACATATATAAATTAAATATGCTGATGGTACTGAAGGAGAACAAACATTTGCACCTGAAGTTGAAAGAATAAAAGATGTGTCATTGACAGGAAAGGAAGTCCATTTGAATATTTGATTTAGAAGTTTATTTATTGAAATTCAAATTGCATGTGGATCTGTCTGTTGTTTCATCTGAAGTATGGAGTTCTAAATTTTACGAATCTAATCAACATCATTATACCGGACTCCGTGGCGAAAGGTTTATGGACGCAATTCGTAAGCCCACTTACCCGCGTTCGAAACACAGCTGCGACCGATTTGGCTACTGGGTTTAAAACGAGTTGATATGGGAGCCGGTCGTTTAGAAGAAAGCAATGGCAAAACTACTGAACTGAACGTAGTCGTAAGCAACTGAACTTGCAAAGACATCAACAACAGCAGTAAAATGCTGGTGTTGACAGAGATGTCCTGTAAAAAGAATTTGATCAATATGAACAGTAATAAAATCTACATCAATCTTTACCATCAACAGATTGTAAGAAAATGTAGTCGAATTTACGCCATAAATAAACTGTTAGAAAACGGTTTAGTGTTTGTGTCCCAAATTTCACGTCTCCGCAGCGGAAGTTTGTACAATTTAGCTACTTTTATAGCTAGACATGGCCGGCTATACTAGCCTCTTTATACTCTTTAAAGGCATGGTCTTTCTCTCTGTGTTGTAAGTTGTAATTTGCTGTTCCTCTTCTTCTTTCGTTCGCCTGAACTATGTTTATAACTGCAATGTTGTCTCTTGTATGAATCTAACAGTCTTTTTTAGTTCATTCAACGGTCCATAGAGTTTATCTTCCACTGTTGTCTCTCTAGGCCAGAAGGTTCGCCTGGATATGTTGTAGTTTGGGCAATCCTGGAGTATGTGCTCTGCTGTCTGCGACGCCAAACCACATGTGCACATGGCTGAGTCACCAATCTTGAATTTTGTATACAAGTGGTTGCTGTTAAACATTAAGAGACAATTATTTCAATTTTAATTCACCGCAACAAAGAAGAATCCCTTCGAGCCTCATTTGCATGGGTCCGGCAATCATTTTCCGGTTAAGTGTTTGGTGGACTGCTGGACCGATCAATGGATGTTTTTAAGTTTTTGGGCCCATAGGGCCCTCACTGTAGACGACAGCATATTTACTAACCACATCGAGAGGGGTTAGCAGCTTTCTCCGCTAACCCCGAATACTCTCGTCACGTGACGCGACGAGAATTAGCAGTGGTTCGAATCACAAAAGTGACTTATGAGAGTATGGAACCGGTTGCTCAGAAAGTCGTGGCGTGCTGATGAGCGTAATCTAGCCTAGGAATCAACATACAGCAGCTGGAAGATGCTGGTGTTGACCGCAATACCCTGAAACAGGATGGAAACGCGGGAGAAAAAAAATAAAATCGAGACACGTCATTAAGTACGACATCCCATCGTTGTATCTTTGTAATTGTCTCATATCTATCAAGTCGGCTTGAGACTGTTGATTTATGGTCTGACATCTCTGAAAACGGCGGCGGATCGGTTTATGCATATTATACGTATCCTGATGCAGCAAGAATTGGCCTTACCAGCCACACCAGCCACCTCCATGGGTCGTAGTTATTAAGCCTTTTTGAAGCACAATGTACCAAACTATCGTCTGTCAAGACGGAAAGGTGCCAATGACGTATCCTGATGTCTTAAACAAGCATCTATTTGCTTAGCATTCAGTTGACTTTGGCGTTTTAAGGCGGCGGTTCCGCCGTCGGCTCCAGGTTTCTGCGGGTAGTAGTAAAACTTTCTTATTTGCGCGGCCATTTCCCTCACTTGGGCGTAGGTAACTTACTCTTCTTCTTGTTTTGCCTGAGTCTGTACGGTGGTATTGTCTCGACTATCTTGGATTTGATTAATTGACTTTTGGGCTCGATTACTTGAACAGGTTGACTGGGTGTATCTGGTGCTGGTAAAGTGCTGACTTCGTGTTTTTTCCTTGATATCCACGGTGCCTAAAGGCTTGTGTCTGTACTGATCGAGTTGATTCAGATACCGCTGCAATGTTTGCTGATACACTCGGAGCTTTTTCCCATGGTGGTAGATATTCGGTTTCCATGACTTGTTGCATTTCATGATCCAAGTCACGCAGGTTATCTGTTAGTGTGTTGGGTGGTACATAGAGTTTTTCCAGCATCCGGAGATTGATCCGGATTATTTTCTTCATTCTTTCAACACGTTTAGAATGGGACCGAGTAAGGCGCCTATGAAACCACCTTGTTGCAAAATTTGTTTCTGTTTCTTGATAGATTGTCTCTTATGTGAGCGCTCTCATGCTGTTTTGTGCCGCTGCAGACGCATTTTCTGAACCGGTGTCAGGGAAGCATTGCCTTTTACAACGTTGTGACAGCACTCGCAAATTGGTTGGATGAAGTCTGGGGACGCTGTTTTAATTATGATTTCACTTCGGGCGGCTTCAGCTCACCAATAAAATGCAGCATGGCCCTGTTACGTTTCACTCGGTTGGACGTATCATTTAAGGACGTCGATGACTTGACGCTGATCGGGAAAAAAGACTTCGTAAGTGGAGCTGATCCTTTCTTTCCTGTCGAAGGTCAAAGAGAAAATACCCGTGTGGAACCGTTGTCATGTCCTTAAAACTTTCTTGAGCATATGACACGTGGGCTGGGTACATCTGTTTGGCCAGATTTGTCATCTGAGACCAGTCACGAGGGTTCATAAACACCACTAGGTAATGTGAATTCAGACTGATCGTTCTTTGTTCTGTATTCTTACCAAAGAGGTTCTGGACTATATACATGACGTTGAGGTTACGATGATGACTACCCTTAGAGTCACCCTATCTGTCATGGACATTAAGCCATGTATTACCACTAGCCGACGTCTATCGCCTGTCCACTTTTCCATATCCGGCAGACCTTCGTTAAAATGGACACTCTTCATAGTCTCATACATGGATTGCCATTCTCCCTAGCACCATACAACCTCCTCTGGAATTGGATCTATCATGTCTGGCAGATGGGCCAGAAACTTTTGCAGAAAGATGGATTTTCCACTCCCCGTTGGTCCCGCAATCAGAACCGTAAAAGGATGTTTCCACTTAGGATCAATGACTACTAATAAACACATACCCACCTACGTCACGTATTTTATTGGCGTTCGACCCCGCCCCGCGACCGTCCGCCCCTCCCCGAGCGCCCGCCCGTTCCCGTCCGCCCGCGTGCCCGGTTCGCGAGCCCCTGCCACACACACACAGTAGACCGGAAGTACCAAAAACGCGCGAAATTTGAAAAAGAAAGTCAACTGGAGTTGGCTTTTGTTACGTCGAGCCGGGAGCGTTATTACCCACATAGAACGATTTATCGGGGTAACCAACTACATTTGGGGGTCAAATACCTCCTCCCTTACAACTCACACCCCTACTTCACATTTTCTGCTTTTGTTTGGTCCCAACCTTCTTTTTGCTTGGCACTAAAATTGTTAAGGGCCATTTTAGTTCAGTAGTTTGCCATTGCTTTTTGAACGGCCTACGCTTCATACCACCGAAATCAAAGTAAAAGCGGTTACTGAATACCAACGATGATACACATCCTGTAGTGCTATTGTAAGATGTAAAATCGATACTTAAGGAGTCCTGTCTGGGAGTTTTTCAGTACTACAAACACAACTTTCTGAGCTAGGTAGCCAGCTTAAGGTCACCATACAGTGGATACCATCTCACTGTGGAGTACCTGGCAACGAGAGAGATGATCGACTAGCCAAGGAAGGAGCAATAGATGAGAAACCTGGTGTTTCCGTTACATACCATGAGAAGAAAAGCAGGATCAAATCAAACAGAACCCCGGGAAGGTTAACCCGGTCAACAAATGCCCGCAGAAGTCGGATGTGTCGGCCTAACGGCGCAAGAACGCAGCTCTGCTGTAAACAGGCAGAACGCAATCACGTCCGGAAAAAAACTCCGGATGAACGAAGAAGAAATCAAACAGAAAGCCACCAACACCAGCTAAAGACGAGTGGAACCTTATGGACAGTTGATTACAAACCATTACTCTACGCTTCAGAACAGGACACAATAGATTACGCAATCACATGTATACAAACATTCTAGATTGGCTAATCAGCTATGTAGACGCGTTGTTTGGCACCGCAGACAGCATATCACATGCTCCAAGACTGCCCCAAATACTACACATCTAAGCAAACCATCTGGTCTAGAAAAACAAAGCTAGAAAATAAACTTTATGGACTACTGAGTGAACTAACAAAGACAGTGAAATTCATCCAAGAGACTTCTTCTTCTTCTTCTTCGTTCATCCGGATTTTTTTGTGTGGATGTGACTGCGTTGTGCCTGTTTACAGCAGAGCTGCGTTCTTGCGCCGTTAGGCCGACACATCCGACTTCTGCGGGCATTTGTTGACCGGGTTAACCTTCCCGGGCCATCCAAGAGACAACATTGAAGATATAGATATGTGCGGTTTTGGAATTATATACCTCCAATTTGGGAGGTTTTATATATTACTAGCTGACCCGACCCGGCTTCGCCCAGCTCCTGGCGGGGATCTGTCTGTCTGTCTGTCTGACCCGGCCCGGCTTCGCCCAGCTCCTGGTGGGGAGCATCTCATTTAATTCATATAAGTAGTCATATAAGCTCCCGTTCCCGACTATCTGTCTGTCTGTCTATCTGACGCGACCCAGCTTCACCCAGTCTCTGGCGGGGAGCATCTCATTTAATTCATATAAGTAGTCATATAAGCTCCCGTTCCCGACTATCTGTCTGTCCGACCCGGCCGGACTTCGCCCAGGCCCTGGTGGGGAGCATCTAATTAAATTCGTATAAGTAGTCATATAAGCTTCCGTTCCCGACTATCTGTCTGTCTGTCTGTCTGTCTGACCCGGCTTCGCCCAGCCTCTGGTGGGGAGCATCTCATTTAATTCATATAAGTAGTCATATAAGCTGCCGTTCCTGACTGTCTATCTATCTAACCCGGCGCGGCTTCGCCCAGCTCCTGGCGGGAAGCGTCTCATTAAATTCATATAACAAAAAAAAAATAGTAACTTAAGAATGTCCTTCCACACACCATTGTCGCGAAATGTTGCTATTTCGATAGACAAGGATCAGAAATAGCAACCAATAGACTTTCAGGAATCCGAAAGACCAATCACTGTCGAAGAAGAGGCCGAAATGGCTCGAACTAGGAAGTACGATTCGGAACTGTCCCAGGAATGACCAGGTCTTCAGACAGTGTTCAGGCACAGATAGGTCAAGCGAACAACCGTACTAGGAATAATTCTAGACAGTAGGCTTAATGAATATGGCGACGAATGCCTGCAAAAATTAAAGAGCCCCCTTTAACTGATCCATTCTCACAACACGGAGGAAGAGTACAAATATAAAGTTACAACTTGCATTCCTTCTCTCTCTCTCTCTCAGTATCCTAATATTAAATTAGAGTATAACAGCAACAGACTAAGTAGGTTTCTGGTATCACATATAACTATTAATTTATTGAAACTGTGGCATGTAAAAGTCTGTTGCCCTAGTGTGTAGGCAATCAAATCCTAGACTAAGTTGGCAGGCTAAAGGTGTCAGCCGAGGAGGTTGGCCACTCAGCTCAAGACTTGGGTCCGGCTTGTCAACTCGGGTGAAGTTCCAGTTCAGGTTGCGGATTCACACTCCGTCAATAGACATGGTGCTCATGACCGGTAAGTATGCGTTGCTGCAAGTTGCTGGCTCATGGTACCACCAAAGAAGGTGCAGAACTGGAAGTTAATCAGAAAAACAGAACCGGTGAATGCTTGCCCTACGTCCAGGATACTCTCATTGCACACCTCGCTCTCAGTCTCATATTCAGACACGACTAGCATCACAAGACTATCACCTCTGTCACAGACATATCACTAGCGCTATGACAACACAATGACAAATGGCTAACGTGAACAACTACTATTTTCCTTAGCCACATATTATCAATCTCATCAGACTCAGGTGCACATGTATTCCAGTCTACAGACACGGACACATCAATGTATATTTCTGAGTCTGATCACTCTACAACATTCTTACTATGATGCATTCACATATATTATAAATCACACCAATTACATTTAACACAATGAAGTGTACACAATGAGTATGAATCCCACAGATTACATTTAACTATGAAGCACGAACATTGATTATAAATCACACAGATTATATTTACTCGACAACGTATCACCATAGATTATGAATCACAGATTACATTCACATGACGAGGTATGAACATAGCTTATGAATGACAGATTCCCTTCATTCGAAGTACACCACAGATTATGAATCATACAGAGTACATTCAATCGACGAAGGAACACCATAGATTATGAAGCACACAAATTACATTCACTTGACGAATTACGAACATATATTATGAATCACTCAGATTCTATCTCAGCACATGAAGCAGTATTGTAAATTATAATTCTGATTCACTCCCGAAACACACAAATTAAATTCTACAGGAGGTTGAAGTATTAACATAGGTGTAGAGGGTAGGGAGTGAAGGACTGCGTTGAAGCAAGGATACTGATGTGAATGAAAGGCCTGTCCCACCCTGTCATGAGCTGACCTCTGACAAGCGTGGTCTCCAGTAGACTATGTGAAAGCATTATTATTTCACAATTATCAGTATTTCCTATGACCGTTTATTCCTCCGATTTACCCCTCTCATTCTATAATTATATTCTTCACTGGCGATATATTCTTCTAATATATATATATTATATTAATCCCTAGTTAAACATCAAGCTTCATTGTCTGACCATTCTTCGATAGTC
This sequence comes from Cepaea nemoralis, assembly GCA_014155875.1. Classification (NCBI taxonomy): domain Eukaryota; kingdom Metazoa; phylum Mollusca; class Gastropoda; order Stylommatophora; family Helicidae; genus Cepaea; species Cepaea nemoralis. The sequence goes on from JACEFZ010014597.1 coordinate 497,186, forward strand.
CAGTTCCCGCCTGTTAGATTTCGCCATTTTGTGTCGCCGTTCCCTTCATTCTTCATTCCTCTATTTTGGTCTTAGTATAATCAGCGTCTCCATTAATTATATATTTATTCCGGCTGTAGTTTACGATCCCTGTTCTCTAACATTAGTTATCGCGTAGTTCACCCTGAATCTACAATACAAATGCCGGTAAATATATGCATGTAAATTCGTACTAATTAATTAAATCAACGTACCTTCCAATTTGTGGTGATTAAACCTCTCCACGGGGGAACAGTGCCACTAGCAGGGTAAATATTACTTGTGGGTATCAATTTGGCTCGCAATTTGCTTTTCCCAAATATAGGCTAACTAGAGCCTGGATTATTTTGTTGCAATAGGTCTTTTTACAGTCAGTATCGGCTCCTGGGTCCTCGCCGCTTCGGGTCATTCAACCAAATGGACGATCTGCCGGCTGACGACAACTGGCCAGGCAGATTCTCGTGTTGCCACCCGGGTCGCAGGCTAAAACTGAATATGTTATTCAGCCAAACTTGCGCTGGGGCAGAAGGCATGCACCACTAATAGTTCTACAATATACTGTATAATATATATTTTAAAAACACTAGAATATTCACTAGGTTTACAGGAGATTAAATAGATTAAATTCTCGCCAATAATACAGGCATATTTATGGATATCTACAAACATGGGAAATTAGGGAAAAGATCGTTTTCCTAGATATATTTATAATGAAAAATATGATCTGCACTGTAATTTAAGCAAAAATAAAGTGGGAGACTGTCTATTACGTCACAACCATCCATTATTTTTAATGAAAACTGTTTTTAATCACCTACATGACTGTAGATAACTTCTTTAAACATAAAAAGATGAGTTAGAAAATTTTCACGATTTAAATAGATGCATTATTTTTTTTATGAAAACTTTGAAAATGCCTTAAAGATTATATCATTATTTATTATAACTCATATGCCTGTAAATAACTGTAGACAAAGAGTTTATAAATCTTTGAAAACAATGCAACAATCTACATATAAAATATATAGCAATGCTATTAAAAGTTATGCCCCTTGAAACAACTTTTCTTAAGTTAAGTCCCCTCGCTATATATAAATGATAATGTAAATTTACACATTAAATTTTAGTAAGTAAATAGCTGATTGTACACTAGCAAACTATGACAGTTGGCTGCACGGGAATGAAAAGAATACATGTAGAAAATTTCATCTCAATTGGATGGACCGTTATCGAACGCATCAAATACATCCCTACACACATCGTCTTTTATATATATATAGATATATCTGATAGATAGATATGAAAAAGGTTCGATATGACAAGTTGTCCAGGGGCATCCCTAATGGAATGGTCAGTCATTCCCGCACAGCCCTTCAGAGGAACCATATAACATGGCTCAAGAACCCCCACCGATAGAACATTAGACCTAACGTGTAAGTTCCTACACAGAATTAGAAAATAAAAGGTTACCCTCTAAGGCTTATAGAGATCTTGGCAATTCGCCACAGCAACAGAGGAACTTGTTCCCTCTTTAATAATGTTGACTGTGTGCTCTCAGCCAACCTCATATAGATCTCACATTATATCTATCAAAAGTGACACATGTCAATTGGACTCAACAATATTTGACCAAAACATGAACCATGAACTGTACTCAACAACAGTTGAACTAGACATTCACAATGAAATGTATTCAACACCAGTCGAACAAGACATTCACAATGAAATGTGCTCAACAACAGCTGAACAAGATGTACGGGGGAATGAACAGGCTTATAGGCTAGCAGGGAATGCACCTCTTGGTGGTATCTTGCCTATGGACAAGGGGGAGGTGGTCGTGCGCTTGTGGGACCAGGTGGAGAAGGCGGAGGAACAGACTGAGAACCCATATATGGAAAGAATGAGATTGCGGGGGATCGGCAGGGGTTCTGGAAGAATCTCAAAACTGTGAGGGAAGACCAGGAGAAGATTTAATCAGATAGCGGTGGGAACGATTAGTAGTATGACTCTTCGCTGGCTGTTGAACGAGGGGACTGAGCACGTATGGGAATGTCCTGAGTGCAGTGATGTCGGTTCTTGACTCAACTCAACTCAACTGAACAAGATATTCACAATGAAATGTACTCAACAACAACTGAACAAGACATTCACCGTGAAATGTACTCAACAACAACTGAACAAGACATTCACCATGAAATGTACTCAACAACCATTTTTAACTTCCCCCGTGTATTGAGTTGACTGTAGGGGTCGAGTGAAGACCCAGGTTCCACCTAGTGATGTCATTACACTTCAATATGGTTTATGCATAGATTACACAATCAGTGAAAATAAAAATAAAAAACTCAGATACTTGACCCCGACCAACCAAGAGACTCTCAACCTATAAAAATGATAGCTCTCCTCTCTCCAACCGCTTTAACACATCTCTAAAAACTCCTTTTCAACAACAATCCTAATATAAACCAGGTAGTATCTCCTTGCTGGGCTCCCTGGTCTAGGAGTTACACGACTTTCTCCGTAATCCCGTATACTCTCGTAACGTGACGTGACGTGCGCGAGAATTGGTAGCGGTTCTCCTCGCGTCGGTAACTTACGGGGTATGTGAGCCGGTCGCTCAGAAAGCAATGGCAAACTACTGAGCGTAATCTTGCCAAGAAATCAACTATCAGCTGAAAGATGTTGCCAGTTATCACCAAGTTCTCTCATTAATTTCTTCTCATAATCTGTTACTCGTCTGTAATTCACCACGCAAACAAAAAAGATGTCTTAGGTATTCTACCGCCGTCCTTCCTCCTAATCTGTTGTAGCATACGAAGACGGAGAATGGAACACACCGCCACACAACCCGATCTTTCCAATACTCCATTATTTGTGATTTTATCCTGCCACTTAATGCCAATTACACTTCGCAGACACCACATATGAAAGCCGCTCAAATGTTTCTCTTCGAGTGAGTAAGTTAACCAGGCTTCACTGCCTTGGAGAAGAGTTCTAACGACACAGACATAATAGACCAGGACTTTTGTTTTAGCAGTAAGCTTTCTTTTCTCGATTACTCTCTTTGTTAATCTGTACATTGTTTTTGCTGCCTAACCAATCCTGATGTTGATTTCCTGATCTATGGATAATTTGCTGTTTATCTCTGATCCTGGATATGTGAAATGGTAAACTATCCCCGGCTCTGCGTCCTCAATAAAGATTGATGGTACTCCATTCATGCCTTGCGTCATAACTCTTAAACAGGAGTCAAATATGTGTAGAGAGATATAGCTTTTAAGTTGACTTCTCGTTCAGAAAGCAATGAGAAACTACTGAAAGGAACATTACAACAAAATCAACTTGGAGTTGTTCGCAACGTCATGCAAAGGACATGCAACATTTAAAAAAATAAAAAAAATAAATAAAAGATATTCGATAAAACGTTAATGATAACTGGCCACGTGATTAACACGAAGGAGACAGCACATAGATAACGGTTTCACCGTATCTAGTAATGTCGTCCCGCGGTGAATGTTGCATCACATGACGGGTACTTTCACAAATCTATAGACGATAAGTACATTTGAATGACAAGTGTAATTGTTGATAATCTGCAAGTGACATTATGTAACACGAATTGGGGAAGTGTTTTGCACCCGATGCGGTGACATCGGGTTGCAGGCTTGGCGGGAATAAAAATATGTTCTGTATTGTGAATTCTTCTTCTTCTTCTTCTTCTTCTTCTTCTTCTTCTTCTTCTTCTTCTTCTTCTTCTTCTTCTTCTTCTAATGCATGATCTGGAGCAGATATCGGCGATGACGACTCTCCAGTCCGTTTTGTCTTCGGATATTTTAATGAAGTTGATATTCAATCATTATCGATCAATCAGGTGCCGTCTCCACAATGAAGGTTGGCTGCAATGGATCTCCAACACTGTCTTCTCTCGCCTTGATTGTACATTCTGTCAGATTGATGTTCGTCCATCTCTTGATGTTATCTTCCCACTTGTATTGTTGTCTGCCTCTTGCTCGCATGCCCTCAACCATGCTCTCCAGTATGGTTTTAATAAGAGTGTTATGTGTTTTAACTGGTCGAAATATTTCACTTGCCTCTTTTTTTTTTAAATTTCTTTCATCAGCTCTCTTTTCATTTGCAGTTTTTCTAGGACATCTGCATTTGATTGTTTTTGTTTCCATGAAATACGACCTATTCGTCTGTATATCCACATCTCCAGGGATTCTATGCGACTTTCTAGTTGCTTGTTCAATGTCCAGGCTTCTGCGCCATACAGTAGTGTTGAATATATGTAGCATTTGTCAATTTTCATTTTCAATGCGTCGTTAATCTCTCTAGATGTTAATACTGATTTCATAATGCTGAATGAAATTTGGCCGTGCCTATTCTAAGATTATCTTTCTAATTTCTATTTCACTTTCTAGTGTTGTGAATAAAATAACTAACCTTTAACATCGATGCCTTTTAGTTGGCTCGCTTCGAACTTAAGCGTAGACCACACACTTGTTGCTACTTCTGGTGCATTGGGCTGATTAGCTTTCAGTATTACCTGTGTTCCAAGCCATCGGGTAAACCCACTCGGAATTCTGAGGTACTTGTGCTGCTTGCGTTCGCTGGCTGTGAAATCCAGCGTGAAGTCCTGTATGTCGGATGAAAACATTCTGTTGTCCAACATCAGTGTGATGTCATACCGGACTGAGGTTTGCGTGAGTATCCGTTGTCCCATGACTGGCTTATTGGTGTGCAGACTGGTGGTTCCTCGCTGTGCAGACAGATCCTCTCCGACTTCGGAAGAATCAGCGATCCTACTACGTTAGTCAGGACGCCTAAGGGAGCTGTTGCCCAGGACGCACGACTAGGACGTGTTAGTAGATCTTGGCCAGTATGAAACCTGGCCCTGGTGCCTTGGAAACACCTCGGCGTCCCTGAGGTACTTGTAACCCCAAGTCAATGACGATAGATCAACAGTTTAGTTCAACTGACCGGTTTAGGGGGGGGGGGGGTTGAACCCACTACCTCGGCGTCAGCAAACCGGAACATAAATTTCAATGTTACAGAATTTTATAATACTATTGAAAGAGAAGTAAAGATATACATGCATTACTCAAAATTGAACATCGTAGAAAACCGCCTAAGTAACAGTATCGTAGCTTCGAAAGAGAAGAGTTTGGACACACCACTGGTTTAGAGAGAACACTGGTGGAAAGAAGGTCACAGGAAGACGATACAGAGGCAGGCCAAAACGAAGATGACCACGGGACATTAAAGACACACTAGTCAATGAACATGCATCAAACATGGAGAACTGGCGAAAGATCAAGAGTGTTTCCAGCGGGATGTAATGAGAGCGACGTTCTGCACATAACTCGCTACATGAGTAGTATAGGACGGGCTCAAGCCGCCGGTTTATTTTATGTGGAAATCGATAAACCTCCCCCTCTCTTCAAAGGGGTGATAACTCTTGATATTGATTTTTTTTCTTCTTCAAAAGTAGGTGTGGTCTAGTGGGTGTGGTCAAGTGACTCATCAATGTGGGTGTGTTCAAGAGGTGGTCAAGGCGTGGTCAAGAGGTGGTAAAGGGGTGGTCAAACGACCCCTTAAATTGTAGGTTAGGGTACGGCTAGTGACGTGGTATACAACATAAAACATAAAAAATAAAACATGAACAATAACAAAACGATTCAAAAAGAAGGTTTATAATAATTTTAATACATGGGAAACATGTATAGACAAACATTTAAATGAGGAGAGGTGTAGTAGTGACATTATACCGGTTTAAATAAAGTGACCGCTCGGGATGTAAGATGAATGGTAGCACAACATATGTATATATAAAAAGGTGTGGCCTCAATGACTTAAGAGGGGCGGAGTGTGGCTTAGTATCATCATCATACGTATGTATAAGGATACGGATTATGATTACGAGGGTGCGCAGATAGGGCCAGTGGTGTTGAGGTGCTATAATTGTTAGGTCTATAGGTTGGGGTGTCTCAGTCGTGAGGTATCTAATTGTCTGCTGTGGGTAGGATGCTGCTGATCGGGGCGGGTAGGTTCTAATGCATTTATTGAATTTGTCTAGTGTTGGCATGGTTGTGAGACAGTATGGAAAAATGGTTTTCACATACCGCCTTTTTGAAACAGAAAGTTCACCGACCAGTATAAGTTCAAAATTAGTGAGTGACCGGGCGCTGACTTGATCACGGCCTGCTAACCGAGAGTTTACCTTTCGTTGTTAGTGAAATGAGAAATTCAGGAAACATGAAGCCAAACGTAGCATAGGCTTTGTCGGGAACTGTCAGTTTGGGCAAGAAATACAACGGAGGGGCAGATTTATAGCAGTGGGAACGTGCTTGAGCTGGGAAATCTAATTTAAAGAGCATGAACTCAAACAAGGACGATAAACTCGGGACCATGAACTTCAGAGACAATGTAGATTTGGGTTAATGATATGATGGTAGTATGCAAATTAAGCAGGGTACGCGAGGTACTGATTGGAGGACAAGGGACAGCGACGTCACGTGATTCAAGAAAGGCGCCAACTCGAGAAGTAATATATACTTTAGGATCCGGTCAGTTGAGACAGTGTGGAACGAGCAAGAGTGCGGTAGCAACAGATCCGAGGGCTGGGCGGTCGCCCAGCCCAGGAGGAAGTGTGAGTTTGGAACTCCAGCAGTGGTGATGTATATATACCAGGCTGTTTAGTGTCCAGGAAGATGGAGAGGCAGTATTAAAGACGGAAAGGATGCATATATCACGGTTTCGTCTGGACGGCCGAAGTAAAGTAGGATGGTCAAGGATCTGTGAACCATTTATTCCAGATAGATAAATCTGATGGAGTGGAACGCAAATTCCGAGGATCACGAAATGGCGTGCAAGCCATTTGAGAAGGACTGTTGGCTAAAGAAGAGCACTCAGTAGTTGCAGATGATGGCTAACGTCAGATAGGACAACCACTAGCCAGACTGCGATCGGAATCACACGGGAAACACTGCGATCGGAATCACATAGGAGACTAATGGCAAACATGATTGGAAAGGTCAAGTGGGATTCACGACAAACGAGAGGTTGAAGAAAGCAATCGTATTTCAGATATGAAACCCAGAAGGACAACGGGACGGCAGAAGAAGAATACATTGTCTGGGTAAACTGGAGTCGCCTGGATAAACCAGGCATAGCTGAATAAACAGTTACCCGCTGAACAAGTTGGATGGGAGCGAATTAATTCCCTGGGTATATGGATTGATGGATCAATCTATTGATCGATGGGTATTTGGGCTGAATACATGTACCACTAATAAGCCTACGGAAAGATAATTACGAAACAAAGGCCGGTGCAATTCCTAGCTTTAGTCTTTTACTTCATGCGGTTAATAGGTGATCATAAGTGGCATTCCCCTAACACCCAGTTGCATAGACTTATACTATCTATCTCTCCCTTGTGAGGTGACGCAGCATCGTATTATTACAGTTTAATATGCATTATGTGTCTGCAATGCATGTACTGATTACTCTATGCGATTATGTTGTAGATTGTCACTCTGTTATTGTTCAAGAAGGAAATAAATATACGATTGAGTTGTCTTTTATTTCGACTTGTCAGTCTGAGATTGTGTAGATTAGAGTAGTTTAGAGACATTGTGAGGTGGGCTGTACACTTCTCTTATAACCTGATGACATACACCACGAGACATTGATGGTGCAATAGTAATTAACTATTGTTCTCACGCGGAGACACGGACCTACATCTGTCGTATCCCTTACTCTCATCCTCTTTTTTTTCTCCTTCTCTCTCTTCATATTTCTTTACTATCAAAGGTAGTGTGTAGTAGGCAGAGTTCGACTGAGGAACGAACTTTTAGGCTTCACACTATTCATACCATTTCCCTCATCATTCTTTTCTTTCTCTTCTCTCTCTCCTTCCTCCCTCCTCTCCCTTCTTCCCTTTTTTTTCTCTTGATCACACATGGCGTCGTCGGCAGGATTGTTTCCAGAATAATCTGGGGTTCCTATTGTAGTCCAGGAGTTCCCAGAATATTCCATGTGAACTTTGTCTCGGCGGTGTCAGGTTCTACTACATAGTGGGATCGTATACATAGATTTGTCGCTTACAGTCAGTAGTTCGTGATTGCCTGCTCGATAGTTGTCTCAGTAAGTGCTCCTTTACTAGGCTACTTATCTCATAGCTGGTTGGTAAATTGTCTGAACTATCTGTCCGCGAGGTTTCTACTAAATCTGTTCAGTTAGAAACTCTTGTGTAAAGTACACCGGCCAAACCATCTTGCTACAAGAATACAGGAAAACCCACTATAACGAAATACACAGGGATAGCCAACTCAGAAGGAGTGTCAGCGCAGCGGAATCTGTCCGAAATGAGCTCAAACAACAGCTGAGCAGTGCAAGTCAACGTAAAGGTGGCCTTATCTTTTCATCGTTAAAGAGTATCAGAATAAAGTACTCCACCGTTAATCGTTATACAAAGGTCACCCACTCTTCGTCCAGGAAGTAGAGTCATGATTGACGACAGGGTGTGGCAAGCGAAACCCAGGGCCATGCAAAGTATAAGAACAATTCCCACACCTGATATGCAGAGCATGCCAAACCTGTGGCTGTACGTGGACGAGTGTGACTTTGTCGGGAAGGCAGCTGTTTGCCTGGCTGAACTCAATACGCCAGGGGGCAGTGGCAACATCTGAAGCCATCAGGACAATATGTCTCTCCCCCCCCCCCCCTTTTTCCTTCTGCAGAAGAGAACAGAGCGAGACGGGCTGTGCCAAACGTTATCAATGGCACGTGTGGCATACAAGAAATGCACGCATGAACAATTACATCACCAAGCGGGGTTGTTCCCCTCTGTTTTATGCGGTGAGTCAATTATGGCTGTTGTGAAGAGACAGATGACAGTGTAACTCGTAGTAGTTAGAATATCCCTTTTTTTTGAGGCGGGAACAGAGGTGGAATTCATCCTACCAGCGTGTTCAAGATACCAGAATTAGACATGTTAACAGTGTTGGGCAGTGAATGACAAGCGACGCCCTATATTTTTGCCCGTGCATATAGAATAGACACTTTAAAGAAAACAATCGTAGAAATTCAGTGAAGAAGAAAACGGAATCCAGAGAGCACCCGCCAGCAGAAACATATTCTTTATATATTTATTCCAGCGTGACAATGAACAGTAGTTAAATAATTAGTTAAACATTCGTGCTGTGGTGTTGATTCATTATTGAATGACATTTTGGTCGGAGGGCCATATGTGTAGCCGCGGTTAGCCATCCGTTGTTTGTTTTGCAGGTTCATGAAAGTAGTTAGAAACATGTTACTTTGTTGTTTAAATGAATATGACTACTTGATAGGATCAACTTTTGTGGAGCAGTTAGCTCCCTTGTTATTTCCATAGCGGAAGTTGTCAAGTCGGGTATGCGATATTTTTATTTTTGTGTAGGGCCTCACTCTATTGTGTTCAAGGGCAGACACAACTGCAGTAGTAGGTGTCATAGTGACTACACATAGTTCAATGTCGTGTCAGGAGGCCAAGGAGACCATTTATAATCTGAGATTGCCCGAGTAGATGTTAATACGGGTACATGTTTGCTTTTAAGGTGAAGGGGCATGGCGAAGAATAAATGTTAGAGCATGATGTCCTAGAATTGGGCACACATTTGTTGTCAGAGTTATTTCAGCGTCAAGAGAGTAGGACATAATGTCCAAGAACTGGGCATACCATTTTTTTTCAGAGTTATTTCAGCGCCAAGACAATTGAGCACGATGTCCAACGACTGAGTGCACATTTTTTTTAATGTCAAAAGCTGTTTCATGATATATGTTTGGTTTGTTTCTATGGCCACTAAATGTTGTTTACTTACAGTAGGGGCTGATTTGTTTTTGTGTACAGCGGCGGCGATTGTGAAGATTGCAGCTTCAGGCTGATGTGTCCTTGCGAATAGGAGAGAATTGGTTCTATTATGTGTGTGACCAGGCAGTCAGTTGCCTATGGCGTCACAGGAATTGTTACAATGTTTTTTTTAGATTCAAGGATGACTGGGCACATGGATGTACAGATGTCCTAGTGGGTAGCACCTATGTGAATCTGATTGTTTGTTTTGTTGTTGTTACAGGGGAGTGGCATATTAAGTGAATGCCTATATTGACATTGTTTTATTAATTTTGGTGCCCCTAAGTATTGCACCCATTGATTGATGATTTTGTTTTCTGGGGAATCCCCGGCATGCCAGGTATTGAACTGTTTTTATTGATAATATTACTTGGTTACTATATTGTTAGGATTCACGTCAGAAGTTTTAACTGCCTTATGCACTGGGAGAGCAGGGGATGCAACCAGTATTTTTTTTTATTATTATTATTTGGGGTGGAAGTTCCAAAAGGAGTTTTCCCTTAGGCGTCCAATATTGTTTATGGAGGGATGTCAGATGCGGAGCCAGGGCTTCGATCTCAAGGAGGGATGACGCTATATTGATGGTGGGACCCATCAACTTTTGGTAGGTGGGTATGAGACAGTATGGAAAAATGGTTTTCACATACCGCCTTTTTGAAACAGAAAGTTCACCGACCAGTATAAGTTCAAAATTAGTGAGTGACCGGGCGCTGACTTGATCACGGCCTGCTAACCGAGAGTTTACCTTTCGTTGTTAGTGAAATGAGAAATTCAGGAAACATGAAGCCAAACGTAGCATAGGCTTTGTCGGGAACTGTCAGTTTGGGCAAGAAATACAACGGAGGGGCAGATTTATAGCAGTGGGAACGTGCTTGAGCTGGGAAATCTAATTTAAAGAGCATGAACTCAAACAAGGACGATAAACTCGGGACCATGAACTTCAGAGACAATGTAGATTTGGGTTGATGATATGATGGTAGTATGAAAATTAAGCAAGGTACGCGAGGTACTGATTGGAGGACAAGGGACAGCGACGTCACGTGATTCAAGAAAGGCGCCAACTCGAGAAGTAATATATACTTTAGGATCCGGTCAGTTGAGACAGTGTGGAACGAGCAAGAGTGCGGTAGCAACAGATCCGAGGGCTGGGCGGTCGCCCAGCCCAGAAGGAAGTGTGAGTTTGGAACTCCAGCAGTGGTGATGTATATATACCAGGCTGTTTAGTGTCCAGGAAGATGGAGAGGCAGTATTAAAGACGGAAAGGATGCATATATCACGGTTTCGTCTGGACGGCCGAAGTAAAGTAGGATGGTCAAGGATCTGTGAACCATTTATTCCAGATAGATAAATCTGATGGAGTGGAACGCAAATTCCGAGGATCACGAAATGGCGTGCAAGCCATTTGAGAAGGACTGTTGGCTAAAGAAGAGCACTCAGTAGTTGCAGATGATGGCTAACGTCAGATAGGACAACCACTAGCCAGACTGCGATCGGAATCACACGGGAAACACTGCGATCGGAATCACACAGGAGACTAATGGCAAACATGATTGGAAAGGTCAAGTGGGATTCACGACAAACGAGAGGTTGAAGAAAGCAATCGTATTTCAGATATGAAACCCAGAAGGACAACGGGACGGCAGAAGAAGAATACATTGTCTGGGTAAACTGGAGTCGCCTGGATAAACCAGGCATAGCTGAATAAACAGTTACCCGCTGAACAAGTTGGATGGGAGCGAATTAATTCCCTGGGTATATGGATTGATGGATCAATCTATTGATCGATGGGTATTTGGGCTGAATACATGTACCACTAATAAGCCTACGGAAAGATAGTTACGAAACAAAGGCCGGTGTAATTCCTAGCTTTAGTCTTTTACTTCATGCGGTTAATAGGTGATCATAAGTGGCATTCCCCTAACACCCAGTTGCATAGACTTATACTATCTATCTCTCCCTTGTGAGGTGACGCAGCATCGTATTATTACAGTTTAATATGCATTATGTGTCTGCAATGCATGTACTGATTACTCTATGCGATTATGTTGTAGATTGTCACTCTGTTATTGTTCAAGAAGGAAATAAATATACGATTGAGTTGTCTTTTATTTCGACTTGTCAGTCTGAGATTGTGTAGATTAGAGTAGTTTAGAGACATTGTGAGGTGGCTGTACACTCTCTTATAACCTGATGACATACACCACGAGACATTGATGGTGCAATAGTAATTAACTATTGTTCTCACGCGGAGACACGAACCTACATCTGTCGTATCCCTTACTCTCATCCTCTTTTCTCTTTCTCCTTCTCTCTCTTCATATTTCTTTACTATCAAAGGTAGTGTGTAGTAGGCAGAGTTCGACTGAGGAACGAACTTTTAGGCTTCACACTATTCATACCATTTCCCTCATCATTCTTTTCTTTCTCTTCTCTCTCTCCTTCCTCCCTCCTCTCCCTTCTTCCCTTTTTTTTTCTCTTGATCACAGTTGTATAGTAATAGTAGTAGAGTTGTTCGTATTAATATTATTCATCATCATCAAGAGACATGTCGGCTGGCGTGGGTGATCATACCTCACGACAAATTGCGATTTCCGACGGTACATGTGTATGTTTACATGTTAGGGTACAGGGGTGTGTGGATAGGACTAATGGCTAGGGTGATATACGATCAGTGTTTGGGGAAAAAAACCTTCATATGGAAACTGTAAAAAGCACAAAGACTGATATACAAAAACAAAGAAACAAATGAAAAAGCGGTTGGGGTTGATTGCGATATCATGTAAACGATTTTCAACTAATTTGTAACTCTCAGTGTAGTGTTAGAATATGTTACGCTGACAACGGCATAGCAGTTAATTCAAGCGTGTTCCGATGTAGGTTGTACCGGAGGTGTGGCTTATAGATTCGGTTTGGGTGGTCAAGAGGACGTGGATGTCGATGTACTTATTTGTCTTCGCGAGATGGGGCGGCTATCTTATGATACGTTTATTGACGTTGTCTGTTGTCGGCGTGGTTTCATTTGGGGAAAAAAGGGATGGGCATCTCTGCGTTACTCATTGGTAAAGATAGCTGAGCAGTGTTTTTTATTTAAAAAATGGTGCGGTGGGTATCTTTTCCGTGTATTATGGATATTGTCTAGAGTTAGCGTGGTTGAAAACTAGTGGTAGTGACCGCTGAATGTCAAAAGAGAAGGCGCATGCTTTAGAGACATAAGAAACGTTGTAATCAATAGTTGCCACTTCGTACCGAGGCATTAAAGCGTTGTTGGGTTATTTTACAAAACGAGCTGTTAGTGTCTGTCATAAAGGCCCCTTACCAAAACAACAACATTCCCGTGACGGATTAAATCTCTGTATTCGGCTATAAGACACAGATTCTTGTATGCGGTTTGCGAGCCGGTTTCCAGGCGATTGAAACGCAGCCACGACCGATTTGTGCAGCTGACCGTGTCGCGTTGTGTCATAATGTGTTGGTATGGTAGCCGGTCGTTCAGAAAGCAATGGCAAACTACTGACCGTAATATTTGCTAGTACATCAACAGCAGGTGAAAATGCTGGTGTTGACTGCAACGTCCTGCAAGGGATATGAAACATTTAAAACAAAACCTGTGTGTGCACGTATTAATTGTTTGATCGTTAAATGTATAGTAAATTTGTCTAGCAATAATATTAGTAGTAGTAGTAGTAGTAGTAGCAGCAGCAGCAGCAGCAGCAGCAGCAGCAGCAGTAGTAGTAGTTGCAATAGTTGTAGTCGTCTTGTCTCTTGTAAAAAGTATTCATTCAGATCCATGTACAGCGTGTATATGTGTAGTAGAAATTCGGTACTATTACATAATTGTCATTAAATTCGGTACTATTACATAATTGTCATTAAATTCGGTACTATTACATAATTGTCATTAAATTCGGTACTATTACATAATTGTCATTAAATTCGGTACTATTACATAATTGTCATTACGCCATCTGTCTAAGTAATAGAAGTAGTATTAATATTTGTAGTAACAGGCGGTCTAGTGACATTAGCAGGAAAAAGTAGTAAAAGCAGATAGTAATTGTAGTCATCATCATCATCACGTGTCTTACCGGCTGGCGTCGGCGATCATATCGGGCCACATAACACGATAGCATGGATCATTTCACTGATTGACTCACGCTACAGGAATCCACATTAACGGGACGGCGTTATCTTCACGAAATGGTGGTAGTAGTAGTAGCAAAATTAGCAGTAATACTAGTTATCATCATCATGAAGAGACATGTCGCATGGCATAGGCGATCATACCTCACAACATATTGTGATCTCCGATGGTATGAATCAGTAATACAAGTAGTAATAATATTAGTAATAATGGTAGTAGTAGCAGTAGTGATAGTAGTAGTAGTAGTAGTAGTAGTAGTAGTAGTAGTAGTAGTAGTAGTAGTAGTAGTAGTAGTAGTAGTAGTAGTAGTAGTAGTAGTAATAATAATAATGATGGGAGTAGTAGTTGTCACCATGTAACAAATGTTTATATCCGTGTACACTGTTTATAAAAGCGGTAGTGAGAAGTTACTACTATTCCAGTATAATGTGTGTTATGTATTGTTCTAAGTTGGGGTATCTTGTGTGCAATGTAGTATAAAGTTAGTTTGTGTTGTATGCTATGTAATGTGTTGATGAAATATCTACCTCTTGTAGTTGTAAGAGGCGATGACGTCATAAGCGGAATCACCCACTATCCGCATCTTATTGATAGTGTCTTCACAACCGCTACAAAGGCTCATTGTGAGATATTGATCATTTCTCAAAGCGACAGCGTCTGAGATGCATGACCATTAGGAGCAAACAACAAAACGGCAACTACAATGCAACTACAAAGCAAAATTACATCAGGTAGGGGAGACTGGGGAGAAATGGACCAGCAATTTTGTAGTTTTCAATTTCTGCTCATCACCGGAACAGATTTTATCGAAACATAACAAAACCATGACTAAAATGTTGTACTTTCATTTATTTTAAAAGGGGAAAACATTTAGCAATCTATTTCTATATGTTTCTTTACAAAATGCATTTCAAAAATGTATATGAACATGGGGAGAAATTGACCACCATTGGGGTGAAATGGACCAGCACGTGGGGAGCAATGGACCATAGTGGGGAGAAATGGACCTTTTTTAAAAAGAAGCAGCAACAACTCATCCATATTGCTATAAGAAATAAATAATCATTAAAAGGATATTTGCAGTTTTTTTTATTATTTTAAGCGACAGTAAAAAAAGTTTAATATGATATATTAATCTAATATAAAGTTTTATCGAACATTTATGCCTGCAAGACTTTCTTTGAAGACATAGCCATCTTTGGTCCTAGAAGTGGTTCCAGTGATTGTAGATCTAGTAAGCTGTGCTTTAATACATGTAATTGAGACACTGGCGACATCTTCTACCTTAGGCTTAACAAATTTACCAGCAACCTTCTCACTCTTGCGCAAGAACTCTACCTCAACATCACCATCATCATCAATGTCTCCCCTTACAATTCCTACATAGTAAACACAAGTCTTCTTTGTTCCATATTCACATAGCACACACTGGCCTTCAAAAACCTCACGCACACCAGTCAAGCTAACCGTACACTCCTCATTTTCACCAAATGAAACATCAGAATCTGTGTCATCACAAAACGAAATGTCAGTTTCTGGATCTGAATCAACATCAAGTTCTTTCAGCAGCTGTCTCTTTGCCTTTTTGGGTGGAACTTTGCTGCCTTTTCTTTCATCACCGCTCTTTCCCTAATTCGATCCATTTCTTGCGTAGAAGTAGCCAGCATAGTTTTTCCTCTTTTCCTCATATTATTTGAATCTTTTCGAGGACCAGCTTTTGGTAGTCCTCTGAAAACATGAGGCGAAGTAAAGGGATAAGTAGCTTTATGTTGAAGACTCCCTGATATTTCCTGCAAGTCATCTACAAGGTTCTCAACATTACACTCTTTCTGATTTTCATGAAATTCTTGTGCAGTTTGATCTGTGCTGGTACCACAATGTGGAGATGCTGATCCTGTCTGTTCATTGCTTTCTAAAGTGGCATTTTCACTGTCCTTGCTGATGGGCCTGTTCGTTATTTCTGAAGGCATAAAATCATCTTCTGTAAAAACATCTTCGTTAAAGGACCAAATACCTGACACTGCAAAGCCTGATTGAATTTTAATGGGAGTTGCCGCTTTAAGAAAAGCGTGGCCTCCTAGATTTGCAACTTGATAGATTGTCAGTGGTGTCCCAACATTTTTCATCATCCATGAATCACACGCATTGTTGTAGACCGACTTCATGGGTCCAAAAACTGAACGGTCCAAGGGCTGAGTTTTAGATGAGGTGTGTGGTGGCAACGTGATCACATGAATGTTGTTTTTCTTGCACAGTTCAAGTGATTCAACTGAAATGTGGGAATCGTGATTGTCCAAGATCAAAATCAAAGGGAAGTCTTTGGAAGGTCTTGAATGCTTAATGAAGTGATTTATAACTTTGACGAAATTATCACGGGTCATCCAACCTGATTCATTCACAAGGCCAAGGGAACCTTCAGGTGCTCCAGCAAGCATAAAATTCTTAAAAATTTTTCTGGGAAACACAAAAACTGGAGGGATAATGTGACCCGCAGCTGACACAATGCAACAGATTGTGACCAGTTCTCCTCTTTCTCTGGATGTCACCTGGCCTATTTGCTTCACTCCTCGTGGGGAAATTACTTTTGGCACTTTCTGTACAGTGGTCAGACCTGACTCATCCAAATTGTAGATTTGAGCTCCACTCACACTTAGTTTTGTTATGGTTTCCTTCACAATGTTGAAGAAGGTGCAAATATTATGTTTGTTGAAAGCTGTAGCTCTAGCCAGAGATGTTGCCTCAGGTTGCCTTATGGTCAGCTCGGGATTCCGTCGCAAAAATCCACAAAGCCAGTCATTCCCTGCCATCATTTTCTCATCCCAGGTTAAAGGATGTGCAATGTTATTGACTTTCGCCATCTCGTACGCCAAAATACGAACGTTTTTAGTTGTGAGTCCATGGAACATTCTTGCACAATCTTTCAAGTAACTAGCAAAATCAGCTTCTTGCTTAGCTGTGAAAACAAAGCTATGCCTATAATTTGGTACGAGTCTAGTAGGCAGACCATTTCCTTCTCTGTCTTTTGTAAGATTGTTATTGAGGGTAGAGCGAGCAATGCCGTACTCCCTTGCAGCTTTCCTCACTTTCATTCCATTTTTCACAGCATTAATAGCTTCTCTCATACGTTCCTCCGTAACGAGACCTTTGTTGGTGTTTCTGATGTACAATCTTGGCATCTGAAACAAAAGAGTGACAGAATTATATAACATTTAGAATGGTAGGCCTATCATTTGCAAAGAAATACTGATCATAGCACGAATGGCGTGCATCTTTAATAAATCACTGAAATCAAATTTGTTAACAGTTTTATTGGTCTAGATTTAGACCCCAGTATTAAAAAGAATCAATAATGCTGATATTCGAATGCAATATTCAACACTTTTAATAACAACAGACTGTCTTGTCAATTTCTTCTATGGGGAGAAATGAACCATGGGGAGAAATGAACCGGTCTATTTCTCCCCCATCAATGTATTAAACTATTCAGCCATAAAGTCTCTTAAATCTA
The DNA here is from genome assembly GCA_014155875.1 of Cepaea nemoralis. Classification (NCBI taxonomy): domain Eukaryota; kingdom Metazoa; phylum Mollusca; class Gastropoda; order Stylommatophora; family Helicidae; genus Cepaea; species Cepaea nemoralis. The sequence continues at coordinate 514,742 of JACEFZ010014597.1, forward strand.
ATATTATATGCTATATTTTTTATATGAACTCTTAAATAACAAGTAAATAAAGATATTAACGAAATTACCTTGTCCTGATTCCTGACTATGCGTCTGCTTTACGATGGTGTCTGGAACTGGAAAAAGAAACTTTAGTGCAGAAAATTTTTCAAACTTTGCGTGGGAACGACCTGTGCGGGAAGTCGATGGCAAATGAAAAATTCGGACTATGTTTGATGTGGAAAACAAACTTATTATGGTTTCACTTTCATTGCATCACAGCCAGGGGCCAGAGAGGGGGTGGTCCATTTCTCCCCTATGTCCATTTCTCCCCAGTCTCCCCTATAGCGTAATATGCCGGTCTCTCTGGCCGAGGGGTTACAATACTTTCTCCGTAATCCTGTTTATCACGCGAAAACTGGGAGCGGTTCTACCCCCGCTGGTGACTTGCGGGATAACTGAGCCGGCCGCTCAGAAAGCAATGGCAAACTACTGAGCGTAATCTTGCCAAGAAATCAACAGACAGCTGAAAGATGCTGCTGTTGACAGCGATGTCCTGTAAAGGATATGCGAATTTTTAAAAAAATAGCGTAATATACAAGACTTATGAGATCAACGATTGTCCTTTTCAGCACGGCCAACAAATAGGCACTCACTAAGTCCTCAAATTGCTCAATCAAACACACATATATTATAATAAGTCACCGGCACAAACAATGAAAACTTAAATAATCAATGAAAACTGACACAAACAATGAAAAACTGACACAACAACAAACAGACACGACAAACTGACATAAACGACAAACTAACATAACCAAAGAAACCAAAAACTGCAAATGTAAACGTCGAAATGTAACAGAAAACTTTAAATGACACAATTACCACACACATAAAATGACACAACAGCAAAATGACCCAAACAATGGAAACTGAAACAAACAATAAAAACTGAAACAACCAATGAAAAATGACATAAACACTGAACGATGCACCTCAAGAAAGAAAAAAAGACATCCAAATGGACAACTCAAAACACAAAAAGAAATCTACAACTACTGAAAAATGACACATCAACACAATGAAACAACCAAAGAAAACTGACAAAAACAATGAAACCCTGACACAACGACAAACTGATACAACCAAAGAAAAGCAAAACAACCAAAATATAACAGACACATAAACAAAAAGAAATCGACAACAAATGAAAAATGACACAACGACAAAATGACACATTGACAAAAGGAAACAAGGAATAATACTGCTGACATAAACACCGACAATGAGACAAACAATAAACAACTGACACATTCACTGAAAAATAACAAACATTGAATGTAACCCCCATCTCATATCGTACACATATGTCGCTCACCTCAGAGAGTAATATCCCTGATTTGAAACAGAAGTGTCCTCCATTTTGCACATATCAAATTGTCTTGTCAATTTCCCCACTTGTTTGTACAACTTGTCGAATTACCCTGACAAATTACCCACTACTCCTTTCAATTTGACCTCCAACTCTCACAACTTGTCGAAATACCCTGACAACTTACCCACTGACCCTATCACTTTGCCCACTGAACCTGACAATGTGTCCACTTCTACTCATAACTTGACCACTTGCTATCAAAATTGTCGTCTTACCATACTAACTTGCACACTTAACCTACAAACTACCCCTTATGTCACACAAAGGTGTCGTGTCCCTCACCTAACACAGAAGTGTCCCTCACAGCACACAAATGTATCCCTAAAGTCATAAAGAAGTGTCTCTTATGTTACACAAAGGTGTCATTCATCTAATACAGAAGTGTCCCCCATAGAAGACATATGTATCCCACATCACATACAGAAGTGTCCCCCACCCTCATAGAAGACATATGTACGCCACATCACACACAGAAGTGTCCCCCATAGAAGACATATGTACCCCACATCACACACAGAAGTGTCCCCCATAGAAGACATATGTACCCACATCACACACAGAAGTGTCCCCCATAGAAGACATATGTATCCCACATCACATACAGAAGTGTCCCATATAGAAGACATATGTATCCCACATCACATACAGAAGTGTCCCCCATAGAAGACATATGTATCCCACATCACACACAGAAGTGTCCTTCATAGAAGACATATGTACCCCACATCACACACAGAAGTGTCCCCCATAGAAGACATATGTATCCCACATCACATACAGAAGTGTCCCCCATAGAAGACATATGTATCCCACATCACATACAGAAGTTTCCCCCATAGAAGACATATGTATCCCACATCACATACAGAAGTGTCCCCTATAGAAGACATATGTATCCCACATCACATACAGAAGTGTCCTTCATAGAAGACATATGTATCCCACATCACATACAGAAGTGTCTCCCATAGAAGACATATGTATCCCACATCACATACAGAAGTGTCTCCCATAGAAGATATATGTATCCCACATCACATACAGAAGTGTCCCCCATAGAAGACATATGTATCCCACATCACACACAGAAGTGTCCTTCATAGAAGACATATGTACCCCACATCACATACAGAAGTGTCCCCCATAGAAGACATATGTATCCCACATCACATACAGAAGTGTCCCCCATAGAAGACATATGTATCCCACATCACATACAGAAGTTTCCCCCATAGAAGACATATGTATCCCACATCACATACAGAAGTGTCCCCTATAGAAGACATATGTATCCCACATCACATACAGAAGTGTCCTTCATAGAAGACATATGTATCCCACATCACATACAGAAGTGTCCCCCATAGAAGACATATGTATCCCACATCACATACAGAAGTGTCTCCCATAGAAGATATATGTATCCCACATCACATACAGAAGTGTCCCCCATAGAAGACATATGTACCCCACATCACACACAGAAGTGTCCCCCATAGAAGACATATGTATCCCACATCACACACAGAAGTGTCCCCCATAGAAGACATATGTATCCCACATCACATACAGAAGTGTCCCATATAGAAGACATATGTATCCCACATCACACACAGAAGTGTCCCCCATGGAAGACATATGTATCCCACATCACATACAGAAGTGTCCCCCATAGAAGACATATGTATCCCACATCACATACAGAACCGACCCCCATAGAAGACATATGTATCCCACATCACACACAGAAATGTCCCCCATAGAAGACATATGTATCCCACATCACACACAGAAATGTCCCCCATAGAAGACATATGTATCCCACATCACATACAGAAGTGTCCTTCATAGAAGACATATGTATCCCACATCACATACATAAGTGTCCCCCATAGAAGACATATGTATCCCACATCACATACAGAAGTGTCACCCATAGAAGACATATGTATCCCACATCACACACAGAAGTGTCCCCCATAGAAGACATATGTATCCCACATCACATACAGAAGTGTCCCCCATAGAAGACATATGTATCTCACATCACAAACAGAAGTGTCCCCCATAGAAGACATATGTATCCCACATCACATACAGAAGTGTCCCCCATAGAAGACATATGTATCCCACATCACACACAGAAGTGTCCCCCATAGAAGACATATGTATCTCACATCACATACAGAAGTGTCCCCCATAGAAGACATATGTATCTCACATCACATACAGAAGTGCCCCCCATAGAAGACATATGTATCCCACATCACATACAGAAGTGTCCCCCATAGAAGACATATGTATCCCATATCACATACAGAACCGACCCCCATAGAAGACATATGTATCCCAAATCACACACAGAAGTGTCCTTCATAGAAGACATATGTATCCTACATCACATACAGAGGTGTCCCCCATAGAAGACATATGTATCCCACATCACACACAGAAGTGTCCCCCATAGAAGACATATGTACCCCACATCACACACAGAAGTGTCCCCCATAGAAGACATATGTATCCCACATCACATACAGAAGTGTCCCATATAGAAGACATATGTATCCCACATCACATACAGAAGTGTCCCCCATAGAAGACATATGTATCCCACATCACACACAGAAGTGTCCTTCATAGAAGACATATGTACCCCACATCACACACAGAAGTGTCCCCCATAGAAGACATATGTATCCCACATCACATACAGAACCGACCCCCATAGAAGACATATGTATCCCAAATCACACACAGAAGTGTCCTTCATAGAAGACATATGTATCCCACATCACATACAGAGGTGTCCCCCATAGAAGACATATGTATCCCACATCACAAACATAAGTGTCCCCCATAGAAGACATATGTATCCCACATCACATACAGAAGTGTCCTTCATAGAAGACATATGTATCCCACATCACATACAGAAGTGTCCCCCATAGAAGACATATGTATCCCACATCACATACAGAAGTGTCCCCCATAGAAGACATATGTATCCCACATCACACACAAAAATGTCCCCCATAGAAGACATATGTATCCCACATCACATACAGAAGTGTCCTTCATAGAAGACATATGTATCCCACATCACATACAGAAGTGTCCCCCATAGAAGACATATGTATCCCACATCACATACAGAAGTGTCCCCCATAGAAGACATATGTATCCCACATCACACACAGAAATGTCCCCCATAGAAGACATATGTATCCCACTTCACACACAGAAATGTCCCCCATAGAAGACATATGTATCCCACATCACACACAGAAATGTCCCCCATAGAAGACATATGTATCCCACATCACAAACAGAAGTGTCCCCCATAGAAGACATATGTATCCCACATCACACACAGAAGTGTCCCCCATAGAAGACATATGTATCCCACATCACATACAGAAGTGTCCCCCATAGAAGACATATGTATCCCACATCACACACAGAAGTGTCCCCCATAGAAGACATATGTATCTCACATCACATACAGAAGTGTCCCCCATAGAAGACATATGTATCTCACATCACATACAGAAGTGTCCCCCATAGAAGACATATGTATCCCACATCACACACAGAAGTGTCCCCCATAGAAGACATATGTATCCCACATCACACACAGAAGTGTCCCCCATAGAAGACATATGTATCCCACATCACACACAGAAATGCCCCCCATATTGCACAACTTGTCGAATCGTCCTAACAACTTCTCCACTTACTTGTACAACTTGTCGAATTGCCCTGACAACGTATCACTAGTCTTATCAATTTGCCCACGGGCTCTCACAACTTGTCGAATTGCCCTGACAACGTATCACTAGCCTTATCAAATTGCCCACGGGCTCTCACAACTTGTAGAATTGCCCTGACAACTTACCCACTGGCCATTTCAAGTTGACCACTGGCTTTCACAACTTGTCGAAATGCCTTGACAACTTACCCACTGACCCCATCAATTTGCCCACTGGACCTGACAACAGGTCCACTTGCACTCATAACTTGACCACTTGCTATAAAAAATTGTCTTACCATACCAACTTGCACACTTACTCCTACAAACTGCCCCTTATGTCACACAAAGGTGTCCCTCACCTAACACAGAAGTGTCCCATCGTAGCACACAAATGTATCCCTCAAGCCATACAGAAGTGTCCCTTATGTCACAAAAAGGTGTCTCTCATAGCATATAAATGTAGCCCTCAAGTCATACAGAAGTGTCCCTCAAGTCATACAGAAGTGTTCCTCAAGTCATACAGAAGTGTCCCTCAAGTCATACAGAAGTGTCCCCTATGCCACACAAAGGTATCCCTCATGCCATATAAATGTAACCCTAAAGTCATACAGAAGTGTCCCTCACCTATCACAGAAGTATCCCTAATAGAAGACAAAAGTATCCCTAATAGAAGACAAATGTATCCCTAAAAAAAAGTGTCCCTCATATAACACAACTTGTCGAATTGTTCTAACAACTTCCCCGTGCTTGTACAGCTTGTCGAATTGCCGGCAACGTACCCACTAGCCCAGTGGTTCTCAACCTTTTTTGGCCCGTGTCCCCCTTCACCATATTTTCAGAACGTCATTCCCCCCCCCCCCCTTCCTATCAAAAATTTGGCCCGTCCCTCCCCCCTTCACCGTATTTTCAGAACGTCATCCCCCCCCCCTTTCATATTTCCTATCTAAAAATCCCCCCACCCCTATACAGTATACGTAAAAATGTAAGGTAAATTTAATAGCACAACAAGTCTAGACATCCACATAAAACATGATTTGTGGGTCTACTGACTTTATAAAATGAATTTTAGAAGGATGAGACGTACTTAACTGTAAAGTATGAAGGGAAAAACAATATCAAGTAATCGGTTCTTGTATTAATGCGATCTTGAAATGGTCTTCATTCCCCCCCCCCCCCTGGAAACCCTAAAATCCCCCCCCCCCCCAATGGGGGGGGGGGGAATTCCCCACCGGTTGAGAACCACTGCACTAGCCCTATAAATTTGCCAACTGACTGTCGCAACTTGTCGAAATGCCCTGACAGCTTACCCACCGACCATATCAATTTGCCCTCTGGGCCTGATAACAGGTCCACTTGCACTCATAACTTGACCACTTGCTATAAAAGATTGTCGTCTTACCATACCAACTAGCGCAATTACTCATACAATTGCCCCTTATCTATCTATCACCTTACTGAGGCTTCGAACCCGTGTCTCCCAGATCTGACCCCGGAGGTCTAGCCAAGCGAACGGAAGCTCTTCAATGCTGAGAAAACCATGGATAGACTTGGTTGTGACTTTCTAATAGATTGAGTTTAGAAAGGGTGTTAAAGACAAGAGATTCGACTTCATTATATCGAGGTTGAACCCATAAAGCTCGGTCTATTTCTGCAAGGCGTCCTGCCGAAAGCGTCGTACAAAGCACGACATCCACAGCTACAGCGACGACGCCTAAGAGTCCCTCAGAACACTGCATTCGTAACCAAATGACGTAGGCCAGAATTAAATGCACAATCTTGGAGCGGGAAACGAGCAGTGCAACCATTTGACCACGGGAGGAGACTCCCTGGAAGATTAGGTTTGACCGCTGAAGTCACGTGCACAAACGCTCAGGTCACGCTAAGGTGACCGCTGAAAATGGCTTGCACCTGTTGGAGAGACTGTTGCGGAGCTCTACTCTCCTTCGCCACAAGATCAGAAATCAGTAGTGTGTGCAAGACCGGTACTGGATTGTCACACTTGAGATAAGATACCAGGATAAACCAACGACAGATTGATTGATTGATTGATTGAGGAACCGACATCACAGCATTCGGGGCATTCCCATTATCGCTCCGTCCCCATCCTCAGCAGCCAGCGAAGAGTTCCAACACCAATAGTACCAGGTACCAGTAGCAATCTGATTATATGTGCGTCTCGCCTTTCCTCTAAGCGTCATTCCTAGCTGTCTCATTCTTGCCAGACCATGGTGATCCATTTGCTCCTCCGAGGTGTACATGTGCTCCTACAAGGCCGCAACCACGTCTGCCTTATCATGCATCAATACTCCACCAAGTTTTGCAGAGCCAGCTCCCTGAAAAGAACACCATGAGTGAAAAAAAAGGGGGGGGGGGGGGGGGGGTTGGGAGAAGCCTAACAATATCAGGCCCTTTAAGTGCGCGAACTTGCCAGACACGAATAAAGAAACAAAGATAAAAATCGAAACTAAACGGGAAATCCTAGAAACTAGGAAGTGAAACAAGCAGCTCGATTTCCACAATTATATCCAATCGGCAAACCGACAGTTGAACGAGAGAGAGAGAGAGAGAGAGAGAGAGAGAGAGAGAGAGAGAGAGAGAGAGAGAGAGAGAGAGAGAGAGAGAGGATTTGGATGCGAGACATTGCCAGACATTATCACTATGTTTGTATATGTGTATGTTGGTATATTTATAGATGAGATTTTATATGTTTTTATATGTGTAGGTCTTAGAAACTACACATTCTTATTCGCCTATTTCTAGCTCTCAAACAGAGCGCCAGGTTACACGATCCTGTTCAGTGACAAGGCGCCACCTGGCATAGGTAAGACCTGCATTCGCAAAGTACACTGTCTCAGCTGATCCAAAGCAAAATTTCACACTGAGATCTGTATTCCTGTCATGAAAATAACAGGGGTTATGGAAGAATCTCTAAACTGAGAGGTAAGATCAACAGAACTTTCAATCAGATAGCGGTGGGAACGATTAGTAGTAATAGTATGATTCTTTGCTGGCTGTTGAAAGAGGGAACGCGTATGGCATGCCTGAGTGCAGTAATGTCGGTTCTTAACTCAACTCAACTGGTAATAATATTACTTCCACAAGTTATTATTGTCAGCAGATTCCAACCCAATGCCCACGAGGGCATCCATCATGTGCCATACCGGTAAGCGTGGGCGGTCATGACTCGCCATTTCACTCGATCACCAGAGTCGTGGATCAGCTCAGTGTTCTTGTCTCGACCATGTCACGGGTCAAGCCATACAGGTATTTACTTCTCTGTCTTCCCCTTGTTCTCTTCCCCTCGAACTTGCCAGTTTTCAGCAAGTTCTCCAATTTATTTCTTCTCATAACATGTCCAAAAAATGTTGACTGTCTACGTCTAATTTCTCTAATCAATTTACGATTTTCATGTGTTTTCACTTGGTTTTTCTGTCTGTCCATGGTATTCTTTGCATTCTCCTCAGAAACCACATTTCCACAGACTGTCCAAGTTTCACACCCATACAAAAGTACAGGCTCTATGTAGCACCTCAACAATGAGTTAAAATAACAATTGGCCGCAGCTGAAGTGGTTAATTACAGCACAACGATGTAATCAAATCACCATTGTGACAGCACTGTCACGGGACCGTGAATCACGTGTCCAAAGGTATACATATCACGTGATCTAGTGATATTAAAGGCACGACAAGCAGACGACAGTGGGGCGGCAGCGGCAGAAGACATTCTTCTGTTAACATTACTTCTGTAAACCTCTCACACGGCATTTAAATATGGGAATGTCTACATTTGCTTGCTGCGCTTTCGCTGTTACTTTAGCTTTGGTGGTCTTTGTAGAATGCAGGCCAGACATCAACGGTGAACGGTTTCATGTCAAGTCCGAGAAAAATGGCGTTGTTGATTTCAGTGTATTGAATCCAGTTCACGCAAAGAAGACGGGAAGGAAATCACCTCCTTGCTACGTTAAGCGAACAGACTTTTCAGATCCAACTCAGATTGTCAAGTAAGTACACAAGTAAAAAGAGGAACGAAATAACATTTTTCAGACCCAACTCTGTCATATAAATATAAGTTAAATAAATAATATAAAGCACACTTAAAATAAAGATAAACCGTGGGCACCGTGGCGTTTATTTTATCTTTAAGTGTACTTACTTCTTGATATCTTTTCATTATATATTATTTATAGATAGAGAGATCGTTATCAAGTGCCCGGCAAGCTGGTGTAGATATTTGTGTCCCCAAACATGGTCTATGATATTCCTCTTTCCACCGTCTTAGTCATAATTTCTCTTGGTCTGCCCTTGCCTCTCTTCCCTTCCACCTTTCAAGTCAGTCGTCACGTCTCTCTTCTCATCACATGACCAAAGAAAGCTGTTTGTCTCATGCTTATTGTTGAATATAATGTTCTAGTTTCTTTAGTTTGTCCCACTCTTATTGTTGACTATAATGTTCTAGTTTCATTAGCCTCTTTCAGGCAATCATTGTTAGTTACACAGTCCAAGGAATTTGCAACATTCGTCTCATGAACCACATCTCTGTTGCTTCCAAGCTCTTCCTAATTTGTTCATTTACATTCCAAGATTTACAGCCATAAAGAAAAACGGGTTCTATATAGCATTTCAGCACTCTCTTTCTTACATTCAATGATAGAGATAGCAAAATCAAATGGCTACAGTCACCGACCATTATGTACGATCTTTGCCAAGACGGGAAGCAATAGCAGACTACGTTTGTTACTGATATTGTTGGCTAGAAAACTATAGCAATCACGTAAATTATGGAGAGAGACTTATGGGGGAAATCTCACAGGACAAGACAGTGAGTGATAGATAGATCAGCCAGACAACAGAAAACAAAAAGCTGCTGCCTTGAGATCAAACAGTGATGGTGGTTGGTTGGTTGGGTGGGTGGGCTGGGTTGGGTTGGTTAGGTTAGATAGGTAGTTCGGTGGTTGGTTGGTAGGTTGGCTGGCTGGTTGGTTGGTTGGTTGGTTGCGGTTCCAACTTCATGGCAGTGGGTCACTCCCAAAATGCTTCGTTCCTGTGCCAGTAAATATCACACAAAATGCTCCTCACTGCCCCATGTGAAAAGTGGAACAGACAGGAGTCTCGACAAACCAACAGCCAGCACAGGTATACTATGCATAATGCAGCCACCAGAATTTCAACACAAAAGTCTGTCATGAAATATTCAGTTCACCATCGATGGAAGCGGAAGTCACTAGAAAACCAGCAGCCACACATTACTGCATATGGCAACGTAGTTAGTTCAGCGACCAGCAGGCTGTAAATTTTCTGAACATGCAGTTCACAATACAAACAATCGCAGACAGAAGTAAAACCACTGTAGCAGAATGAATACCATCTCTGTTATTGGCTTCGATGTGCAAACTTAGGGCACGGTTGAGCATCCTATACGAACGATGCTCAAGCCGTGACGTGGGTTGTTTTGGTTAGGTTAGTTACAGCTAAAGTCGAGAGAAGGCAACATCATATCTCGTGGTCTCTGTATTATTATCGGCCTATTATGATCCAATAAACCTTCTGAAAGATATACACCAGGACTTGTTTTGTATCATCCCTGCATCTGTACTGTTACACCACTCCACATGAAATTCACAGCTCACAGTGTCGCTCCCTGTACTCAACTCAGTAGCATGGGGACAGAACCAAGCATTACCAGTACAACATGAGGAAAATGCATAAGCAAACCGTAGCCCAAGCATAAACACTCCAGAGGCTTTAACAGCTCAACCATCTATCCTTCATGTTGAGGACCGGAAACGATGTTAAATTTAATAAAAATAAATATCAAGAACATGAATAATCAAATATTGTAATATTGCTTGTTGAACAGTGAAGTATAGCTTATAATTCATGTCATGTCATGTCATATCTGTGCTGAAGTGGATTAATCTCCTGGCGTGTTCCTGGTAAAGAGTCCAGGTTTCACACAAGCATATAGCAGTGTGCCTTATAGCAGTCAAACGAGGGTTTGATGGCTGCAGTCACTGTTCACTGCAGGGAAAGTCTGAGAAACATACTGCTCCTAACACTTCACATACCCACTGCATGATTCTGCTATGATTTTCCTTTTTAAGCTGCATCATCCAAAATAACCAAACATAGAAGAAGAATATCAGCTCAGCAACCCTGTACCAGGAAGAATATTAACTACAGAACTCTGTACCAGGAAGAATATTAACTCCGGAACTCTACCAGGAAGTCTGTGCACTAACCACTATCTATCACACCTCCTAAACAGGTTATTTGTTGGTCGGTTGTGAACTCTGTGGAAGAGTGAGTTTCTGTGGAAGACTGAGTTTCTGTGGAAGACTGAGTTTTAACTATTTATGTCCTGTGCATTGGCGTGTGGGTCATCCTGTTCTTTGATGAGGCTTGCATCTGTTACTGGAGTGAGAACCTCTGAAGTTGAAGTGGGTTCACCTGTTGGCGAGGGACACTGTTAATAGGGAAAGCTAATCCACATGCAAAATTCAGTCCATCACTACTATAAATAGTGTGTATGGATTACGCTTGAGTTCAAAGTGAGCAAGCAAAAAAAAAATGGAATGAGATTGGGTTGGGGTATTTTCTCCTGAGCTCTACCAATGTAAGAACTAGACAGGAACTGTTGCAGAGCTCCCCCTCCCCCTCTCTCCCTCTCCCCATCTCACTCTGTTTCCTTCCCTCCATCTCTCTCTCCAAATCCTTCTCTCTCTCCTCCACCTCCATCTCTCTCCCTCCTCATCTCTCCCCCCTTCATCTCTCTCTCCTCTCACCCTTCTCTCTCCTCCACCTCCATCTCTCTCCCTCCTCTCTCTCCCTCCCCTCTCCATCTCTCTCCCTCTCCTTCCCTCCATCTCTCTCCCTCCATCTCTCCCCCTCCTCTCTCTCTCTCCCTCTCTCTCTCCCTTTTTCTTTCACTGTCTCTCTCTCCCTTCCTCCATCTTATTCCCTTTATCTCTCTCCCCTTTCCTCTCTGTTTCTCCTTCTCTATCTCCTTCCCTCCACCTCTCCCTCCGTTCTCCACCTCTCTCCATTTCTCCCCCTCTATTCTAAGAAACCAGCAGGGCAAGCAAGCTTAGTGCAGAAACTGCCCATCTGTGGAGAGGATGTGGCCAGGTCATGAGGCAGCACGTACAGACTGGCTGGAATCGGGCCTGGCTTGGTTAGGTTTGCTCTACAGCTGTTAAGTATTTCATTGTCAGAGGATCTGATAGAGAGCAAGAGCGTTTCTGAAAAGAAAATGGTTTGACAACATCAAGGACATTCATTATACAGTCACAGTCCTATGCCGTTAGAAACTGAAAAATCAACTATTGACAACATCAAAGACATTATACAGTCACAGTCCTATGCCGTTAGAAACCGAAACATCAACTATTGACAACATCAAAGACATTGTACAGTCAAAATTCTATGCCATTAGACACTGAAACATCAACTATTGACAACATCAAAGGCACAGTCCTATGCCACTAGAAACCCGAACATCAACTGTTTCACCTGATGATGCTTGATGGCAAAACTGGAAGATGATGATGACTGTCAAAAGATTCAAACCCAATTCGCAGGGAGAATAGCTTCTAGGTGGAAGAAGAAAGATGAAAAATAATATTTCTACTTAATCTGTGTCTTGTAAATAGGACGTAACAGTATATACCATATTGTTATGTTTAGACAATTTTGATACTGCTCTTTCAGAACTAAGCTACGTGCCTTTGAAGATCCTGCATATATTGCAAGTCTGCCAACAGCGCTAGATTGGAGAAATATCAGCGGCAAGAACTATGCAAGTACCTCACGTAATCAGCACATTCCTCAATGTAAGCTATTCTAATTTTTTTTTTTTCACTACCTGCACATTAAACTTGAATATATATTTTTTAAAAGCAGGTGTCATTGTGAGATTGTCAACATCTTTGTAGTGTTTTTTTTTAAAGATTGCCAGTGTTGGCCAAAAGCATTTTCTCTCTTCTTCAAATATTGGACACTCCTATAGCAAATGTTGGTGCTGCAGAGAGTGAACAGAGGGTCTGGCCGACACTCAGTAATTTAAGGAAAGGCCAGACAGACAAATAATCAGACTGCAAATGGTATCATTAGTATTGGAATTCTTCGCTGGCTATTGAAGATGACAGAACACATATGGGATATATATGCTCAAGATGTTTACGAAGGATTTCAGGCCAGAGAAGAGACATGTGCGGCCGCCATAGACTTAGAGGACGCATATAACAGAGTATCTTTCGAGCACTTGATGCAAACCCTCCTCAGACTGAAAGTGCACCCTCCCCTTGTACGATGGTGTCAGGATCTTCTATTCGGCTCGTTGGCTAACACATGTGAGACAGTACAGTATAACGTGATTCGACGTAAGACACAGCAACACAAGTTCTATGGATTTATTGCCACATTAAATACATAACGATAATTACAGCAATGTACAACATATAACTCACAACCACATTACAGCTCATAGGTCTGGCGCTCAAGATATCAGTCGTTCAGCTTACAACCACGGAGATTCACACAAACGCCTTGCTCTCGTCACACACGTCCGTTCAGAGTCCTGTCCCAGCTTGGTCTGAGCTATCACGCACACTGTCCACTGCCTCTCGTGGGGTCACGTGGCTTTGCGTGCGTCTGTCGTCAGCGCTGGTCGCGTGTCAGGTAGCAATCTCGCCAGCCGACAACTCTTGTCCGCCGGGTGCCGTAACGATGTTGCTGCGTAGCTAGGCTCTGACATTCTCCCCGGGTACCTCAATGAAAGATGCCATCTTTCATTCATGATGTATGTATATACTGGGGTAGTGTTAATTTCATGTCAGAGACTACTTTTTCCCAGTGTTATGCATGAAAATACATATAAGGCATAGAAATATATACAAAAAAAATGTAAGTTGCATTGAAATGACAAATGAAGTACAACTTTTAACACAATTCAGGTTTCATCCCCCTGATGCCTGGTTACCTTCATTGCAATAATACCCAGTCAGATCAGTAGCACCAGCTTCACGCATCTACCTCGCAGCTATTTGAAAAAAACGTAATAATATGATTGTTTTGCAACAATCATCTAGCCAGACTGAAATACGGCTTTGTATTTAGTCGTATTAAACACTTAAACTCTGCCCTCATTTGGTCAGGAGTTCTTATGTTGGTTTGCAATGTTGGCAGCTCTATGACATGCTTGGTGGACGCCTACCTGCTGTGCTAACCATTTGAGCAACAAAATGTCTATCTATACAATATACATTAATGAATATGTTTCAAATTATGGCCCTTGATGTAATTCACAAATGCAAGGGAAGTAATTTTGACATTTAAGAAATTCCATACATTACAATAATTATTTAATTTCTTAGCGTCATTGCTTGACGTTTCTTCATATTAACGAGAAAAAGTCGGTAATATGAATACATTAATCAAGATATGATTCTAAGATTACACTAATCAAAATAAATAAGTACCCAATTGGTATATTATATTTTATAGATTCAAAAGGATTTTACAAGTGTCATAAATTTTTGAAATTTTGTATGTCGTCTGCTAATTTTGCTAGACTTTTTAAATTACACCGGAAATATACACGAAACGAAAAATTTGGTTGATGTTACATTTTCTGAACACAAATGATCCGGTTTTATTTCGGAACGGATAGTAAAATGTTCTCACAGTTCGTGTCTGATGTTATAGTATCACAACGGATTATGATGGAATGTTCTTATTTCCGATGTGTTCACAACTTCTGGATAAAGATCGACTGTTCTTATTTCTGATGTTCAAACGTCGAACAATTTGGATTAAATTCGCTGCAGAGGTGGTTTAGGAGTCAATGTTCGGTCCACATTTGCACATGTTAAAATATCACGGTGAAGAAAATCACTCACAAATGTCACAATGGTAAAGTTCGCTTCTGGTAAGTGGTTAAGCGTCTGTGACACTGTTCTTGGTGTATATATACAATTAATATTGTTCTCATTCTAACACACACTACACAATTATACTACACTCATTACATGACTTGATTAAAATAAGTATATTATACATGTCGGTTTCTAAACCGTATCACAATTTTACTTATAGACCTTACACAGTAGGTGAATGGAAAAAATTCACTCATTGGTGGCTGTGTTGGGCTGAGTGTAATATTACACAGTGCACTCAGACATTGCTTACTGGGTCTGTCGGACAACGGGACAAAAGGTCGGCGATTGTATTCATTCTGCCGGGAATATGGCGAACTTCAAAACTGAAATTCTGAAGCTTCAAGGACCAGCGAGCAATCATATTATTTGATGGTACTGCGGAATTGATATACCGTAATGGACTGTTGTCAGTTTCGATGATAAAGTGACGTCCTAGAAGATATCTGGACAGCTTCGTCACACTTTCTACTAAGGCCAATGCTTCTAATTGCGGAATGGACCATGCCCGCTCTCGGGGCCTTAGTTTTCTTGATAGAAAACAAACGGGATGCAGGATGTCGTTGTATTCCTGCAATAGGACTGCACCGATCGCAATGGAGCTAGCATCTGTTCTCAATCTGAAAGGTAAACGAATGTTGGGCAATTTAAGGATGAGATTAGGTGAATTCTTATCAGAAAAGTGTGCCAAAACTTTATCAAATGCATTTCGTAGGCATTCATCGTTTACAACTTTTTCGGGTTTATTCTTGGTTAGTAAGTTAGAAAAAACCTCAGTCAGTTCTGAAAAATCAGGAATAAAGTTTCTGTAATAATTAATAAGTCCCAACAAACTGCGGACTTGTTTCTTATTTGTTGGAAGTGACAGTTTTAGAATTTTGGAGACAATTTTGTTGTCTGTCATGACAAAGCCATTGGATATTCTGTACCCCAAAAATGATATCTCTTGGTAAGCCATGCTCACCTTTGAAGGCTTCACTGTCAGTCAGTGCTGTCTGATACTAGGTAGTAGTAGTAGAACGTCCTGTCCAGGTGTCAATGTTATAGTTCCGTCGTTGTCTCTGTATGGACACAGATGTCGTCAGCTATAGTGAATGATATTAGGAATGTCAGATAGGAGGAGTCGTATAGCAGACAAGGCCAGTCTGGAGTTACTGGATCTAAGGATATAGAGTGGGTTACGGTTAAAATCTTCCAAAAGGATTTTCAAATTTCATGTTGAGATCATTTTGAGTGCTATCTCCAAACCTGCACTCGTACATGTGTGTATACATTCAATAGTTCAAACAATAATAATACACCATGTATAGTTGTGAAATGTAATCGTGCATGTTTGTATGATCTTTTGCAATTTGTGTATATTTTCCAAAATATGTAGGGTAATTTGTTGCTGATTTTTGTCAGTAATTCCACCGACTGATGTTTTACATTGTTCAGCATAGGTATTCGTATGAGTTGATTTAACATAGAGCTTATGAGTGGCAGTAACAAAATTTGGTTCAACAGTAATGACATAAGTAACAAAGTCTGCTGGTTTGTCATGAGTAATATCATCTGTGTTGTGTCATGATGATGTGGAAATATAACTGTTTGTGAAGACATTTGTTTTGTATTTACAATCAGTAGTGCAAGTATAACTATCCACTGTGTGCACTTGGTTATGTGTGTAGTTAACAGAGAGTATAGGAGGTATAGTATATACCATGATGATTTGTGATCTTTCCTCGCTGTTGTGAACTGTTTGTTTTCTGCACCTTTTTCTTTGTGCTGATACACACCAGTTTCTATTTCTTCATGTTTTGAGATGGTAATCACGTTGGTATGGTGTGGTATCTTGGTCTGTTCATCATGTTGTTGTATGATGAGTGGGGTAGTTAAGGCAGTATTTGTTGTGGTGTTAACTTTTTGCCTTGTGTGAGGTTTGGACTCTATGTAATCTGTCACATTTAATACATTTCCAATTAATAAATCACAACATGGATTGTCTAATAAAGCACAAGTTACTCTGCCTGATAGGAAAGGTGATTTTATATTGGCCCATGCCATGGGATATTTCTCTACTGTCCCTGAAACAGTTTTGCAATGGATGTACTCATCTAGGTAGTCTTTAGGATCAGCTAAGGTCTTTCGAAGACCGATAAGACAGGACCCTGTGTCGCGTACACATGTGCATACTGTGTCATTGATGTAACCTTTATGGAATGTTAATTTTCCTAACGACAGTTTTGAGGTTTTGTTCAATTCCTCACTTTCTTGTTGAGCATTGACCTCTTTATATAAAGAATGAGGTTGAGTGATGTTAACAACATTATTACAATATGGTACAAAGTCTGGTGTTGTCTTCATGTCTGTGATGTTCACTTTTCTTACGTTCTTTGCTGAACTGCATTTTGAGTCTATTGCCAAGTTAGCTTCCTCATTGGCAATAGGGACGGCGTGCCCGCATGTTAAGGTACCATTTTCATTGAAGGTATTACAGACAGTGCATTTGTTGGCACTAAATACATCACAAGCCTGTGCTGCATGTACAGGATGTTTTTCTGGATTTTCGTCTTCTGACGCTGAGCTATCGAACAAGGCGGCATTGGCTTTGTCGGTCATATGCCTGCCTCTACAATCCATACGATAGTGACCGTAAGCCTTGCAGAGAAAACATTTACGTGCACTTTTGAACGATCTACGTTCTACGTCTTGTCTGTTTACCATATTTTGCAAGTATGTTAGGTACCCTGGGTTTTTATCGCACATCTCGTTCAAATGGTGAGACAATTTACAGTGAGTGCATTGTCTAACTCTATCAGAGGTAGGCCTGTGTGGTTTTTGCCTACTATAGTTGTTCTCATAGTTGGCTGCTGCTACCCAGTTACTGTCAGTAGCTTCAGTGGCAAAACACTGTTTATTTGCCGTATAATAGGCTGAACCACGTCTTTCCATTTCTTCCACACTTGTACATTCATTCTCCTGTAAGAACTTAGAAAAAGATGATGGGACAGAAGAAATAACTTTATCTCGAATAATGAGATCTTCTAATTTATCATAATTTTTGTTAATTTTGGCTGATGAAGTCCATTTGCTGAAAATGTCTCGGACTAAACAGAGGTAGTCAGAGAACGTTTGAGTTGATTTTGGACTCAGTTTACTGAATTGTTCTCTGTACCCTGCTTCATCTAACATGAAATGTGCCATTATTTTAGATTTAATGTAATGGTACTCTTTTCTGAGGTCTTTGGGGATGGTTTCAATGACTTTAAGAGGTTCCCCAGATAGACTCCTCATATATAGAATATTCCATTCCGAAAGTGGAACTTGGTAATGTTCCATTAATGTCTCAAAATTTTGGGTAAAGGCTGCTATGCAGTCACCCGAGGTATAGTTACGAACGATACCTTGGTACTTCTTATACTGGTTTTCTTTTTCCAGTCTTTCAGATTTCTTTGACTCTTTATTCATTGCAGTCTCAGTGTCGAGTTGTTTCATTTTCAACTGTAATTCTAGTTCTTCCCTCTTACTCTGAGCTGCTATTTCTGCTTTCTTAAGTTCACTGTCTATCTCAGCTTGCTTTAATGCTGTTTCTGCCTCTATTTGCTTGGCAGCTTTTTCAATCTCTGCCTGTTTTAAGGCTGTTTCTGCCTCAGCTTGTTTTGCAGCCATTTCTGCTTGTTTTAGAGCTCTTTCTGCTGCTCTTTCATCGCGTTCGGCAGCTTTTTCCTGAACAAGTAGGTATTCTGCGTATTTCTTCTCACTCCATTGAGTTAATTCATCACCTTCCAACTTTAATTTTAACCCCATATCGATGAAATCAAATAATGACGACATGATGGAGAAAATATGTCAATGAAAATCAACCACACAAAATATGTTGTAAATGGTTAGTAGAAAAATAACTTACAATTGATTTGACTATACGATGCGTGCCCACTAATGCATACGTAAAGTTAAAGTGAAGAAAAATATACTCAAGTGCCCTTGGATATGGTGACGAATGGTTGGGCAATCGGGCTAGAAAACTGTAAGGTCGTACTTCGGAACCACTAATGACCTCTACGGCAGGGTTATGGATGGTACGCAAAAACCTGCTTTGTTTTTGGAGAGAAATAAGTTAGCGTGTGTTTGTTGGTGTGTGCCTGTAAGTCACTAAGTGTTGATTTGGTTTGGATGGCGTTGAGTATAATTGTATGTCGTAAATTTGTCGTCAACAGTGTTTCTTTCAACAGAAGTTACACTCTTTCCAAAACTCTTTGCGTTCCACAAACTCAATAAACAAAGACAATCTATCTGTATTTGAACACTCAATAACATTGATGACACATCACTTACATCAAGATGACATTCAGTAAGGACAAAGACATCAAGTTTACAAGATGGCGACAAGGTCAAAATGGCGGCAAAATCACAATGTTGACAAGGTCAAACGGTGACAATTTTCACAAATCACAAATGTTTAACACGTTTACAGGATCAAACAATATGTACTGTACATTTACTAATGATCTTAAAGATATTTAGACAATGTAGTAATGGATCACACTGAGACTTTTCCGATCACATGTACATCACTATAACCTTGACAAATTTTACAAGTACAAGAATTATAGTTTTAAATAACAAAGACGAACAACACACGTCTAAATATATTAGGTTCTTAAATAAAGACGAGCAACCCACGTCCACACATGTCAGGATCTTCTATTAGGCTCGTTGGCTAACACATGTGAGACAGTACAGTATAACGTGATTCGACGTAAGACACAGCAACACAAGTTCTATGGATTTATTGCCACATTAAATACATAACGATAATTACAGCAATGTACAACATATAACTCACAACCACATTACAGCTCATAGGTCTGGCGCTCAAGATATCAGTCGTTCAGCTTACAACCACGGAGATTCACACAAACGCCTTGCTCTCGTCACACACGTCCGTTCAGAGTTCAGTCCCAGCCTGGTCTGAGCTATCACGCACACTGTCCACTGCCTCTCGTGGGGTCACGTGGCTTTGCGTGCGTCTGTCGTCAGCGCTGGTCGCGTGTCAGGTAGCAATCTCGCCAGCCGACAACTCTTGTCCGCCGGGTGCCGTAACGATGTTGCTGCGTAGCTAGGCTCTGACAGATGGATAGCTGCAGTTCTACTCCAAAGGAAGGTGGTGCTAAGATGCGGGAGTTGGTCTTCTGAGCCGATAACGATATGTCCAGGATTGCCGCAGGGTTCACCACTGTCACCTGTACTATTCAACGTGTATACGGTGCCGATCACTGAACAACAGTTGGATGGGAGGGGTAGGACTCTATCATTCGTTGACGACATCCTCGTGTATCGACAGGGTCGAGATAGACAGGCGGTTGCCAACTATATGCAGGGCGAACTAGATCGAATTTCCTCATGGTGTGCTGATGCCGATGCCCTTGTCAACCCTGCAAAGGCAACGGTTACATGGTTCTCACTAAACAACCATATTGTGAAAACAGACCTGCCGGCAGTAAGAATGGATGGGAGCATTCTGAGTAGAACCCAGTCAATGACATATCTTGGCGTGAGGCTTGATCGTAGCCTGTCCTTCAGAGATCATGTCGATTATGTCATAACGAAGGCTCGAAAAGGTTTGGCAGCAATGAGAGTCATGGCGACTGCCAATATCGAGCAAAGACTGCTATTACTTCTGTTCCAAGGACTTGTGCTTTCACGCATCGAGTATGCCCTGGCCATCCTCACTGTCAGCCCTACACAGATTGGAAGACTTGAAAAGGTACAAAACGAAGCCATGCGCATCATTTTGGGCTGCACGAGAGACACCAGCTGTGTAGCAATGAGATACCTCCTTGACTTCCCGACAATGGAACACAGGATCAAGATCTGGAGAGCTCGTGCATACTTAAAAATAAGTGCAGATGAGCAGCACCCTCTGCATGACGCTGTATTCAGAGAAAAGGGTGACAGGCTAAAGAGGGGCAAATCATGGATGGGTCGGGCGGAAGATGTCGTCGGACAGGTCTGCAGTCTTACCAGTATCAACCCCGGCAAGGAATGGGTGCCGGTGCCTCCAGCTTTTAAGTGTACCTTCTCCTGCATTATCACACTCGACAGACGGTGCAGAGAGCAGAACCCTGCCGCTGTCAATGCAGAGGTTAACGCACTCATCTATGATCACTCAGATAGCCCCGAAGTGCTCATCTATACAGATGGATCTGTTGTAAAGCAGCAGAGAAGTGCGTGGGCATTTACAGCCCGTTCAGCGGGCCGAACCGTTCAAGAATCCAGTGGTGCCCACTCTATGACCACGAGCAGCATGACGATGGAGGTGATGGCAGTTACACAGGCTTTCATATGGCTGGAATCACAGCATTATACCAACGTGTGTGTACTAAGTGATTCAATGAGCATGATTCAGAAGGTCGAAGCTGGATCTGTACGTAGACAGTGGACTGAGTCGCTGCGGAAGTCTGTTGTCCGCAAAGTCACCTTCATCTTCGTCCCGGGACATGCGGGAGTCGAGGGAAATGAACGAGCTGATAAATTGGCTGGCTCTGCACCCCCTGTAGATGGCCAGCCCATGGATCGTGCGGATGTTATTAACGCCCTTAAAGATATGGCGAGAACAGAGGATTTTGACGCCAGTGATTCCACATCGCTCTCCAGGATGAAAGACCTGGGAGTAAGAATCGGCACAGCCAGACGCGAGAGGTACATCGGGAAAACAAAGCGCCTCGTCAACCAACACAGAACTGGCACTATTAGCCACCGGACGCTGATGCATATGCTGGGGGGAGGATCTGAGCACCTATGGACATGTCCGGAGTGCAACGAAGATACCCCAACTGATAACTAACTAACTAAGAACACATATGGGAATGACCTGAGTGCTGTCATGTTGGTTCTTGTTGCAACTCATGTTCATTTTTGTTAGTGTCACATATTTGTCGTCACTGAGCTTACAGCCATAGTGAATATAGCAAACCTACAGGTGAACAGGAAAACCAGAGCTAGGCCAAGGCTGATGATGTACTTCTTCAAAGCTGGACAGAGAGCAGAAGGTCAAGCCAATTACTCTGCAAACTTCGCATTCATTCTCAATAGCACAAAAGAGTGGGCGTTAGTGGTAGGCCTAAAGGACTATGGCAGACTGTCCCATACATATCATGAATCGAAGATCAGCACACCTTCAAGGTGTTCTAGTTGCCAATCTGAGTCAAGACAGTTCTGCAATCAAGACTCTTTGCTGAAGAGATCTGATGTCCATCTCTGCGTACAAAGCGGTTAAGTAACTGGGACTGAAAGTAGTTGGCTTCTAAAACTACTGGGTGAGGCTGCAAAGAGAGGCCCATGCTGGCTAAGAAATATCAGGAATGACAAATGGAAGAAATGAGCAGTTACACATGCATGTGCCACTGCATGTGTGTTTTTGTTTAATCATTATCTAGTATCTTGCTAGGTCACCGGTCACCGCGGCGAAGGGGTTATGGACGTGGTTCGTAATCCTGTATACTCTTGGGTTCAAAACACAACGATGCTGATGTTTTCAAAAAAGGTATAGGTGCCAGACGTTCAGAAAGCAATGGCAAACTACAGAACATAAAACTTGCTCAGGAATCACGAACAGCAAAAATGCTGGGGTTGACTGGTACGTCCTGTGAAGGACATGCAACTATTTTTTTTTTTAGTATCCTGCTGATTTAGCTTGGGTGATCTTGCTTTTCTGTCTGTCTGTCTGTCTGTCTGTCTGTCTGTCTGTGTGTCTGTGTCTGTCTGTCTGTCTGTGTCTGTCTGTCTGTCGTTGCTGCTACTGCTGCCGTTGTTTAAAAAAAAAAATCCATTTGAGCTATCAAGGATTAAAATCTCAGCTGCCTATAATGGAACGAGTTCAGACCAGGTGCCCTATATAGATATGCAATTGACTATTGACAGAGTTTTCTTAACCAGTCTTAAGGACATCATATTTAGTTACCCCTCTGTTGTGCTCAACCTTGAAGTGGGGATGGGTTTGAGTGTTCCAATGACCCCAAGAGCTATGCCAATGATAGCACAGCTACTAATAGGCCCTCCCTATTGGGCAGGTCAAGGGATAGGAACCAGATGAAGAGAGAGACAAACCTGCAACCTTGTAGGCAGAAATTCAAAGGCTAGGAAAAGCAGAAAAGCAAACTAGAATAAATGCATATAGAAGTCACATGTAATGAGCCACATACTTGATGAGACAACACAGCTCACTTGTATGATGTCATATTTGTTTGCTGTTAGACTGTGGCTCTTGCTGGGCTATGGGATCAACCAGTGCCTTTGCAGACCGCATCAACATCAAGCGTGGAGGAGTGTGGCCCGGTGCTTACTTGTCGGCCCAGGAAGTGATCGACTGCGCTAACGCTGGCAGCTGTGAAGGTGGAGATGACAAAGCTGTCTGGCAGTATGCTCACGACACTGGCATCCCCGATGAGACATGCAACAACTATCAGGCTAAAGATGGAGGTGAGTTATAAGATGTAGTGCTGGTAATTATGTGAACCATAATGTACCCCTCAACCCCAACATTATTATTAAGTGGTCAGCATTGCTGAATATCTTTGCCCTGCTGGTTTCAGGGAGAGGAGTTTTCATGTTATATAGTGCCAACCGCCGAAGATGATCTCGAATGTGGCGAATTTCTGTTGTGAAGAACAATTTGTTTATCTCTGGCAATGTTTCTTCTTTGTCTTTGTAAAAAAATGTCTGGTTAAGCGGGATCCACTTGTCACAAATTTTTGGATATATCGAATGATGAAACGTGTCCTGACTTTATAATTTGATCTGCTTAAGGCAAACTTTTCTTTCAAATACCTGGACATTTGTGCAACTTTTCGGCTGTTTTCAGAAATTGCACGTTTTGTCGGTGTTAGTTTTTTTTTTCCGGACGTGATTGCGTCGTGCCTTTTTACAGCAGAGCTGCGTTCTTGTGCCTTTAGGCTGACACATCCGATTTCTGCGGCATTTGTGAGTTATTTTCCCTCTAAAAATAGCTGGAAAGTTAAAATCCATGTCTGTAATAAGAAAGATTGTGCTATTACAAGAAGTGAAAAATAGTGGCAAAAAGAACATGGAAATAGCAAAGGAATTCAACACTCCATAATCAATGCTTTCAGGAATCATAAAAAATGATTGGTACAGAAAAATGTTTTACAGTGGACAAGTTGATTGTCACAGAATGAAGAACCAAAAAGTGGTGTTGAATTTAAGGATGTCATGGAAAGACATATTTATTAACTCAAGTATTAACACTTTTGGTAATTTACACATTTTCTGCATCATACATCTGTTGTATTCAACACTAATTCGTTATTGTATTGTACGTTGTAAATGCATTACCATATGCTTGAACTCATATCTGGAAAAGATGAATTTCTGATAAGGAGAACTATTTATTAGGTCCCTTGTGAGTTCTCCTTATCAGGTCTGCACTGTTCTATTAACAGGTTTTCTCAGTGTAGTCCTATATAGCACCTGCGTCTTTTCCTCGCCTTTTGGTTTGCTGAAATGTGCTTTGTTCTCACCATAGCAGGTCACAGCAAGTTTGAATGGATAAAAGCGCTAGATTTTAAACTTTCTGCGCACTTGTGGCGGAGTACCGCCTCTACACAGTTAGTTGAACTTAAATGTTTTCTCCTCCTTCAGAAAGCAATGGCAAACTACTGCCATTGATTACCTAGCACAGTGTTTCTCAACCTTTTTTGGTCCAAGCCCCCCCTTTACCATATGTTCAGAACGTCATTATTCCCCCCCCCCCTTTCAAATTTCCTCCCTATAAATCTCCCCCCCACCACCCTTACACAGTATACATAAAAATGGAAGCTAAATTTAATAACACATACTAGAAAAAGTGACATCTACATAAAACGTGATTTGTGGGTCTACTTACGTTATAAAACAAATTTCATTAGGGCGAGAAGTACAGAACCGTAAAATTTAGAGGGAAAAAACAATATAAAGTAACTGGTTCTTGTATTAATGCGATCTTGAAATAATGTTAATTCCCCCCCCCCCCCTGGAAACCCTAAAACTCCCCCCATTGGGGATTCCCCACCGGTTGAGAACCACTGACCTGGCAAATCAAGCTTAGATTAGGAGGCCATCATGACTGAATGGATAAGAGCGCTTGTTCTTAAACATCCGGTGTGGTGATGTTGAGGTAGAGGGTTCAACCCCTACACCGCTCAGATGGACTGAAATGCTGACTTCTTGTCCTTGACTTGGGGACATAAATTACAAGTGCCCCTGAAGTTAGAGTGGGTTCATCTGATGGCGAGGGTCACTGGTAGTAGCTAAATAATCATTGGTAATAAGCCAATCCACACGCAAAAATCAGTTCAATGCACTAGAAGTGTATGAACTATGCTTCAGTTCAAAGTGAGCAAATGCAAACACAAGTAATCAAGTAGAAGCTCCTGTGCTTGCTGTCATGACAGCTCATCTGAAAGATTGTGGATTCTGTGCCAGTTATTCAAGCTGAAGCATGTCATGTCCATAGTATCTGCCTTGTCCTGCATCCATGGTCGCACTGGTCCAGCCAAGCCACTTCTCCCAGCAACCTGGCATTCCATCACTGTTCTTTTCAAACCACTGTGACAAATAATGTGATTCAAGTATTTCAGTGTTTAAGTCATGATGGGGCTTGTTAACCAGTTTTCTTTGATGTTCAGATCTGGTAGAATGCTGTATTTTTCTTCTTCTTGGTGTCATATCTTAGTCAGATATGGCTGAGCTACCATATGACAGTAGACGGTACTACCTGCTTTCTGTTAGTGCCAAATGTTGGGCGGCGCTCACCAAACCCGACATTCCACATTGTGCCGATGGCTTCGGGCGGAGTGCAATTGGGAGGGTACAAGCCTTACCCTAGTGCGAGGAAATGCAACCTACAGACTAAATGTCATGGCGGGGCAGATCAGGTCCTTAGCCTTGGTCGGCAACTGGTCTAGGATGGAAGCTCCAACAGGTGGACAGTTAGAGCATTGCTTTGCTAATCTGGCAGCTTCTGCAGCTTGTCTTGTTCCAGGTGTATTGGTGTTACCTTTCCTCTGGAGTAAACTGGGCAGGCCAAGAGATGGATCATGCTGCATGGGCAACACATGGTCTCTGAACTCAGCCCAGGCTTTGTGATATGGAGAGGTATAACTCCATTTTACAAACTATAGTCTCTCAAGATGGCAAATGCCAGTCAGTCAGTTAAGTCCATGATATTCTGAGAACCCTTCTGAGATGTGATTCACTCTCCACAAAAGAAGAATGATCATGATCTTTAATGTAAAGTCAGATTATGAACTGCATTCGCAACCCCTTAGCCACAGAGCTGGTAGCCCGTGTCAATTTTAAAATTTGGTCTCTTGTGTGGATTTGAGCCCATGACTACTGGACAGGTGGGCAAGCATGCTAGACACTGCGCTCTCAGGCTCCCAGATGTTTTGGTGCAATCAAAGCATTTAGTTTCCAAGACATTGTTTTATGTGAGCCAATTTTCTTCAGTGTTCAAACCTTGTAGAATATCAGTATTTTTATTTTATTTCTATTTGATCCATAGAAGTCTAAATAATTGTCTGCAACTTTTAAGTTCAAAAGCCTAAATTTTTGGCATTAGTATTTGTAAAGTGGTCCATAATTCAGATCTGTATGTTTGCCACAATATAAAGATATTTTATAGAAGAATGATAACACTGCGGCGGATAGACAGAGCAATGAAGATATCTTGAAAGAAGTTAACTCTCAAAGAGAACTGGTTACTGGCATCAGAAGAAGACAGTTCATGTTCTTTGGGCATGTCATGAAGAGGGGAAAGCTGAGTGTCATCACAACAGGAATGTTGGAGGGGAGGAGAGATGGGAAGACCAAGAGACAAAATTCTGGACAGTTTGGCATCATGGAATAGAGAAACATTAGTATGAGAAATGATTGACAGTACCCGAATAATTGGCACTCCAGCGCCCAATGGGTGGCACTGGATAGTGTCATTCTGTGTGATTGTACAATGTCTTTGATGTCGTCAATCCATTTTCTTCTCGAGCGTCATTTTGCTCTCGTCACAGATGATTTTTGATGTAGGGCCAGTGCTGGTAGTTGATAGTGTTGCTTCTAATGAGATGGCCAAACCATTTGATCTTCTGTCTTTCAATAAATGTGGCACAAGGTGTTGATCCCACTGTCTGTCTGATAACATTTCTTACTCGGTCTCGGATTGTTAAGTTGGCAGCTCTCCTCAGGCATCTCATCTCACAGGTGTTGATTCTGCGAAAGTGTGATTTAGATAATGTCCAAGTGTGAGATTGGTGGCATAGGGTTGGTGTGAACATGCTGTTTGTTATGTCGTTTTGCGGACATGGGTATATTTGGATGTTTCATTATAGGTGATAGTTATATAAGTTCACTTGCTTTTTGACATCTGATTTTGATTTATCTGTCCAATCTGCCATCTTCTGTAATCATACTTCCAAGATATTTGAATTCTTTAACTTGTTTCAGAGTTGTGCTATTTATCTGTGTACTTAGTAGACCAGGATATCTGCTAACTTGCATTACTTTGGTTTTGGCTGTATTTATACTCATATTGTATCTGCTGCATGTTGAACTCAAATTATTAATTTGATTTTGCAGTCTGCCCTTGTCGCTATAAAACAGGCACTGATGTTAGTTATGTACATAAAGGGCCCTTTTACATGCTTCATTTCATTGAACTAACATGAGTTAATTGAGGACACATGCTGAGATGAAAGGCAGCAGCAGCAGAAGAAGGTTAATGATGGACCGTAGTAATAGTTTGCTGTTTTTGAAAAATCTTGTTCATATCAATTTCACAGTGTGCAATGCTGAAAACACCTGCAAAACATGCAGTGGGGACGGCACCTGCACCAAAGTTGCAGATTTCAAGCGGTGGAAGGTTGGAGATTTTGGCCCAGTTTCTGGCCGAGAGAAAATGATGGCTGAAATCCACGCAAACGGACCCATCAGGTAAGCTAAGCACTTTACATTACATGTTTGTATTGTTTGTGCTTTTGTTCCCTTCCAAAACTGAGTTATCATATTTAAATCATGCAGTATTTGTGTATAAAGTGACTTGTTCGGCTTTATATCATGTGTGTTGTTATTGTTTGTGCTTTTGATCCATCCCACAATTGAGTTATCACATTGAAATCGTTCAGTATTTGTGTATAAAGTGACTTGATATCACGTGTGTTATTTGTTTGTGCTTTCGATCCATCCCACAATTGAGTTATCACATTGAAATAGTGCAGTATTTGTGTATAAAGTGACTTGATGGACTTGATATCATGTGCATTGTTATTGTTTGTGCTTTTAATCCATCCCACAATTGAATTATCACATTGAAATAGTGCAGTATTTGTGTATATAGTGACTTGTTTAACTTTACATCACGTTGGATTTTTAATGTTTGTGCTTTTGATCCATCAGAAAACTGAGACGTGGAGTGCAGTAATTTGTGTGTAAAGTGACTAGTTTGGTGTACTGACATGAACAGGGATGAATCTGTGTCAGCAGTTAGTTACAGTTGGTCCCAGAGCAGTTTCCTGCTGTGTGTCTGTAATGTCATAGAGCCATCACATGTTGTAGGCCTGAATGCATGTAGGAGTAGGTGCCTATCTTTCCCTCATTTAGTAGGCAATGAGCCCGGACGTTGAACCCTCACCCGATCGTGCTCATGACTTTAACAGTGCAGTTCCCCTATCAACTTCACTAACATAGTTGATTGTTAATCTGTTTAAGAGTTGAACATATAATGTCAGGACTACAGTGTAGGTTGGATAGGAGAGTTTTTCTAGTTCATGCCATGTGGGTTGTCATATCTTTCCACAGCCTTCAGTCTGGTGTGCTCCAATCATTTCTTAAAATGTTTCTCCATGTCATGTGGGTTAGTCGTCGTATCTTTCCCCAGCCTTCTGTCTTGTGTACTCCAAGCATTTCTGATACCAATAATCCTCCATGCTGTGTGGGTTGGTCATTATATCTTTCCACAGCCTTCTTCTGTCTTGTGTGCTCCAATCATTTCTGATACCAATGATCCTCCATGACATGTGGGTTGGTCATCGTATCTTTCCACAGCCGTCTGTCTTGTGTACTCCAAGCATTTCTGATACCAATAATCCTCCATGCTGTGTGGGTTGGTCATTATATCTTTCCACATCCTTCTTCTGTCTTGTGTGTTCCAATCATTTCTGATACCGACGATCCTCCATGCTGTGTGGGTTGGTCGTATCTTTCCACAGCCTTCTGTCTTGTGTGCTCCAATCATTTCTGATACCGATGTTCTTCCATGCCATGATATCAACCTATCTGGTATTTGTTCTCTTGGTTTCCCCTTTCCGCTCTTCCTTTCCAACTTTTGCATTATCACAATATACTCCATCTTTTGCCTTCTCATGTTCCCAAAGAATGTGGATTATTATTTCTGATGTGAATAACCAGTTCTCTTTGTGGGTTAACATCTTTCAAGATATCTTCATTATGCATTTTATCTGTCCATGGTGTTCTCATCTTTTTTTTTTTCTGTAAAATTCTTCTCTGCAGCTTCCACATACAAGGGACTTTTCAAAAGTCTTTAGCCTGACCATGAAGGAGTAGGCGGAGAAAATTGAAATTTGGCACATGTATAGCTCATTCAATTTGTAATGGACATATGAATTATGAATTTCCCTCAACTGGTTTTCCCGATACGGTGCATGGCACAACACACCCTATTGACCAGATCTGCATATCCAATGGTTTGTCAGAAAAACGGAGAAATCAGATGCCAGGACTGTGATAAAATTCTTGATGTTACAGGGGAAAACACCTACAGTAATACACAAGGAGATGGAGCCAGTGTTTGAGGAAGTCTGTCCTGCGTATGCTTCTGTAAAAAATTGGTGTTTGCAGTTTAAGTATGGCCATTCCAAGTTGCTGATCTGCCAAGATCAGGACAACCGTCCTCAGAGTGCAATGATGCAAATGCTGCAGAAGTGAAGAAAATCATAGACCAGGATAGGAAAATGACAATTGCAGAGATATCAGATTCAGCAAATCTGAGTAAGAGTACAGTTTTTAGAATTTTACACAAAAGACTGAACATGAGAAAACTCTGTTCCCGCTGCGTCCCATGCCTGCTGACATGTGAACAGAAACAAGCACGGGTTTATTGCTATGGCCAGTTGCTCATGTGGCAGTCTAAAAACATGTTGACGACCATGGTGATGGTAAATGAGACTTGGTTTCACCATTATGACCCAGAATCCAAAATTGCCAGCATGCAGTGGAAAACCCCGGGCTCGCCAACACATGTTAAGCCAAGAGCACAAACATCTGAAAGAAAAGTGATGCTGACTGTTTTTTGGGATGTCAAAGGTGTCATATTGAAAGATTACATGCTTCATGGCAACACGGTTAATGGGCAGTACTATGCAGATCTCCTTATCAAACTAAGAAAGGCTGTGACCAGAAAACGAGGGATAGCGCATATGCAATTTCTGCCTTTGCTTCAAGACAACGCGCCCTCCCATAAAGCACAGCTTGTGCTGCAAACTGCCAACGATTTGAATATTGAAATTCTTCCACACCCACCATATTCTCCAGATTTGGTTCCATCAGACTTTTTTTCTTTTTCCAAATCTTAAAAAACTGCTGAAAGGAAATCGTTTTGACAGTGACGAAGATGTCATACTGGCTTGTGGTAACTGGTTTAGTTCGAAAAATAGGTTGTTTTATTCTGAAGATCTTTTCAAGGTCTCGCAGAGATGGCAGAAATGCATAAATTCAGGTGGTGGCTACATTGAGAAGAAATAAGCACTGTGCCAAATTTCAATTTTCTCCACTTACTCCTTCATGGTCAGGCTAAAGACTTATGAGAAGTCCCTTGCAATTCTTCACAACGCTACTGGTTGTCCATGATTCACTTGCGTACATCAGGATTGTTTCAATATAGCTCTTAAGAACTCTCTCACTTCATGATTTCTTGATCTGAGCTGTGTTAAAGATTCAGACGATCCCATCTTTATAAACCTACAGGTGGTTGTAAGTTGTTGTATATTTAATTATCTCAGGATCCAAGTTATGATAAAAAATTTGAATGATTAATTATTCATAATCTATAAATGGTGATATCTGCTATAAATTGCACAATTTCCTTATCTCAGCTATGATATAGATTGATTCTTTAGACATGAGCTATAAGTGGTAATATTCTATCATGTATGTCATGATTTCTTGACCTGACCTAAGATGCCTTAGGCGTCTTCTCTGCCCGTTTTCTCTAAGGTGCGTTGTCTTGAAGCAAAGGCACCTATAAATGGTAATATTTTCTTAATTATTCATGATTGCTTGACCTGAGCTATAATATAGATTGATTCCTTAGTCTTGAGCTATAAATGGTCATATTTTCTCATTTATTTCATGATCCTGTCAGCTGTGGCATAGATGCCACTGAACTACTGGAAGACTACAAAGGAGGTATTTACAAGGAGTACAACCCATCTCCAGGAGTGAGTAGATAATGTCTTTATAAGTGTGTGAATATCTTTATAAGTGTACTAATGTCATTATAGGTGTATATATGTCTTTATAAGTGCATTAATGCCATTATAATTGTGTAAATGTC
Organism: Cepaea nemoralis; assembly: GCA_014155875.1. NCBI lineage: Eukaryota > Metazoa > Mollusca > Gastropoda > Stylommatophora > Helicidae > Cepaea > Cepaea nemoralis. Next base: position 546,447 of record JACEFZ010014597.1, read on the forward strand.
TTTATAAGTGTACTAATGTCATTATATGCCGGCTCCATGGCGAAGGTGTTACAAACACAGTTCGTAATCCCACATACCACGCTCGAAACACAGCTGCGGGCGATTTGGCAGCAGACCACCTTTCATTGGGTTTTTATAAAATGGAATGGGTGCTGGTCGTTCAGAAAGCAATTGCAAACTACGGAACGTAAACTTGCCAAGAGATCACAAGCAGTCAACAAATGCTGGAGTTGACTGCTACGTTCTGTAAAGGATATGCAACTAACTTTGTCATTATAGGTGTGTATATGTCTTTATAAGTGTACAAATGTCTTTTTATGTGTGTTAATGTCATTATAAGTGTATATATGCCTTTATGACAGTATGCCACTCTTTTCTTGTTTATAAACAAATGCACACAGTCCAGACCATGAAATGATCCTATTCTTCAATATGGATAGCGTAACTTCTAAGTCACCCTGTTCCTTCTTGGATTAGAAAGAGAACTAGTAATAGCTGCCTGGGATAGAAATAGTTAAAGTAACAACTGCTTGAAATAGAGTTAAAGTAAGATCTGCAAGACGTTTATAAAAATCAGTTAAACTGTCTCTATATTTGTCAGGGATACTTTTATGTGCAGTTCAGGATTGTTATTCTACAATTGATCTAACTGAAATGTTTTGTATTTGCCTCTCCCATGTAAATAGATCAACCACATTGTCTCCGTGGCTGGATGGGGCGTGGAGGGCGGAATTGAGTACTGGATTGTGAGAAACTCCTGGGGAACCTACTGGGTAAGTGTTATTGTTGTCTACTTAATTTGTTTTTTTATATTGTCTAGTGTAATCAGAGAACATCGTGACAACTGGAAAGATCGAGGGGAAGAGAGGCAAAGGCAGACCATGAGAAATTATGCTGGATGGATTGCGAAGGTGACATAGAGGAATATCAATGGCAGAGTTGATCCAGAAAACAAAAGACCGAGATTTGTGGAGAGTCGTGAATGCCTATGCATAGCACTTGATGATAATGAGTGGAATCAGGTCTTCTTCTTTCTTTTTCTGCGTTCATCTGGAGTTTTTTCTGACATGATTGCATTGTGCCTGTTTACAGCAGAGCTGCAATTCTGCGCCTTTACGCCGACACATCCAATTTCAGCGGGCATTTGTTGACAGGATTAACCTTCCCGGGTGTAGTCAGGTCTTAGTCAGATATGACTGAGCTACTGTTGATAGTAGACGGTACTATCTATTTCTGTTAGCGTTGAATGTTGGGTGGCGCTCACCAAACCAGACATCCCACATTATGCCAACAGCTTCGGGCGGAGAAGCGCAATTTGGAGGGTACAAGCATTACCCTAGTGCAAAAAAAAAGGGAGGGGGGATGGAAATGCAACCTAAAGGCTAAATGTCATGGCAGGGCAGACCAGGTTCGAAGCCGGCAACTGGTCTAGGATGGAAGCTCCAACAAGCGGACAGTTAGAGTATTGCTTTGCTGATCTGGCAGCTTCTGCAGCTGGTTTTGTTCCAAACGTGTTGGTGTTATTTTGGGGTAAACTAGACAGGCCGAGAGAGAGATCATGCTGCACATGGTCTCTTGCAGGTCCACATGGCCAAATGAGTAAGAGCATGTTCTTAAACATCCGGTGTGCTGGTGCCGAGGTTAGTGGTTCAACCCCTACACCGGACAGCTGGACTAAAATGTTGACCTGTCATCCTTGACTTTGGGACGTAAATTACAAGTACCTCTGAAGTCGGAGTGGGTTCGCCTGATGGTGAGGGACACTGTTAATAAGGAAAGCCAATCCACATGCAAAATGTGTGTATGGATTATGCTTGAGTTCAAAGCGAGCGAGCGCAAAAAAAACAAAAAAAACATGGTCTCTAAATTCAGCCCAGATTTTGTGCTATAGAGAGGTATAACTCCATTTCACAAACTATCGTCTATCAAGACAACCAGGTGCCAGATAGTGTGCCCTCTAATCTCTACTTCTGTGAGTAAAATAAAAGGACCCATTGACGTGCCAAGGCAAATGAGACATCTGGTGCTAGACCTATATTTTCATACCCCAACCGACACTTGGTGGCTGATGTGGCAACCTTGACTCCCCAAGATATTTCCTGGTACTCAGTTTAGGCCAGGTCAGCCTGGGAGTCCAGGTCAGTGGTTTCACCACGGCTTGACCATTGAGCCAGAATCTATCCCCCATACTACAATGGCTGTCATACTTATAGCAATAAGAATAAAGAAAATAGAATAAAGCAAGATAATCATCACCATACTACAAAACGAATAAAAACATCAGCAATGGTATGATTTCCATCATGAAAACACAGACTTATTCAAAACAATGTTTTCCCATAGTGAATTTGAATAACAAAGACACAAACAATAGATTGCATGATTTATTGCCTAATATTTTGATGCATCTCGTCAGGTACCTACTATAGAAATCACACAACATAATCTAAAACGAGATAAATCCTTCAAGCTGAAATATACAAAACGCATATTAACACATTAATTTGAACTGTATACCAGAAAGATTTGTGGAAAGAGAGATATGAGGAAGGCAGCATGAAAAGATTATTGACAGTCTTGTGTCATGGCATGGAAGGGAGTCAACACACGAACTGATCCATGACATCAGAGATTGTAATTTGTGGAGAGGCATGATCGCCCCGCCAACCGGCAAGGCACTGGATGATGATGATGATTTAACCTATCTTGTCTTTTTGTGTGCACAAAGTTGGCTTTTGTAAATGAATGGCAATTGCCTCTGCCAACTTTAACATGACACTTTTGCATTGTCCCTATCAGTCGTGGCCGGTTTCTAAAATGTGCCATCCACTCGATGACGTAGGGGATTTACAGTGTGTAGGCTTTGCCAGGTTACCACGTAGATAAATGAATTAAAAATAGATATTTATTGTTCTTTGTGTTTACATGCGCAGAAGCAAACATTTTTGTTTTTAATTTTCTTGTATTTGTGTTTTCTAACCAGGGTGAGCAAGGCTGGCTGCGCATTGTTACCAGCAAATATAAAGATGGCAACTATAATCTAGGCTTGGAGACTGACTGTGCTTACGGAGATGTCGATTAATTTGTTTTTAAAAAAAATTAAATGGATAGCTAGAAAAACTGCAAAAGAAAAGAGTTGATGAAAGAAGTTAAAATAGGGACAAGTAATTCTTCAGCCACAACACTCTTATAAAAACCATACTGGAGGGTAAGGTTGAAGGCAAACGAGTAAGAGGTAGCAACATTACAAGTGAGAAAACATCAAGAGATGGACAAACAGCAGTCTGACAGAGTGTACAATCACGGGGAGAGACAGACAGTGTTGGAGATCATTGCAGCCAACCTTCATTGTGGAAACTGCACATGATTCATAGCTGCCACTTTTTTGATTGATTCCTAGCTGCCACTTTTTTGATTGATTCCTAGCTGACACTTTTTAAGGAATACTGAATGTTTATACTGGAGACTTCATTGAAACAAAACAATTGTTACTTACTCATCCATCACTATCATCTAGTGACTTGTCGCATGCAGAACCTTGCCCCTGTAACAGTCATTTGAAATTTCCACAATACTAAGCTACTTGTACTTACTGTTACTGCATGTTTATGTTGATTAGTCTCAAAGCTTGTTCATGAATCCAGCTATAGTAGAAATTTTTCTTTTTAGAAATTATTTATTTATACTGGCACATAAATCATTCCATTCTACACAACAGTAAATGTTATTTTGTACAATTAACTTGGTGTGTCCTGTTCCTTTTTAACATGTTAGTATTTATTTGTTTTCAGATCATCATCATCATATGCCCCAGTCAACTGATGTAGATATTTATATCTCTCCACAGAAAAGTCGCTTAAAAGTTGACTGGGTCGACTTCATTGCACCGGGTTTTATCCCATATGGCTCGGTCTCTTTCCGCAGCATGGAAAGCGTCGCACAAAGCACGAACTCCATAGCTTTTAGCGACGACCGACAGGAGTCTCCAAAACATTTAACTCGTAAACCGAAGGATGCTGCCCAGAATTGAATCCACGACCTTCGGAGCACGAGTCAAACGGCTTCGCCACAGAGACTCTCTATGCTGCCACTTTTTTTTTATTGATTCCTAGCTGCCACTTTTTAAGGAATACTGTGTGTTTATACTGGAGACTTCATTGAAACAAAACAATTGTTACTTACTCATTCATCACTATCATCTAGTGACTTGCCGCATGCAGAATCTTGTAACAGTCTGTAACAGTCTGTAACCCCCTGTAACAGTCATTTGAATTTTCCACAATCCTAATCCCTCCACAGAAATTGGATTTAGTGTTCTGACCAGCTCTGTTGATGATATTCCTCCATGCTACAGTCTCAGTCCATCCAGCATCATTTCATTGTGTCTGTCTCTGTCTCTTCTCCCGCTGATCTTTCCAGTTGTCACAATTTCTACTGTCTATCTTCTCATTGCCAGCTCCGTGGTGAAGGTGTTAACATACACAGTTCGTAACCCCACATAATGCGTTCAAAACACAGCTGTGGGAGATTTGGCAGCAGATCGTCTTACATTGGTTTTTTATGAAATGGTATGGGTGCTGGTCGTTCAGAAAGCAATGACAAACTACTGATCGTAAACTTGCCCAGGAATCATGAACAGCCAAAAATTCCCAGTGTTGACTGCTACGTCCTGTAAAGGATATGCAACTAAGTTCTTCTCATTACATGACCAAACGTAGCTGTTTGTCTCTTTCTTATTGTTGTATATAATCATCTTTTTCTTCTTATAAGTTCATCCGGAGTATTTTTTCAGATGTAATTGCATTGTGCCAAGGTTATTTGCGCCCTTAAGCCGACACATCCGTCTTCTGTGGGTGTTTGTTGACTGTGTTAACCTTCCCGGGGTATATAACATTCTGTTTTCATTAGCCGCTTTCAGGCAATTCTTTGTTACTTTGGCAGTCCAATGTATTTGCAATATTGTTTTCACATGCTTTGGTGAAAGTTTGCTAACTCCAGGCGGTGAAAAGATCCACGCCTATAATTTATTTTCCCAAATACAACGTTTGTCATGTAGTGATAGTAGGTCAGCATGGCCGAAAGGACAAGAGTGCTCGTTCTAAACTTCTGGTTTGCTGATGCCGAGGTAGCATGTTTAACCCCTACATCGGTCAGCTGGACTAAAATGTTGACTTTTCGTCCTTGACTTGGGATATACATTACAAATACCCCAGAAGTCAGAGTGGATTCGCCAGATGGCGAGGGACACTGATAAGGAAAATTAATCCACATGCAAAAATCAGTCTGATGCACTAGAAATAAGCATGGACTATGCTAGAATTCAAATCGCGTGAACGCCAAATTAAAATTGAATGATAGTTGAAGGTGCCAGGAATTGACAGAGAATGAGAACCAGATAACGGCAGATAAGTGACAATTCATATCCAACAGATGTGGTAGTCTACACTGATGGGTTATGGTGAGAGACAGAGTGTGTGGGACTTCATTGTAAAGGTTACGGGACACTGCCTGTGTAGTGTATGATACCGCAGCTTGAAAGTGGAGGTATTAATGGTGGTGTTACGCTGCTGTGGAGTAGTACACCCCAACATGTGTTCCTAAAGATCTCACAGAGCATACTAAATGAAACTAAAACTGGTTTATTCCAAGTGGAGCGGCTTGATTGCTCAATAAGGGCAAGAGCATAGGTATATTTTCTGTCCAGGGCATGTCGATGTGCAGGGAAATGAACAGGCTGATAGACTGGCTGGTGCTTATCTTCTGGGCAGTGAGCTGCTTTGTGAAAACATAGGACATTGCAGCGACTATCCTCCATCAGCGAACAAATGCACATAATATAAGCACAGGTAAGACAATACAATGACTGCATTAAGCCATAAGAATGGAAAGATAATGAAAAGAAAATGAAAATTATTTTAACAAGTGTGCTATTTATCTCAGAATCCCAGGCTATGTGGGGTATCACAGCCTGGGATTCTGAGTTAAGCAGCACATTGTTTTGATTTTCTTTTCATTGTTTTAGCTGAGAGAGGAATCATGCTGCATGGGCAACACATGGTCTCTACAATTCAGCCCAGGTTTTGTGCTATGGAGAGTTATAACTCCGTCCCTGATCCCCGTCATAAGCTGTAGATGTGCCATTTTTTAAGCACAGTGCACCAAACTATCAGCTGTCAAGAGGGCAAAGGTGCCAGTAACTAAAGTACCATTTTGATGGGTACAGTGTTACAGAGCCCTTTCCCCCCTCACCAAGCTCAGGAACCAGCAGGAGGGTGTGCGCGACCAGTACTGAAACTTTACATCTGCGAACAGGCATATTAAGATATAACCAGGTCATGATTCAGAGAAGCACAAACTGACAGTTTGAGATTAGACCTACTTTAACAGTGTTTATCCCTCTCTTATAAATGCCATGTGACCAACTTCTCTACAACCCTGTAACAGTGTATAGCTGGATTATAGCAGTATAACGGTATGACCTGTGTGAGAGGTCATAGTTCATCAACAAAACACACCTCTTGTTTCTGGGAATCACCACGTCCTGCTCCTGGCTGCTTTAATTCCTCACTTCAATGTACTGGGAATTTTGTTCGCTACGGGCCGCTCCCCGCATAAACCAGGCCTGTCTGCAAACAGTAGGCCTATCCACTCAGCGAGCTTTCAATTTGGACGTGTGACTGCTAGTCGTTGTGCCCGGAAGACAATATAGTCAGAGCTGTTCCGGACACAAAGACATTCGGAAAACTAGTCAGGGCTGCTCCGGGCACCTGAGATATTTCACTAGGACGTTTTTTGAGTTGTGCCAGTTTTAATTTGCCACCCTTAGGTCTGCGCATCCGACTTCGGCAGGCGTTTTTGTTCAGGTTAGCGTCCTGGAGGTTTCGAGAGACATTTTGTTGTGGTGTAGCCCACATCTCAGCTGGTCAAGTTAGAGCGGCTACAGAAATCACGGTCAACCCTCAGGGAAGGCAGGGGCAGACCATGGGCATTCCCCTCTACCCAAGGAGGCTTCCATATTTGCAGATCCGGCACATGGCGCTCTGGTGCTGGGCTCATCCAAGTAATCGCCACGTCCTGCTCATGGCTGCTTTTATTCCTCACTTCCATGTGTTGGGCAATTCGTTTGCCACTGGCCACTCCCTACGCAAACCAGGAACGGTCAGTCTGCAGGCGACATCCACTCAGCACGCTTTTCCTTCGGACTTCCACGTAATGGAGACGCTAGCCAAGCGTTCCATTGCGTGTTAATGAGAGTTTTTAGACCTTTGACTGCGCTCACTCTGTGAGCTCTAGTGCAAACTTGCATCGTAATCACTCCACCTTTCCACCTTTAGTAACGTACACGACGAAGGCTACACGTGCTGCCGGCTCAGCACCTTACCTTCGTGCAACAGGGAACAAGAAACGGCCAGGCTCTCTCATCCGGGGGTCCCTCTTATCCCTCGCATGAGAGCCTTCGAACAAATATTTGTACCAAGCATGTAGCAGCTTAGCTAGCATCTCACCTCCATTTTGCAGTGGGTGAGTATCGGCCCGGCTTTCACATCCGGGGGATGTTGACTTAGAGGCATTCAGTCATATTTAAATATTGAGCACAACCCACCACTGGCAACGCTAATCGTATTCTGGTATGAACCTGGATTTTAGGAGGCCTGGTGTTCCTTGTCAGTGAGAAGTCCTGATCGTTCGGATCCACATCGATTGACGGACATCAGTCGCGGCGATTGGGCAATCTTGAGCATAGCCTACGATGGGTGACGTTGTGGTATTCTGTTATGATAATTTGGCTGTGTCCAGTGTGTGCCGCGTGGTTACACACCCGCTTCACACGCGTGATCCGGGGCTTGTTTCCGGATCCGGTCAGGGATATGCACTACTGACGACCTCAAACGAGAGCGAAACTCGAGTATAGTGCTTCCATATTGACGTGGATAGGCCTTAGGTTCTTACCAGAATACGATCAGCGTTGCCAGTGGTGGGTTGTGCTCAATATTTAAATTTCAAATCCCGAAACAACCAATAAATCAGTTCAGTCATATCCCTCAGCAGAGAGCCTTAGAGTATGTGTCCGGACCAAGAGTTAGTGGCATCGTGTGCGTAATTCTGTCTTTGACTGTCTATCCTCAGTCTGTCTGCAGAGCAGCAGGTTGTGTCTCTCTTGGTCTGGTCATGAATCTTGCCTTTCTAAATCCCTGACTGCCTTTCCATCTCGCTAGTTTTGACTCTCCCTCACTCATCTTCCCTGACTCTGTCCCACTCTACATTCCCGACTCTGCTTTTCTCTGCTGTAACTTGCTTTTCTTAAACACCATTACAATCCACGAGCGACTGACTCGAGCAGTGACTGCATCACGCTTTTCTCTAGTAAGTTTGGGTGCAGCACGCTGTTCTAATTTAACATTCACATTTTTAAATACCCTTCTCGAACTAGACAGAATGTTCAAAACTTTATTGCCGCTGTATCTTCCACGCAACAATAAAAAAAAAAAACCCTAACTTTCTTACTTCTCACGGATGTCAATCGCGGCGATCGGGCAAATTTTGAGCTATAGCCTACGATGGGTGACGTTGCGATGTTTTAGTGTGATAATTTGGTTGCGTCAAGCGTGTGCCGCGTGGTTTAGTGGTTACACACCCGCCTCACACGCCAGTGATCCGGGTTTGATCCCGGGTCCAGTCAAGGATATGCACTATTGACAAGCTCAAACGAGAGCGAAACTCGAGTCTAGTGCTTCCAAATTGACGTGGGCAAGGTTTTAGGTTCGTACCGGAATACGATCAGCGTTGCCAGTAGTGCGTTGTACTCAATGTTTAAATCTAAATTCCGGGGGGGGGGGGGGGGTGGGGGGGGGGATAAATAAATAAATTTCTTACTTCTCTCAACCCGACGCAACAAACCCAGCTAACCTCCTACACTTCCCGCTCAACCGCACACCTGCTGTTACCTTGCACTACCCCGAGAAGCCTTGGAGATGTGGTTTTATCGAAGAATGCTGAAAATTAATTGGACAGCCAAAATTAGCAATCAGGACGTTTTAAGGGAAGCTGAGTAGCAAAGATCACAAACATCAGAAAGAGGTAGTCATCGTTTTTCGGCCAAGTTATGGGAAGACAAAACCTGGAACATGTCGGGAAACCGGACAGATTTGCGGAAAGATAGATAGAGAAAGCGGTTGAGAAGATTCTTGATAGTCTTGTGTCATGGCACGGAAGGTCAACATACGAATTGATCCAATACGTCGAAGATCGTAATTTGTGGAGAGGCATAATCGCCCACGCCATACGGCAAGGCACTAGATGACCCATAGAAACACTGACTTTCTCGTTTGGGGTGATTACGCGGCACGCTGATCTAAGTATATTGATCTGTACCCAGCCTACTCTGTTACACTGGGTTGGTATTATTTCCTCCTCAGAATTTAGGTATACAGTAAAACCTCGGTTTTCGTTGCCTTCGGTTATCGTCGATTTTTCCCACGGAAAAATTATCTCGGTTTTCGTGGATTGAATCGGTTTTCGTCGGTGTGCCCACATGACCTTGCTGCTAATTTTGAGAAAAATAAAGGGACCTACGCGTTCTCATGTTCGGTTTGGCATTGTAATTCGTTGTATGAGCAACGCTTGCTATAGTCTGTCCAGAAATGAATGCCTTCATTCACGATCAATTATTTTGAAAACTGTTTGTTGCATCGTTATAAAATTTTTCCTGTCGTCTTATATTTACCCCCACCCAAGAAACATGTCTTTGATAGGTCCAAAAGCAACTTAAATCATGGAAAGCGGCGACATTTCTTTGATGTTTTGGTGAAAAACTAGTGATTTCTCGCTAACAAACTTGTTTTACAGTAATGTCCGGTGCCACTACGCGAGGCTCTTGTCATAAGGCCAATCCCATGCTCCACGAGAAAATTAACTATTCAATGCTAATGTTTCCACGTGAAGACGTAATACATTTAATAATGTGCACTTCATCTCTGACCCGTAAATTATATACCGCATATAAACAAACTTTAAAATCTCCTGTACAATCTCCAAAAAAAAAAAAAAATAAGGTTATATGCTAAATCTCATCATTTTCCCTCAGTTGGTTACCGAGATATTGAATTTTATATTTGGGCAGACAAAAGTAAACAGACTATAATAATAAAATACGAGAGCGGCATTGTGATTTTGGGCATGTTATGAGAAGAAATGAATTGGAGAACTTGGTGACAACTGGCAAGATCGAAGGGAACAGGCCTAGGGGAAGACCAAGAATTAAATACCTGGATGGCTTGGCCACATGGTATGGTTGAGACAGGAACACGGAGCTGATCCAAGACTCTTGTGATCGAGTGAGATTGCAGAACATGATCGCCCACGCTTATCGGCACGGCACATGATGGATGGATAACGATTACTGAAATCGGCCGGAAAGTGTACGGAAAGTGGCCATCCACGAAGTGGCCATTCTATTGTGGCGAAAAGGGAAGCAATAAAGGAAGCTAGTGTAGCGAAAAGCAAGATTGTGCTAACGAAACAGAGATCGCAAGCAATTGAAGATGTCGAACAGTTATGATTAATTTGGATAAATCAAAATCAGTTAGATAGCGATTATGTTTGGGAGGCAATCATGTGTGAAAATAAACAGACTGTTGTATGCAAATCTAATTAAGAAAATAGTTAGGATGAGTGTTTGTGTACTTGGTGAATTTAAGGCCAGTAGAGGATGGTTTGAAAATTCAAGCGGTGCATTGGCATACGCAGTGTTATTACTATAGTATGTTCAGAAATGAATGCCTTTATTCACGATCAATTTTTATGAAAATTGTCTGTTGCATCATTATGAAAGTTTTCCTGCCGTCTTATATTTATCCCCACCCAAGGAATATGTCTTTGATAGGTCCAAAGGCAACTTAAATCATCGAAAGCGGCGACATTTCTTTGATGTTTTGGCGAAAATGTAGTGAATTCACGCTAACAAACTAGTCTTACAGTAAAGCACGTCATTTCGGGTAACGACACAAGTACAAGGCGTAGCCAGATTCGTATGGGAGTGGGTGCAATAAAAAAAAAGTCGCTTAAAAGTCGACAGGGTCGACTGCATTGCACCGGGTTTTTATCCCATATGGCTCAGTCTCTTTCCGCAGCGCGGAAAGCGTCGCACAGAGCACGAACTCCGTAGCTCCAGCGACGACCCTCGGGAGTCTCCGAAAAAATGCACTCGTGAAATGAAGGACGCGGCCCGGAATCGAACATACAACCTTCGGAGCCCGAGTCAGACGGCTTGACCACTTCACCACGGAGACTCCCGAGAGGGGTGCAATGTGTAATATTAGTAAAGACAGAGAATTTACAGAGGCATGGGGTAAATAATGTGTAAATTGACAGGAAAGTAGAAGGAATATATTTCTTACCTTATTTTTCATTTCCTTCTTGTTTCTTCAGCTGCTGGTTAATAATGTGTACACAAGGAGTCATGTTACTAGGATGCATTTAGCTTTTTATATTGAGTCCGTGAACGCTTCCAAATAGCTGTGCGTTAATGTGCGTATGGAGTGACCAGACATGATGCCGCAATTTAGTCATCAAGTGTCAATTTTTAAGGATCTGTTCAGCTGTCTGTGTAGTTTATTCACACGAACACGTGGGTGACAGATCCGCTTTGAGTCTTCGTGAAAGATTGTCTACTCTGCTGTTTACCGTTCAGAGATGGAACATTATTACCTCTTTTGCACCATGAAAATAGTTGTCAGTGTCTCTGCAGCTGGCTTTCTTCTTAATGACCAAGATGTTGGTCCTCTTTTCATTGAAGTTTATAGATTGATTCATATGTACGTGTGTTGTCCCCTAATTTGACAACGTGTTTGCTCTCACGTTTCTTGTTATGCCACAATCTGTCAGTTTCCATCGCAATATTACTCTTCTTTTGGTATTCAATGCGTTTAGTGTTGTTGTTGTTTTGTTTTTTTTCAATACCAGTTGTTTGTCACCGCTGAGGGCTTGCGAAATTGAAAATTCATCACTGTGCAATACAAACTGTTACCATTGACATCGTGCTGAACCTGGAAAGTTTAGGGCCTGCAATTCGTCTGAATAGTTGGAGCAAAATATCCCAGTAAGTGTGTTCGTGAATTAAGGTCTGCGATCTGCCCAGACCTTAATCTGTGTTGGAAGATTCCAGTAGGTTGATGACTGCTCTCGGTTGCATAAAATTCAATCCATCCTTTCTCTAATAGTCCTCTTCCTCTTTCAACACATGGTCCTCACATGTTCTCCAGTAACTTTTATCAATATTTAATAGCACGGACTGGGTTAGTATCTTGACGTCAGACAATTTGAATGTTGTATTGTCAGCTGTCACCTGTCCTTTAATTTTAGCCCACTGAAGTTCTATAGGGTTTAAATGAGAATGGTATGGCGGAAGTCTCAAGCACCTATGGCCATGCTCTTCTATCAACTTGTGGATTTGATATTTCTTGCTTTTTTGCTCCTGTTTCACAAGGGACAACAACTATAGCTTGAAATTTGTTTCTGGAAATGGTATATTTTCCCTTCGGAGCCATATCTTTATTGCTTCCTTTGTGCTCGATTGCCGTAGGTATTTTGTCTTCTTAGGCAGCAACATTGTGATATGATGCATTGTCCATGATTTGACAAGACGGTCTATCAAGGGATGGAAATACTGTTTTCTCGAGCTAATCTCTAAATACATTACCATTCATCTCATTATGATAATCCCTATTGTCTGTATGCTTTGATGCGTACACAAGTCCAGCATTCTGTATTAAGCCATTATGAGTACTTCCAGCATAGGCTATGACCAAACGCTGTTCTTTACTACTGGGCACTTATCGCTTTATCTTTCCATCCACTGATTGTCATTCCTTTTCACTTGTGTGGTGCGCATTGATCCACGTATTATCCAAATATACTATGTCATAATTTTCTTTGCGCATTTCCCTTATTTCACGTAGGTATCTGCTTCTCACAGTTCCTAAATGTGATTGCTCACAAAGGATATTTATACTTCCCTTGTACTTTCTAAAAGTGAAGCTTAATGTCCTTATAATTTTCCACAAAGTTGTTTTGGATAGCTCTATGTTATTGTTCTTTCTCAACCAAACCCTAAGTTTTCTTACAGTCACTGTTTCTTTGGCATCCATAATTTTTATAATAGCTCGCCTTATGACATCCTTGTCAAAGCTGTCTACAATTGCCTTTCTACCTATCGTTTGCTTACCGCGTGTTGGTTTCATTCCAGATTCTTGCACCCATCGACGAAATGACCGTTTACTCAAACCCAATGCATGCACTGTTCTTTTTTCGGGATGTGTAACAGTATGAAACAGTTTCCTGCGATCAGCTTCTTGACAAAAATATGTGTACAACTCCATAGTGATGCTTTGAAGTGTACACAATTTCACATTCAATCCCATTGAACAATATTCACACATTCAAATATTAGCTATTAATATTATATTAATGGTAAGATTTATTTATATATTTATTTATATAATCACGTTTCATGAAGGAACCAACATTGACGACACCTCTGAACAATCCCATTTAACTGCGCGCCGTTGGTGCCATAACGTGAACCACTATATATATATTTTTTTTTAAGCGCGGATGTGTCTGGGTGAAGGTGTAATACATTTAAAATTATGTACTTAATCTTTGACCCGTAAATTATATACGACATATAAACAAACATTGAAATCCACTGTACAATCTCCAGAACAAAAAAAATTTTGTTGGGTGGACATAATGACAAGGTTATATGCTAAATCTCAAAATTTTCCCTCAGTTGGTTCCTGAGATATAGAATTTTATATTGGGGCAGACAAAAATAAACAGACTATAGTAACTTAATAGGCACAACGAAGGTGCGAGTTGAGACAAGTCTGGGGCCGAAAAATAGTATTAAACTCTGTATTTATTCTCTAGAAAATATGTCTGTGGTATTTTTTTTTTTTTTTTTTTAGTTTCTAGAACTAATTAATTGAATTTACACTGACCCATATGGAAATAATAGCTTCAGTTTTCGTCGGTTTCGGATTTTGCCGATTGTTTTCGGACGGATTATCGACGAAAACCGAGGTTTTACTGTACATCGTTGTTAACAGACTAACCAAATGCTAAAAAGAAAGCGGCAAATTATGACTGGTGGTAGCGTAGTGACTAGGTCAGTGGCTACCATGAGTTCGATCCGTATATAGTGGCTAATTTGAATTTTATGCCAAATGCCCAATACGTGGGCTGCCAGAGTAACTGAAAGAAGCTAATGGAACTAGAGCATTATATACAACAATACGTGGATTGCCAGAGTAACTGAAAACAGTTGTCTGAAAGAAACTAATGGGACTAGAGCATTACATACAACAATACGACAGAGACAAAAAAGCTTTCTTTGGTCAAATGATGAGATGAAAGACTTTGAAGAACATCGTGACAACTGGAAAGATCGATGGGAAAAGAAGCAGAGGCCGACCAAGAGAAATGCTACTGGATGGACTGAGTCGGTGGCATGGAGGAATATCAGCAATAGAGTGGATCCAGAACACTAAAGACCGAGATCTGTGGCGAGACATGAACTGACAGGGCACAGGATGATGATGATGATGATGATGATGATGATGATGATGATGATGATGATGATGAATACGTCTCGTGTAAAAGGGTCCTTCGCATACTTTACTTATCAGCATCATCAAGTGCCGTGTCGACTGTCGTGGGCGATCATGCTTCTCTACATCTCGCGATCTGCAACGCATTGTATCAGTTCATGTGCTGATTCCCTTCAGTGCCATGGCACTAGACTGTCAATAACTTTCTCTGACTGTCTTCCTTTATCTCTGTTTCCACAGATCTGTCCAGTTGTCACTCCATGTTCCAGTTTTTGTTTTCACATTATGTGGCCAAAAAATGAAGACTGCCTCTTTCGGATGCTTGTGATAAGTTGTCTTTGCGACTTTGCCTCCCTCAAAATGTCCACGTGGCACATTTTGGCAATCCAAAGAATTTTCAGCATTCTTCTATAAAATCACATCTCTTAAGCTCGTGTTGATTATTTTCACTGCTAGTTTATAATTGGTTATAAAAGTAGTACAGGAGATGAGCATGGTTGAATGGATAACAGTAAAAGCGCTTGCTCTTAGAAGTCTTAGAGCTTCTGGTGTACTGATAGCCATGCTGCGGAATGAGACTGAGCCATATGGGATAAAAACCCGGTGCAATGAAGACGACCATGTCGACTTTTACGCGACTTTTGTATAGTGAAGTAAGCTGGACTAACATGTTGACTTCTTGTCCTGGACATGGGGATGCAAATTACTTGTACCTCATAAGAACTTCTGGTGTACTGATAGTCACGCTGCGGAAAGAGACTGAGCCATATGGGATAAAAACCCGATGCAATGAAGACGACCATGTCGACTTTTACGCGACTTTTGTATAGTGAAGTAAGCTGGACTAACATGTTGACTTCTTGTCCTGGACACGGGGATGAAAATTACTTGTACCTCATAAGAACTTGCGCGTTGCCCACGCTGAACTTATTTTTGAGCGTATGGCGGAGTTACAGAAACAGTCCGTAATCCCGCATACCGCGTTTGAAATACAGCTGTGTTTTTTTTTTTAATGAAATGGTATGGGTGCAGGTCGTTCAGAAAGCAATGTCCAACTACGGAACGTAAACTTGAACAGGAATCACAAACAGCCAAAAAATGATGGGCTTGACTGCTATGTCCGTAAAGGATATGCATATAACTTTTATCTTTCTCTATTCCATTCATCATCATCATGTGCCATGCCGATAAGCGTGGGCGGTCATGTTCTGCCGTCTCACTCGATTACCAGAGTCGTGGATCAGCGCTGTGTTCCTGTCTCGACAATGACACATGGCCAAGCCATCCAGGTATGTACTTCTCGGTCTTCCCCTTGGCCTCTTTCCTTCGATCTTGCCAGTCGTAACCAAGTTCTCCAAGTCATTTCTTCTCACAATAAATTTTGACTGTCTACGTCTACTGACTCTAATCAGTTTACGATCTTCATTTGTTTCTTGAAGTACTTGTTCATTGGTTTTTCTGTCTGTCCATGGTATTCTTTGCATTTTTCCTCAGAAACCACATTTCCACAGCCATCAGATGTTTTTCAGCTTGACTGCTCATTGTCCACGCTTCACATCCATACAAAAGTACAGGCTCTATGTAGCACTTCAACACTCTTTTTATCGTTTCAATTGATATCTTTTTATTGGTCAGTACGTTTTTCCTCTTGCAAAAGACTACCTTCGCAATGGCAATTCTTGTTCTAATCTCTTCAAGGCATCTCACATCAGATGTTATGACTGTTCCGAGACAACTGTATCGATTCACTTGCTTAAGAATATGCCCATTTACTCGTATATCACATTGTGGCATTTCCTTCTTTCCAGTGACGACCATAATCTGTATCTTCTTAATATTCAGCTCTAACCCTAGTTGTTCACTGTGTGCAACAACCGCATCTCTCCCGTGTGTTGCCGGGGCCCATAAGGGAAGCAAAGAATAGCAACACTGTAGCCTACCACGCGTGTCGTAAGAGGCGACTAAGGAGGCTATTGTTCCGTCGCCCTGCTACTGAGTGAGTGCGTGGCGCGACACTGTGAGCTGTGAGTTTCGTGTGAAATGCTTTTGAATCTGCCCGAGGTTTTTTGGAACGTGACTGCAGTTTCGGAGCGATGGCAGCTGGCTATGTCCCAGAGTTGACTGGTTTTTGCCTTATGCAGAGATGCGTGGCTGCTGGGCTTCTGGTTGACTGCCACTGCCATCGGCGATGAACTGTATTTTCGTGGACTGTGTGGGCGAACATCTAGGAGGCATCCAGATGGGAAAGTGACTGCCGGTTCCATCAGAGATAGACTGGATGTTTCGTGGGGGACTGGTGTGTTGACATTCTGGCGGCGGCATTATGCACAGTGTATCTGTGCGGGCTGTTGTTTGTCGAGACTCCTGTCTTTTCCACTTTTCACATTGGGCAGCGTTTTATGTGATATTCACTGGCACAGGAACGGAGCATGGTGGGGACGACCCGTTGCTGTGAGGTTGGAACCGTGACTAACTAACTAACTAATTAACTAACCGCATCTACTAAATTTTGCAGGTCATGTTCATTGTCTGCAATCAAGACTGTATCTGTATCAACTGCATATATAATGTTATTGATGTATCGTCCTCCAGTGTTGATTCCTTCCATATCTTCTATTTTCTATATTTCTGAAAATAGTTTCACTGTACAGGGAAAAAAGATCTTTCCCTATTATTAGTTATTACTATTACCAGTAATGCCAATGCCAATATATAATCTTGTTTTGTTTTCCGTTTTGCCAAAAAGGCTTTCGATAGAGTAGACAGATACAAATTATGGACCATCCTTGAAGACTATGGGATACAAGGGCAACTGCTAGAAAACATCATAGCCATGTACCACTCAAGCCAACGTGCAGTAAGAACACAAGAAGGTATATCAGATATGTTCACAGTCAATACAGGAGTGAGGCAGGGTTGTGTGCTCTCTCCCCTGCTATTCAATATCTACATGGACAGAATTTCCAAAGAAGCACGTCTCGACAGAACAGATTCAGAAAATTTAGAACTCTTTACTCCAGATGAAACAACTGAGCCACAGGGAATAAATGAACTTCTATTTGCAGACGATCAGTGCCTGTTTTACAGCGATGAGGGCAGACTACAAAATCATATTACTAATCTGAGTTCAACCTGCAGCAGATACAATATGAGCATAAACACAGCCAAAACCGAAGTAATGCAAGTTAGCAGATCGCCAGGCCCACTAAGTATACAGATAAATAACACAACTCTGAAACAAGTTAAAGAATTCAAATACCTTGGAAGTATGATCACAGAAGATGGCAGATTGGACAGAGAAATTGCAATCAGATGTCAAAAAGTTAGTGAACTTACATATCAACTATCACCCTTACTGAAGCATCCAAACATACCCATGTCCACAAAACGACAGATAATAAACAGCATATTCACACCAACCCTATGCTATCAATCTCAAACCTGGACTTTATCCAAATTACACCTTCGCAAAATCAACACCTGCGAAATGAGATGCCTGAGGAGAGCTGCCAACTTAACAATCCGAGACCGAGTAAGAAATGCTACTATCAGACAGACTGTGGGATCAACACCTTGTGCCACATTTATTGAAAGACAGAAGATCAAGTGGTTTGGCCATGTCGTTAGAATGCAACATCAGCAACTACCATCACTGGCCTTACATCAAAGATAATCTGCGACGAGACCACGAGGACGTCCAAGAAGAAAATGGATTGACGACATCAGAGACATTGTACAACCACACGGAATGACACAATCCAGTGCCGTCCACCGGGCGTTGGAACGCAAATTATTCCTCCCCACGACGCGGTGGAGAGATAATACATGTACAGACCTACAAGCACTTGGAATCAACGACTGGCAAGAGAAGGTCCACCAGAGAGACGAATGGAGACGGATTGTATTTGCAGCAAAGAACCTCAATGGCTCGGAACGCTGAAGAAGAAGAAGAAGAAGAAGAAGACGACGCTTGACGGCAGAAGTGGAAGATGATGATGATGATGATGACTATTACCAGTGCCCCATGCTAGCAAGCGAACCCACTCCGACTTCTGAGGTACTTGAATTAGGTCTCAAACCAAGGACGAGAAGTCAACGTTTCAGCCCAAATAATAGGTGTAGAGGTTCAATCCGCTACTTCACCATCAGCACATCGGAAGTTTAAGAGCGAACGCTCTTATATATTCGGCCTTGCTGACCTCCGGTGAATGTTGAAGATTTGGCAATTTAGTTTTCCCTTCTAACGGGAGTTCTTTGGTTTGTGAAAACAAAGTTAAACTCAAGATGGCCGCCTCTACAGCTGGGTACGAGCAGGAGAACGTGATCAAGAATTTGCAAGAGAATATTCAGCTTGTATTACAACAAATTAAAGGTGATAATAGGTCGTTTAGTTAACTTGTCCCATTGAAAACATTATGATAGCAGTTATTTTGAGTGTAGCTCACCTAATGTCATCTCATACAGTTCCTTTTGAAATCCATGTTGTTGTCATATCATTTGACATTTTGACATGTTCAAAACATTTGATGATGTTGACAACATGGATTTCAACATTGTTGATGTTATTGTATTTGTATCATTGTTGATGTTGACTACCACTAGTTTGTTGTTGTTGAACACTTCTTCTTCTTCTTCTTCTTCTTCTTCTTCTTCTTCTTCTTCTTCTTCTTCTTCTGTTCTTTTGTTAACTGAAACTGATACACATACACAAATTAAAGAGGATATAATATAGTAAAGTTTATTTCTGTGTATGATTGAAGTTGTTTTGTTCATGTTTATGCAAATTTGATGACCTCATTTGTATTTTGTGAAAACTAAAATATTTTATACCACTATGTATGAATTGGTACTAAATATTTTTAAAAAGTGGTACTCACCTAAAATTTCCTCATTGAATACCTACCTTTAGAATAATTTTAAACACTTATGGTTAAATAAACAACAACTATGAAGTCCCTATTGACATTTGTAATAGGTGGGCTATCAACTGGTGACATGTTTTTTGGTCCGGACATCGCCATGAATGGATATAGATAACACGATCTTCTTTATTCCCAATACACAAAACTACGGGGACACGAGGTTGAAATCCTCATGGGCACTTTCTGTATCACTAAAGTCATTATCTGACAGTCCTGAACTGACAAAATCGCTACTATCAGAGCTAATCAATGCTAGTACGTCTTCAGGTTCAAAGCTGGCCATTTTAGAACTCAAAAATCCACGAAAAAATGGGTTACTTCGGGGAAAAAAGCACAAAATAATATCCACTTGTTTGAATCACGCTAAAAACAGACATGTGAAGGCTAAAATGGCTGACGATTGCAAGGAAGCATTTGATTGGTCTGTACTATTAAAAGCACACCAATCAAAGCCGTTCTTACAAACAGGGCTGATCATCGGCCAGATCGTTGTCAGAATCTCCCCGCCAGTTATAACTCGTCGTCTTCGACGGCGCCAGGCAAATACGGCCAGGCAATGATGAGCAACATTAACCACGCTGTGGCAGAGCAGGTTAGCCAGTGCAGGCATGGAACATGAACTCCACGCAGTTTGAATGTGGCTCGAGTTTTGTGTATGAACGCGTATAGATTGAAAGCCTGTATGAATATAGGAGACAGTGCGCTTGGGTTGTAGGATTGTAAGTTGTATTGCATTGTATTATATTTGTATATCTATTGATTGTCTTTTGACATCGCTATTGTATTTGCGCGATGTATGTAATGATTGTGTTGAGTGAGCAGCGTGAATAAAGTGTTTGAATCGTAGTTGTTGTGTGTCACGTCAAGTCATTCCGTGACCGTGTTTTGTATCACATTTTGTCAGTGTATACGAGCCTAGATTCTTGCTGAAAGCAAGACCCTGACAAGTGTCAGTTTGAATAGAGCAAGATAGTGACCCCAAGGCCGAGATTTCGGCCTCGTCGGGTTATAAGGGTTAAACATTTTTATAACAATGAATGGCGCAAATATTATCATTATGACATGATTACGTAAATATGTTGGACTTCTTACTTATTGATATTGTATTATTATTATTGTATTGTCCATGCTATGGCACTGTGTGACGTTGGTGATCGTGGTGTCCACAGCCATCTGCCAATGATATCATTATCTGATATCTGATGATTTGTTCCTCCATCAAACAGCCCATCATCTTGGTCTCTTGGTCCATTACAAACTATGTAATGTTTACATGTATGATGTGCATGCTTCTGACAAGAAGGCAGTTTGCCATTTGCTATTGTCCCTTGAAAGAGATCCTCTGCCAACTGTCACAAAACTTGAGACCATAACCAATAACTATCTTATCTTTTGGCTGCCCCTCAGCTCCATCCACTACCTTCGCTTACGGCTTCACATGACCTTGATTGTAGTGGGGAGGGGGTAAACGGGTACTCCACCTTGTCCAAGTCAAGGACGAACAGTTAGCATTTTAGTCCAGGTGACAGGTGTAGAGGTTTAACCCGCTACCTCAGCATCAGCACACCAGAAATTTAAGAGCAAGTGCTCTTATCCATTGTTTCATGCTGACCTCCCTCCAGATGAGTAATTGTATTATATGTCCTGGTCACAGGTTGGATACTTTATGAACAGACCTTGTATGTGTTGTCCACACTGTCAAGTGTCCCTTCTTTGAAATTGTTTAAGAATGGTCAATTGTGTTTGTTGACTACAGCAGTGAGTGCCTGTGACTCTGCACTGAAATTATTTGAGAATTGTCCATTAAATATTATCATTATCTATAACGTTGATTGTCTCGGCTTTGAAATTGTTTAAGAATTGTCCATTATATGTGCCAACTACAACAATGAGTGCCCATGCCTCTGTGTTGAAATATTTTGAGAGTTGTTCATTATAAGTGTTGTCCACACTGTCAAATACCTCTGCTTTGAAATTGTTTAAGAATTGTCCAGTGGTGTTTGTTGACTACATCAATGAGTGTCTCTGCACTGAAATATTTTGAGAGTTATCCATTGCATGTGTTTATGCTTAAATAGCTTTGGTTTGTTGCAGATGGTGAAAGCAAGGATGTGGATGACACAGACTTTGACAAAGAAGTCTACTGGAATAAAGTTGGTTAGTGGATTGTTATGATATAGTATATCATGGAACTTGATGGGAATTGTGGTCCATACCATGCCAGTCGCCTTTACATTCGGTCCAACATGGAGGATAAGCGGTTGAGGTGTTAAGGCCTCAGGAGTGTTTATGCTAGTGGCTACAGTTTGCTTACACATTTTCCTCATGTTGGGCTGGTAGTGCATGGTTCCATCGCCCAGCTACTGAATTAACTGCGTGGAGCGACACTGTGAGCTGTGGATTTCATGTGGAGTGCTTTTACATCTGTCCGTGGTTGTTTGTATCGCTAACTGCATGTTCATAAAAATGTCTGCTGGCCAGATGCTGAACTAACTCGGTTTGCCTTATGCAGTAATGTGTGTCTGCTTCCATCGCCTATGAACTCTATTTTTCATGGCAGACTTTTGTGTTGACATTCTGGCAGCATTATGCATGTATACCTGTGAAAGCTGTTGGCTTGCAGAGACTCCTGTCTGTTCCACTTTTCACATCGGGCAGTGAGGAGCATTTTATGTGATATTCATGGGCACATTAACAGAGCGCCATAGGGTGACCATTTATGGTGAAGTTGGAACCTCGATTAACTAAAACTAATTTACTAACTAATTGACCAACTTTGCTGCCCCAGACATTTCCTGATTCCTATTTTAGGCTTGGTTGGCCTGATGACCAATTTGTACAATCCGTCTACCCTTGTAGAAAGTCAAGTAAAAAGTCGGTCAATGACTCTTTTCACCCTTAAGGCGCATTAGGCTTATGGTTCTAAAACCAAAGTTTTCTAGACCAGTCAGCGATGGATGTTGTTTACAAGTGGGAAGATAACATCAAGAGATGAACGAACATCAGTCTGACAGAATTTACAATCAAGTCGAGAGACAGTGTTGGAGATCCATTGCAGCCAACCTTCATTTTGAAGACGGCACCTGATTTATTGACTTATTGATTGACTGATTGATTTATGGGTGTGGTCAGTATCACACCAGTCACCTTTACTTCCCAAGACATTGTTGGTGCCACTTTTGGCTGAGAGTCCTCGTCACTTTTGAAAAATCCTAATTTGCCCAGCTGTGGATCGGACCCATGACCTCCTGGTTGGCAGGCGAGTGTCTAGCCACTACGACCCATGACCTCCAGGTTGGCAGGCGAGATACTAGCTACTATGACCCATGACCTCCTGGTTGACAGGCAAGTGTCTAGCCACTATGACCCATGACCTCCTGGTTGGCAGGCGAGTGTCTAGCCACTATGTCCCATGACCTCCAGGTTGGCAGGTGAGTGTCTAGCCACTATGTCCCATGACCTCCTGGTTGACAGGCAAGTGTCTAGCCACTATGACCCATGACCTCCAGGTTGGCAGGTGAGTGTCTAGCCACTATGTCCCATGACCTCCAGGTTGGCAGGTGAGTGTCTAGCCACTATGTCTCATGACCTCCAGGTTGGCAGGTGAGTGTCTAGCCACTATGTCCCATGACCTCCAGGTTGGCAGGTGAGTGTCTAGCCACTATGTCCCATGACCTCCAGGTTGGCAGGTGAGTGTCTAGCCACTATGACCCATGACCTCCAGGTTGGCAGGTGAGTGTCTAGCCACTATGTCCCATGACCTCCAGGTTGGCAGGTGAGTGTCTAGCCACTATGTCCCATGACCTCCAGGTTGGCAGGTGAGTGTCTAGCCACTATGTCCCATGACCTCCAGGTTGGCAGGTGAGTGTCTAGCCACTATGTCCCATGACCTCCAGGTTGGCAGGTGAGTGTCTAGCCACTATGTCCCATGACCTCCAGGTTGGCAGGTGAGTGTCTAGCCACTATGTCCCATGACCTCCAGGTTGGCAGGTGAGTGTCTAGCCACTATGACCCATGACCTCCAGGTTGGCAGGTGAGTGTCTAGCCACTATGTCCCATGACCTCCAGGTTGGCAGGTGAGTGTCTAGCCACTATGTCCCATGACCTCCTGGTTGGCAGGTGAGTGTCTAGCCACTATGTCCCATGACCTGGTTGGCAGGTGTCTATCCACTATGACCCATGACCTCCTGGTTGGCAGGCGAGATTCTAGCTACTATGACCCATGACCTCCTAGTTGGCAGGCGAGTGTCTAGCCACTATGTCCCATGACCTCCAGGTTGGCAGGCGAGTGTCTAGCCACTATGACCCATGTAGTAGTGTGGTCATCATCCTGCCAGTTATAGTCGCTGCCACATAGAAATTTTGTGAGCCTGGTCTTGACCCCCTAAGCCGTACTGATGAGCATGTAGTTTGAGGATTTTTTTTCTCTTGCTTGCTTTGAATTCAAGCATAGTCCATATGCGCGCTACTACTTCTAGTTCACCAGGCTGATGTTTGCCTGTGGGCCAGCTTTCCCTCGCCATCAGGTGACTTCAGAGGTACTTTAATTTATGTCCTCAAGTCAAGGATGAGAAGTCAACATTTTTGTCTAGTGACCAGTGTAGGGGTTGAACCCAGTACCTCGACATCAGCACACCAGATGTTTAAGAACGAGAGCTCTTATCCATTCGGCGTGCTGACCTCCATGTTTGAGGATTGAACTCTGGGCTGTTGTTTTGGTCTGCATGTACACTGACCACTATAGGACCACTGATTGCCAATGTGATGACAACAATAGAACGTGACTGTATGGCGCCCCTTTACCACAGGTTAGAAGAGGAATGACTGAAAACAATGAGTTCATCTCTCGTTTCCTTGAAATTTGTTTGTATCTGCATTGTTGTCTCTTGTTTGAATTAATGGAATGAATGAGTAAATGAGTGATAGAATGAATGTATGAGTGAATACATGAATGAATGATTGAATATCTATTTATTGATTGAATAAAAGATGAATGAGTGATTGAATAAATGTGTAAATAAATTAGTAATTGAATGAACTAATAATTGGCTGGGAGATTGTATTAATGAATGAGTAAATACGATAATGAATGATAATATACAACATTACTAAAATTGATTTATCTTTCCATCTGCAGCTGCTGTCTTTAAAATCTTATCCATTGAAACCACCAAAATTTCTTTGGCCTTTTCTAAAAAGCCGTTTCCATCCAGCAAGGTATGGTATGGAGGTTTGTTGTCTGTTTATTGTCTGTTTTTGTTGTTGTGTGTTTGTCTATTTATTTTCTGTTTTTGTTGT
The DNA here is from genome assembly GCA_014155875.1 of Cepaea nemoralis. NCBI lineage: Eukaryota > Metazoa > Mollusca > Gastropoda > Stylommatophora > Helicidae > Cepaea > Cepaea nemoralis. The sequence continues at coordinate 571,276 of JACEFZ010014597.1, forward strand.
GTATTTGTCTCAGAGTTTCCGGCTTGGGTCAGGATGACTGGGCGTGTTTTCTTCTAGCTTGACTTAAGTCGGTTGATCGGCGGCTTGACAATCCGCCACCATAAAACTCACCGTTGTTACAGAATCAGATTTCTGGCTCTAAATGCTAGCGCTACGCACAAACATGGAGAGCCACGACTTCTGCCTTATGCGCCTCCTTAGGCCCAAGAGAAAAGACTAGCTAGTATTTGTCTATTTATTTTCTATTTTTTCAGGGGCTGTGTGGTCTTGAGGTACGGTGTCCGCCTCGAGAGCTGGAGGTTCCTGGTTCAAGCCCTGGTGAGGACCGGGATTTTTCACGTGGACTTCTAGTAATAAAATTTCCCCTGGTCTCTGGGTATTGAGATCGGACGCCCGTGTGTATTGTTGCGCACGTAAAAAATCTTTTGGCTGTTGGAAATCGAAAAAGAGCAACCTAACGGCGCTGCCCAGGCAAAATTTCGAGTTAAAAATCTACCCAAAAGTATTTCAGGGGTCTCACCTGTGCTACGGAGTTCGTGCACTGAGCTGAGTTTCTCCAGACTCCAGTTTGAGTTAGGAGGAGAACGGAGCACTTATGGGTTACACCCGTGTGACGTGATGATGATCCATCGACTAAACTAAACTAAACTATTCTTTGTTTTTGTGTGTTTATCTATTTATTCCCCCACCCCCCTTTTTTGTTTGGAAGGGGGGATCTGTTTGCTGTCTGTTTTTTGTTATTGTCTGTGTATTGTCTGTTTGTTGTTGTTGCTTGTTTATTGTCTGTTATCCATTCATCATCAGTGATCTTGACAGACGATAGTTTGTTACATTGTGCTTCAAAAAGGCTTCACAATTACAACCCATGTCGGTAGCGAATGTGACTTATAAGGCCAATTGTCACTGTAAATGTTCGTTCACAGTGGATGCATGTGAACACATGGTCAATTTCACCATTATGTACCATCTTACATCTCATAATTCCTTGTGTGACCTATCTGCAATCATTTTCTCCTTTGTCTTTATTCCATTTCTGATATGTGCCCTCCATGCAACACGTTCAGCAGCAACTTGCTCCCAATGTGCATTAACAGTGCCTGTATCAGCCATGTCCCGCTTACACACATCTTTGTATCGTAGTAGAGGCCGACCCTGAGATCTCTTTCCCATCTGTAATTCACCAAAACAGATGTCCTTTGGTATTCTAACATCATCCATCCTCCTAAGATGTCCTATCCATCTAAGTCTACGAAGACTGAGCATGGAATAAACTGTCACACAACCTGATCTTTCCAATACTTCAATATTTGTGATTTTGTCTTGCCACTTAATACCAAGTATTCTTCGCAGACACCGCATATGAAAGCTGTTTTAACGTTTCTCTTGGTGTGAGTAAGTTGTCCAGGTTTCACTGCCATAAAGAAGAGTACTAAGGACACAGGCTTGATAGACAAGGACTGTTATCCATCATGTGAAGATGTTGTGCTATCGACTCACTATATGGGGAGCTGTGCTGGTTAGGATGCATGCCTGCCGCCCCATGGTCACTTGTTCAAATTCCCACTGAGATACATTTTTTTTCTAAACTTCACCTGGCTTCCCAGCATGCAGTAGGTACCAGGAGATGACTGGGAAGTAAAGGCAGCTGGAACAATATTGATAGCATCATCCTCCGCATGGCTAATTATCGATAGAAATATTGGGTTACTGCCAAATGCCCAACTCAGTGTAACTCTTAGGATGTTACACTGACAATGGCTTGAGCGCAGTCATGTGTTCGATGTCGGCTCTTGTCGTTTGCCACAAGAGGGAAAGACCACCCATCCATTCCCCCCGTGCACATATGTGTTGGTGCTAACACTTCACATACACACAGCCGGTTCTGCTGTGGGACTTCTTTACATGTTCTTGTTTGCCCTGGCCAGTATATGTCTCCCTCCATCTGTCTACAAGGGTTGTTGACTGGTCGTGTCTCGCAAGTCAATCCTGTCTCCTGAAATTGGTGACGCATAATTTTGCATAAGTTTTGGTGGGAGGGAGATTACCTGAGAATGGTAAGTGACGAGAAAGACGACCGGTCATCCCGATCCGTGTTGCTTGACCCCATGTATACAGTCTGACACTTCACACTGCAGTGGTGGAAACTTCTTTGAAATTGCCCAGGCTTTTAATTCGTATATAGATACATGTGCATATATATATATATATATATACACACACACACACACACGCACATACACACACAAATATGCATACATAGGTATGGACACACACATACATACACACACACGCAAGCGCGCGTGAGCGATTGTATCATCACCATATTACTGGTTCTCTGCAGAACGCACATTTTATTGCCGCCCGCCGAAATGTTTCTCGGCCCTCTGCTAATTCCTCTGCCTCATGCACTCCCATGCCCCAAGAGTCTACAATGTCCTGTGTCCTCTGCCTCATGCACTTTCATGCCCCAGGTGTCTACAATGTCCTGTGTCCTCTGCCTCATGCACTTTCATGCCCCAGGTGTCTACAATGTCCTGTGTCCTCCGCCTCATGCACTCCCATGCCCCAAGAGTCTACAATGTCCTGTGTCCTCTGCCTCATGCACTCCCATGCCCCAGGTGTCTACAATGCCCTGTGTCCTCTGCCTCATGCACTTTCATGCACCAGGTGTCTACAATGACCTGTGTCCTCCGCCTCATGCACTCCCATGCCCCAAGAGTCTACAATTTCCTGTGTCCTCTGCCTCATGCACTTCCATGCCCCAGGTGTCTACAATGTCCTGTGTCCTCTGCCTCATGCACTTCCATGCCCCAGGTGTCTACAATGTCCTGTGTCCATCCTCGTGCTCGTCTACCCCAGCCTCATCTACCAGAAACCACCCCTCCCATCACTGTCCTTCCCAAACCACTGTGACGATTCATGTGGCCAGAGTATTTCAGTGTCAGAGACATGGTGCTGTATAAGTGTATGTATCAGTTTCAAGCTGAACTCAAACAGCCACAAATATTAGGATGTATGAGGTGTGTGCTAGAGCTCATTCCAGAGCTCTGTTAATATCCTTCTTCTTCTGCTGCTGCGTTCATCTGGAGAGTTTTTTGGACATGATTGCGTTGTGTCTGTTTTGCACCATGGGGCTGACACATCCTACTTCTGCGGGTGTTTGTTGATCAAGTTAACCTTCCCGGGATGTTAATATCCTGGCGCTGTGGGCCGAATGTTTGGTGTTCACATACTGACGCCATGAACCAGACAGAACTGTTCACATCTAGATACTGTGAACCAAACAGAACTGTTCACATCCCTACAGTGTGAACTAGACAGAGCTATGTTCGCATCCTGACAGTGTGAACTAAACAGATATTAAGATGTGTAATGTGAATACAGTATGAAATCTAATATATTGAATATTCATATTTAACATTGTTGTCCTCACAGAACACAGAAGCAATGGTCACTGAGCTTGAGAAGTGTATGCTGACACTTGTGTCGGTGTACTATGCCCTTCCACTGTCACAAGGTATGATGATGGTGATTGGAAACAATCCTCTTGTTTCTATTTCTTTTCTTCATCTTTAGTGAGTGCCAGTAAATGTCTGTATTTATTTCTCATGATTGAAAATGGTGATGTCATTTTAGTCTGCATCATAATGTCAGTCTTAGTCAGATATGACTGAGCTACCATATGACAGTAGACAGTACCACCTGCTTTCTGATAGTGCTGAATTTTGGGCAGTGATCACCAAACCCAACATCCCACATTGTGCCAATGGCTTCGGGTGGAGGAGTGCAATTGGGAGGGTACAAGCCTTACCCTAGTGCAAGGAAATGCAACCTAAAGACTAAATGTCATGGCAGGACAGACAAGGCCCTAAGCATTGGTCGGCAACTGGTCTAGGATGGAAGCTCTGATAGGCGGACATTTAGAGTATTTCTTTGCTGATCCCATAGCTTCTGCAGCTTGTCTTGTTCCAGACATACTGGTCTTACCTTTCCTCTGGAATAAACTAGACGGGCAAGAGAGGGATCATGCTGCATGGGCAACACATGGTCTCTAAATTCAGCCCAGCCTTTGTGTTATAGAGAGGTATAACTCCATTTTACAAAATATCGTCTCTCAAGACGGCAAGGTGCCAGTCAGGTCTGTTTCATGCTTCATCAAGTGTGATCTGTTTCATTTTTTTATCTTGTATGGCCTGTTTCATGCTTCATCAAGTGTCATCTGTTTCATGCTTCATCAAGTGTCGCCTGTTTCATTCTTCATCAAGTGTCGCCTGTTTCATGCTTCATCAAGTGTGGTCTGTTTCATGCTTCATCAAGTGTGGTCTGTTTCATGCTTCATCAAGTGTGGTCTGTTTCATGCTTCATCAAGTATGGTCTATTTCATGCTTCATCAAGTATGGCCTGTTTCATGCTTCATCAAGTATGGTCTCTTTCATGCTTCATCAAGTGTGGTCTATTTCATGCTTCATCAAGTGTGGTCTATTTCATGCTTCATCAAGTATGGTCTGTTTCATGCTTCATCAAGTATGGTCTGTTTCATGCTTCATCAAGTGTGGTCTATTTCATGCTTCATCAAGTGTGGTCTGTTTCATTCTTCATCAAGTGTGGTCTGTTTCATTCTTCATCAAGTATGGTCTATTTCATGCTTCATCAAGTATGGTCTATTTCATGCTTCATCAAGTATGGTCTGTTTCATGCTTCATCAAGTGTGGTCTATTTCATGCTTCATCAAGTATGGTCTATTTCATGCTTCATCAAGTGTGGTCTATTTCATGCTTCATCAAGTGTGGTCTATTTCATGCTTCATCAAGTGTGGTCTGTTTCATGCTTCATCAAGTATGGTCTATTTCATGCTTCATCAAGTATGGTCTGTTTCATGCTTCATCAAGTGTGGTCTATTTCATGCTTCATCAAGTATGGTTTCATGCTTCATCAAGTATGGTCTGTTTCATTCTTCATCAAGTGTGGTCTATTTCATGCTTCATCAAGTGTGGTCTGTTTCATTCTTCATCAAGTGTGGTCTATTTCATGCTTCATCAAGTATGGTCTGTTTCATTCTTCATCAAGTGTGGTCTATTTCATGCTTCATCAAGTGTGGTCTGTTTCATGCTTCATCAAGTATGGCCTATTTCATGCTTCATCAAGTATGGTCTGTTTCATGCTTCATCAAGTGTGGTCTATTTCATGCTTCATCAAGTGTGGTCTGTTTCATGCTTCATCAAGTATGGTCTATTTCATGCTTCATCAAGTATGGTCTGTTTCATGCTTCATCAAGTATGGTCTATTTCATGCTTCATCAAGTGTGGTCTGTTTCATTCTTCATCAAATATGGTCTATTTCATGCTTCATCAAGTGTGGTCTATTTCATGCTTCATCAAGTGTGGTCTGTTTCATGCTTCATCAAGTGTGGTCTATTTCATGCTTCATCAAGTATGGTCTATTTCATGCTTCATCAAGTGTGGTCTATTTCATGCTTCATCAAGTATGGTCTGTTTCATGCTTCATCAAGTGTGGTCTATTTTATGCTTCATCAAGTATGGTCTATTTCATGCTTCATCAAGTGTGGTCTATTTCATTCTTCATCAAGTGTGGTCTATTTCATGCTTCATCAAGTATGGTCTGTTTCATGCTTCATCAAGTATGGTCTATTTCATGCTTCATCAAGTGTGGTCTATTTCATGCTTCATCAAGTATGGTCTGTTTCATGCTTCATCAAGTATGGTCTGTTTCATTCTTCATCAAGTGTGGTATATTTCATGCTTCATCAAGTATGGTCTGTTTCATTCTTCATCAAGTGTGGTCTGTTTCTTATGTGCTCTGTTTGTTGCTATATCTTATGTGTGCTCTGTTTGTTGCTATATCTTATGTGTGCTCTGTTTGTTGCTGTATATTATATGTGCTCTGTTTGTTGCTATATCTTATATGTGCTCTGTTTGTTGCTATATATTATGTGCGCTCTGTTTGTTGCTGTATCTTATATGTGCTCTGTTTGTTGCTATATCTTATGTGTGCTCTGTTTATTGCTATATCTTATGTGTGCTCTGTTTATTGCTATATCTTATGTGTGCTCTGTTTGTTGCTATATCTTATGTGTGCTCTGTTTGTTGCTATATCTTATGTGTGCTCTGTTTGTTGCTATATCTTATGTGTGCTCTGTTTGTTGCTATATCTTATGTGTGCTCTGTTTGTTGCTATATCTTATGTGTGCTCTGTTTATTGCTATATCTTATATGTGCTCTGTTTGTTGCTATATCTTATGTGTGCTCTGTTTATTGCTATATCTTATATGTGCTCTGTTTGTTGCTATATCTTATGTGTGCTCTGTTTATTGCTATATCTTATGTGTGCTCTGTTTGTTGCTATATCTTATGTGTGCTCTGTTTGTTGCTATATCTTATGTGTGCTCTGTTTATTGCTATATCTTATGTGTGCTCTGTTTGTTGCTATATCTTATGTGTGCTCTGTTTATTGCTATATCTTATGTGTGCTCTGTTTGTTGCTGTATATTATATGTGCTCTGTTTGTTGCTATATCTTATATGTGCTCTGTTTGTTGCTATATATTATGTGTGCTCTGTTTGTTGCTATATCTTATATGTGCTCTGTTTATTGCTATATCTTATGTGTGCTCTGTTTGTTGCTATATCTTATGTGTGCTCTGTTTATTGCTATATCTTATGTGTGCTCTGTTTGTTGCTGTATATTATATGTGCTCTGTTTGTTGCTATATCTTATATGTGCTCTGTTTGTTGCTATATATTATATGTGCTCTGTTTGTTGCTATATCTTATATGTGCTCTGTTTTTGCTATATCTTATAGTGTGCTCTGTTTGTTGCTAGTATATTATAGTGTGCTCTGTTTGTTGCTGTATATCTTATGTGTGCTCTGTTTGTTGCTGTATATTATATGTGCTCTGTTTGTTGCTATATCTTATATGTGCTCTGTTTGTTGCTATATTATATGTGCGCTCTGTTTGTTGCTAGTATCTTATATGTGCTCTGTTTGTTGCTATATCTTATGTGTGCTCTGTTTAATCCTTTATCACATTTAGTCTGTTTAATTCTTTATCATTTGTGGTCTATTTGATCCTTTATCACATTTCATGCTTTATCATTCGTGAGTCTGTTTAATTATTTATTATGTGTGGTCTGTATCATTATTTATCATATTTGGTCTCTGGCATCCCCTACCGTGCACTCACATCCCCACAGAACAACAGTTCATGCACATCCTGTCAATGGGCAACTTATTGTGTTTCTTATGTTCTTTCTCTTTCTCATGAGATTATTTATTATAGTACTAGCTGCTTTTTGTTAACGCTGAATGTTGGACAACGCTTACCAAACTCCACACCCAACATTGCACCAATAGGTTTTGGTGAAGTAGCACAATTTAGAAGGTATTACTATTAGGGACGTTCATTTGAAACCCGTTCCAATGGCTTTATTACAAAAGCATGAAAGAAACATTAACAGGTGTGGTAGAATTAAACAAAGCATTCATTTTGAATGAATTATGCACCATGGTTCGGTCAGAAGAAGTCGCTGTAGGCATTCAGGCAAGCATCCCATTGCTTAGGTAGGTGGCGAATGCCGTCCGCAAAAAAGGATTAGGTTGCTCACTGAACCAAGTTTTTACCATGTTCATTATGTCTGCATCTGTGTGAAATCTTTGCCCCCTGAGAGCTTTTTTTAGAGGTCCGAACAAATGAAAATCACATGGTGACAAATCAAGACTATAGGCTGGATGTTACAGAATTTCCCACTTCTTCCTTGCTAATGCTTCCAGCACAATCTTTGCGACATGCGGACGAGCATTATCGTGCAACAAAATCACACCGTGAGAAAGCATGCCGGGTCGTTTATTCTTGATGGCTTTTTGCAGCTTGTCTAGTGTTTGCAAGTAGTGGGTAGAGTTGATGTTGACACCAGGTTCTTTAAAATTGGCCAACAATAGCCCTTCATGGTAAAATAAAATGCGCTCAGCATAACCTTACCAGCAAAAACCTGTAACTTGAATTTTTTGGCTTTTGGTGGTCCAGCATGCTTCCATTGCATGCTCTCTCTTTTGCTGCTCGGCTCAAAGTGGTGACACCATGATTCATCGCCTGCCATTATGTGGAAGAAAAATGCATCACCCTCCACTCTGTAACACAGCAAGTGGTTCAAACACCATCCCATGCGTTCCTATTTTTGGTGGTCGGTCAACATCCGTTATACCCACTGTGAACACACCTTCTGATATTGCAGTTTCTTATGAACAACCTTTTCTATTGTCCCAATTGACACATCAAATTCTTTTGCTAAGGAATGTATGCTTCGACAACGGTTTATTTGTACTGCTGCATCAATTATGTTGATGGTTTTTTTCTGTTGCAACAATACGTCGAAGATCTGTCGTGAACTGGCGTCCTTTCTGAAACATTCGTGCCCAGTCTGTCACTGTTGTGTTCAACACACATTTGTTACCATACACTGCCTACATTCTTCGATGAATGTCAACTAGTTGGCATCCTTCAAATGAAAGGAACTGAATCACCGCTCTTTCAGCTTCTTTGGGCGGGTTTTGGATCAACATGGCCATTTTCTCAATGGTCAGAAACAGAACCTGTGCATCATGGGACGATAAGCACATGCTCTTTTATTCATTGGTCAGTACTTATCACATGATTATGATATGATCATGCTCAACGTACGTAATTACGCGCGGTGTGGCACGAACGGATTTCAAATGAACGCCCCTTATACAAGCCTTTTCCTGGTGCGAGTAAATGTAACCTAATGACTAAATGTCGTGGCAAGGCAGACTAGCCCTAAGCCTTGGTCTGCAACTGGTCTAGGAAGGAAACTATGACAGGTGGACAGTTGGAGCATTGCTTTGCTGATCCAGCAGCTTGTCTTGTTACAGATGTGTTGGAGTTACCTTTCCTGTGGAGTAAACTAGGCTGGCCGAGAAAGGGATCATGCTGGGTGGGCAACACATGGTCTCTACAATTCAGACCAGGCTTTGTGTTATGGAGAGGTATAGCTCCATTTTGCAAACTGTCATCTGTCAAGATGGCCAGATGCCAGTCAGTCAGTTTATTTTAGTAAAAGAGTCTAGTGATAGTGATATTTGATGTTTTAAATGACTGCCTTACATCAGTATAGCCAGTGTCTGTAGCATAGAGACAGTGAACACGTTTCACAGTTGCCTGTTTACGGACTATATCATTGCAACACAATAGGAAACACCTGTCTTTGGTTGTTGCTGTATTGGTGGACTATTTATATACTGGTCTCCCTGGTGTAGGAGTTGATGTCTTTCTCCGTAATCCTGTATATTCTTATGAGTAATGCAGCTGTGCGAGAATTGGCAGTGGTTTCGCGCCGCGCTAGTATCTTAGGGGGAATGTGAGCCGATCGCTCAGAAAGCAGTGGCAAACTACTGAGCATAATCTTGCCTAGTACATCAACAGCAGCTGAAAAAAAATGCTGGCGTTGACTGCAACGTCCTGTAAGGGATATGCAACATTAAAAAAAAAATATGTATACATATATTAGTATTCGCTCGCTTTGACCTCAAGTGTAGTCCATGTGCTACAACTTCTAGTGCTCTGGACTGATTTGTACGTGTGGATTACCTTTCCTTAATACCAGTATCCCTTGCCATCAGACCAACCCACTCCAACTTTAGAGATACTTGTAATTTACACCCCCAAGTCAATGACTGAGAAGTCAACATTTTAGTCCAACTGGCTAAGGTAGCAATTGAACCCATACCTTGGCACCAACACACTGGATTTTAAGAGCATGTGCTCCTGAACACTCGGCCATGCTAACCTCCATTTACTATATGTGTAAATAATTGGGACAGTTTTTTAACATGTGAATTGTTACAACTGTCTTTGAACAGTCACAGTATCTGACAGAAGATCCCAGCGAGTAGAACAAAAGTCGCCAGAATTAACAAAAAATACACTGCCTGAAAAGATAGTAAACACTCGTGATAATGAAAGCAGCATGACCGAATGTATCAGAATGTTTGCTCTGAAACTTCCAGTAGTGAAGTAGCAGGTTCAACCCCTACACCAGTCACCTGGACATAAATGTTGACTTCTCGTCCTTGACATGGGGATGTCAATTACAAGCACCTCAGAAGTTGGAGTGAGTTTGCCTAATGGCAAGGGACACAAGTAATAGGGAAAGCTAGCCCACATGCAAAAATCTGTCCAGCATGGACTACGCTCTATATCAAAGTGAGCGAACATTTATGTTACCATATTTTCCCATTTCTTAAACATCCGGTATGCTACTGCTGAGGTAAGGGGTTCAACTCCTACACCAGACAGTTGGACTAAAATGTTGACCTATTGTCCTTGACTTGGGGACGTAAATTACAAGTACCTCTGAAGTTGGAGTGGGTTCGCCTGATGGTGAGGGACACTGTTAATAGAGAAAGCTAATCCACACACAAAATTCAGTCCAGCACTACTGGAAGTAGTATGTATGGACTACGCTTGAGTTCAAAGCGAGCGAGCGCAAAAAAAAATACTTTGCCATTTTTTTCTGTTCCCAAATTTTGAATTTGAGCATAGTCCATATAGGTGCTACAACTACCTATAGTTGCTACTACTAGTGAGTGCCCTTGACTGATTTTTGCTTGAGGGTTAGCTTTCCCTGTAATCATTTTACCAGTGTCCCTCTCCATCAGACAATGCCTTCTCTGACTTCTGACATACTAGTAGTTAATGCCAAGTCAACAAGAAGTCAACATTTATGTGTGTGACAGGAATCCATTATGCCACGGTCAGCAGAGGAAGTGTAAGTGAGTTAGACCACTCAGCCACACTGAGCTGACATTGACATTGATATGTCTGCAGGTAGCACACTGCATGGGTGCTTTCAAGAAACTGTACTTCTGATCCTGGCCAACTTGCAGGGCTTTGTTGGTTCTCTGTCTGAGTGTGTCATGTCTGAGAGGTATTGTATCATCATCATCATCTTCTTCACCACCATCATTATCATCATCATCACCACCACAACATCATCACCATTATCATCATCATCATCAACATCACCATCATCATCACCACCACCACATCATCGCCATCATCATCACCACTACCATCAACATCACCACCATTATCAACATCACCATCAACATCACCACCACCACATCATCATCACCATCATCACCACCACCACATCATCATCACCACCATCATCACCACCACCATCATCATCATCTGAAAAATTCAGGGTGCCCAGTCATCATAGTGCCTGGACTTTTTACTTCATGCCTAATTTTCAATCATTGTCTTAACGTGTACTGGCAAAAACATGCTGGCTCCTGAGACAAAGGGGCTGGCTCATGAGTTATGATTAGGTTTTTCTGCTGATGAATATATGTTTGCTAGATGCATCAAACCAGAAGACTGCAATTTTGTTCACACCTATCATTATTATGTGCCACGCTGATGAGCATGAGCCGTCGTGTTTTCCCATCTCACACGATCACCAGTCATGGATAAGCTCTGTCTTTTTTTCTCGATTATGCCATTTGGTCAAGCCTTCCAGATATTTACTTCTCTGTCTTCCTCCTCTTCTTTTCCCATCAATCTTGCTAGTTGTCACCAAGTTCTCCAGTTTATTTCTTCTCATCCACAGAATCTTGATTGTCTACGTCCAATTTTTCTAATCAGTTTGCGGTTTTCATCTGCTTCTTGTAGGACTTGCTAATTTATTTTTCTGTCTGTTCATGGTATTCTTTGCATTTTCCTCAAAAACCACATTTCCTCTGCCATGAGATGTTTTCCAGCATGTTTGCTCATTGTCCATGCTTCACATCCGTACAAAAGTACATCACACCTCTACTGTTCTTGATTTCTGTTTCAGGAAGTGCGATTTGTCTGTTATTATGAAAATGATTCCTTCTGAGCTTTTGATTTTGAGTCTGTTGACAATTCTTCTTCTACTGTGACTGTTTGCTATGTGTGGTGCATAACATCCATTTTATTGCGTAGGTGTCCGCTATATAGTCCCGTGTCACTGAGGTCAACATCTTCCGACTTTGACCGTTGAAGTTTCCTTTCTGGATTCCTCCTGCCATAGATCCTGGGCTTCTGCCTACCAACATTCTCTGTCGGGCTTTAACAATAAAGCAGCTCTGTGGTGAAGGGGTTATGGCCGCAATTCATAATCCCGCATACTTCTTCTTCTTCTGCGTTCATCCGGATTTTTTTTCCGGATGTGACTGCGTTGTGCCTGTTTACAGCAGAGCTGCGTTCTTGCGCCGTTAGGCAGACACATCCGACTTCTGCGGGCATTTGTTGACCGGGTTAACCTTCCCGGGGGTTTCTTAGGACGTTTGAATCTCACTGTTGTGGTGTTATCCCCCATCCTAGCTGGCCCATATAGAACAGCCAAAGACATCCTGGTCAACCCTCAAGGGAAGGCAGGGGCAGACCATGGGCATTCCCCGCCATCCAAGGAGGCTTCCATACTTGCAGAGCCATCACACAGCGCTCTGGTACTGGGCTCACCCAAGGAATCGTCACGTCCTGCACATGGCTGCTTAGCCTCACTTCCGTATATTGGGCCTTCCGTTCACCATAGGCTGTTCCTCCGGAAACCAGAAGAATGCAGTCTGCAGATGACATCCACACAGTGAGCTTTCGATTAAGACTTTCCACATAATGGATTTGCTATCCAAGCAATATTCCATTTCGTGCCACTAGGACACTTTTTCCACCTTTTATGAAGCCCACACAGTGAGCTTTCGATTCGGACTTTTCACGTAATGGATTTGCTATCCAAGCAATATTCCATTTCGTGTCACTAGGACACTTTTTCCACCATTTACGAAGCCCACACAGTGAGCTTTTGATTCGGACTTTCCACGTAATGGATGTGCTATCCAAGCAATATTCCATTTCATGCCTCTGGGACGCTTTTGTAACCGACATACCTGTGGTATGAAGTGTGGCAGTCTAAATACATCTTCATGCACCTTTAGATGTCAACCTGAATGTAGTTAAAGTAAGCTGTAGTCAACTTGAGCTTGTTGATATCTCCATAGAGCTTGTCCTCAAATGAAGCAGGCGTGGGCCAAAATATCTTTCTCTGTTCTGCATATATTGGGCACTCCTGCAGCAAATGTTTAGCTGTCATTTTACCAGTTCCACAATTACATTCATCGGTATCTCCTATCTTTAGTTTATTGAACACGTGGTATTTCAGCCTGTTATGTCCTGTGCGGAGTCTGAAGATTGCTACTTGTTCTCTTCGGTCGAGTTTGTAATATGCATCATCCTTCTGGTGGCCTGGATGCTCTGATTCCCATTTGGTTCTATAAGTGCTTTTTATAAACCTTTTTGCCTCATTATAGGTTATGTCTATGTCAGGCTGTGGTAGTCGTCCACCCTCTTTTGCTAGTCTGTCAGCCTCTTCATTTCCAGGTATACTGCAATGTGATGGGATCCACTGTATTACAACTTTTTTGGATTTCTGGCATAGACCATGGAGTGCTGCTCTTAGGTCAGCTAGTTCTGTGCTGTTTTTGCTCTTCAGTATTGAGACAGCTGACTTTGCATCTGTGAAGATAGCTATTTGCTTCTCTTTATTTTCCTCCATCAAGAGCATTTCTGCTGCAGTTTTCAGAGCCTCTACCTCCGCTTTGAAGTTACTTGAAAATTTTCCAGTTGCCACTGAATGTGTTTTTTTCACTCCATTTTTTAAATTTAGGAGAATTCCTCCTCCTCCATTCTCTACTGAATTTTTGGCTGATCCATCTGTATATGCATGGGTCCAATTGCTGCTTGGGTAATGTTCTTTTATGTAGTTTAGGGTTATTTTCTTCTTTCGGTTTCATGCTGAGTGTTCTTTTTCTCAATACCAGGAATGTTTTCTATCATCTCAGGCAGTTGCTGCTGTCTCCAAGCTGGGAACTTGTGTGCATTGTAAATGGGTTTGACTGTTGATATGTTAAGTATGGGATCTGCCCTAATCTTTCGTTTTGCAGTTTCTACAAAGTTGCTACGCTTCAGTCTTCCCTTTTCCAAAACCATTAAATCCTTTTATACATAGGGTGGTCTGTCAATCTTCTAAATTTTTCTGCTTGTTGCTGGGCTCTGCTATCTCTTCTATCCTGCATTGGTTGTAAACAAGTGATCTTTTCTAGTTCATTAATAGGCGTTGTCTTCAGGCTTCCAGTTATGATTCGCATTCCTTGGTTTTGGACTCTACTTATTTTGTTAAAGTTTGACTTAGCTGCTGTTGCCCAAGCTGCAATGCCATATTCCAGTACTGGCCTCACCCGTCCAGTATATAACTTCTTGAGAACTTTCTCATCTGCTCCCCACGTTGTACCAGCAAGCTTTTTCATGATTGCCATTCTCTGCCTTGCTCTTGTTCGATTTTTCTCAACCTGCGTCTTCCATGTCAGGCGACGATCAAAGGTGACTCCTAGATAGTTTGGATTTTCTTCATGGCGCAATATTTTTCCATTCAATACCAGCTTAGGTTGCTGAGTTTTATTTGAGAGGGAGAACACTGTGCATGTTGTTTTCTCCTCACTTATCTTCACTAGCCATGATTTTGACCAGTCCTCTAGCGCTAATAAGGCTTGCTGTATTCTGCTGTTAGCTGTACTAATATATTCTTCAGATGTCCATATGGCTAGGTCATCTGCAAAGGAGGATGTGTGTACTCTGGCTGGAAAATTTTCTGTAATGTCATTTATATATGCTAGGAATAATGTTGGTGAAAGAACTCCTCCTTGGGGGACACCTTGCTCCAACAGCATCATTTTGCTGGTTTGTCCTTGTACTTTTGTCCTGGCAGTTCTGTTCTCAAGGTAGTGGCTGATCCATTTGTACATTTTCCCACAAACATGCATTTTTTGCAGTTTTACTTTCAGTCCTTCCTTCCATACTTTATCAAATGCTTTTTCTAAATCTATCCAGACCGCTAGTGTGTGCTTTTTCTCTTGGAAGGCATCCTCTATTTCCTGAGCTATATAGGTTATTTGATCTTCAGTGGATCTGTACTTTCTGAATCCTGCTTGGTGTGGTGTTAAGAGTTTGTTTTCTTCCAGATGCCATGTTAGCCTGCCATTGATAATGCGTTCCATTAATTTTCCTACACAGCTAAGTAGACTGATAGGTCGATAGCCATTTGGTTCTTCCAGGTCTTTTCCTTTCTTTGGGACTGGTATTAGTATAGCTTCTTTCCATGCCTGTGGGACTATTCCTCTCTTTCAGCTGTTATTTAGGACTGCTAGTAGTTTCTTCTTTGCCTTGGTGCCTAGTCCTATTAGCATTTCATTTGTGATTCCATCCTTTCCTGGTGATTTCTTCTTTTTTGGGGTATTCATTGCCTGTTCCATTTCTTCCATTGTTAGATTTGCCATCATATATTCAGCTGCTGTCTCTGTATTACTATGATGTATCTGTTTGTCTTTGATTGCTTTCTTTTCGGTTGTAATATCAATGTGGTTTGCATTTGCATAGTGTTCCATTAGTGCATTTGCAGCCTTTTTTCCTGTAAGCAAGGCATTTTCTTGTTTAATTGTTATTTGTTTGTTTCTAGGTCCTTCATTGTTCATGGCTTTCACTAGTTTCCATAGTTTGTTTCCATCCCTGTCAAAATTCAGGTTTTCTGTTTTTTCCCTCCAACAATCTCTTGTTGTTTGATTTCTTCTTCTTCTTCAGCATTCCGAGCCATTGAGGTTCTTTGCTGCAAATACAATCTGTCTCCATTCGTCTCTCTGGTGGACCTTCTCTTGCCAGTCGTTGATTCCAAGTGCTTGTAGGTCTGTAGTGTATATTATCTCTCCACCGCCTTCTTGGTCTACCTCGGGGTCTACGGTCATTTATTTCCTGAGTGTAAGCGAGTTTTGTTTCCCTATTATCTTCCATTCTTTCTATATGCCCCAGCCATTGTAGTCTATTAGCCTTCATGATACCAGTGATTAGCGGGGACTTAAACAAATCATAAATGTCTTTGTTACTTCTTCTTTTCCACTCTCCACTTTGTGTATCCCTAATGGGTCCAAAGATGCGTCTTAAAATTTTGTTCTCAAAGGTTTGTAACAAGGCTTCGTCTCCTTTCGTTGTACTCCAGGTTTCAGAGCCATACAGCACAACTGGTCTGATCAGTGTTTTGTATATTGTGATTTTGGTGTTACGAGATAGCGCATTTGATTTTAGTAGATGTTGTAGTGCATAGTATATCTTATTTCCAGAGTTGATTCTAGTTTGTATTTCTTCCCTTATGATGTTGGAGCAGTTGAAGATTGTACCCAGGTATTTGTATGTTTCCGTTCTTTTAATGGTCATATTATCTATCTGTATGTGGCCAGAGTTTTTAGCCATTCCGTCTCTTGAAATTACCATATATTCTGTCTTATCTTGGTTGATAACCAGCCCCATCTGTTGGGCTTTTTCCTTTAAGTGAGTCAATATTTCTAATGTCTTTTGTTCACTTTGCCCTATAATATCTATATCATCTGCATAACCAAGCAGCTTGGATGTTCCTCCAATATCACATTCCTCCTTTACCTTCCTTACAACTTTCTCTAGAGCCAGATTGAAGAGTAGCGGCGATAGTGCATCACCCTGTTTCAAGCCAGATGTTATTTGGAAGGGGTCTGATTTCCTGCCTTTATATGTTACTATATTATAAGTATCTTCCATGCATAGTTTGGTCATGTTAATTAACTTCCTTGGTATTCCAAATTCCTGCATAACATTCCATAGACTATTCCTATGGACACTATCATAAGCCTTTTTAAAATCCACAAAAATGTTATGGAGATCTCTTTTATATTCCCAATGTTTCTCGGCTATTTGTCGTAAGATAAATATCTGATCTATTGTTGATCTGTTTTGTCTAAAACCCGCCTGGTAGTCACCTAATATGTCTTCTGAATATGGTTTTAGTCTATTTAGTAATACTGCGGATAGTATCTTATAGCTTGTGGACAGTAGTGATATTCCTCTATAATTTCCACATTGGAACTTGTCTCCTTTCTTAAAGATAGGTATCAATAATGACTCTTTCCAGTCATGGGGTAATTCTTCTGTCCTCCAGATTTTTATTATTAGTTCGTATAGCTTTAGATGTAATGCATGGCCACCTGCCTTTATAAATTCAGCAGCAATTCCATCAGTCCCAGTTGCCTTATTGTTTTTAAGTCGTGTGATTACATATAGGATTTCTTCAAATGTAGGTTCTTCAATTTGTGGTTCGCATGTTAGAACCTCTTCCTGTGGGAAAATGTTACTTGGAGCTTCACAATTTAGTAATTCAATAAAATATTCTTTCCATGTGTTGCACATTTCTTCATTGGTATTTATCATATTCCCATTTTTGTCTTTTAAACCATATGTGTTTTGTTGGTGCCCTCGTTTCATTGACTTCAGTACTTTAAAAAACTTTCTGGATTCATTTTTCTGGTGATTAGTTTCCATATCTTTGATTATATTACTCATATATTCTCGCTTCTGCTGTCTGACTATTTTTGTAGCCTCTTTACATTCATTTCTATAATGCTCTTCCTTTTGGATGTTATTGATGTCATTTAACCATACATGTCTGGCATTCTTCTTCTTAGTGACTGCTTCTTCACATTTTTGATTGAACCATCTGTTCTTTCTATACGTGGTTGACACACCGAGACATTCTTCTGCGGTAGATTGAATTGTATTCTTGATGTTCAACCAAGTTTGGTCAACGCTTTCCTCCAAAGGGTTTTGCAAAGTTTCAAGTTTACATTTTATTTCATCTGTAAATTTCTCTTTGACTGTAATGTCTTGTAGTTTTTCTCTGTTATATGTTGGGTGTAATCTTTGTAATTTAGTATAGAAAGCTCTCTTAAGTTTTATTTTAAATTTTGCTCCAACGAGGAAATGGTCACTGTGGCACTCAGCTCCTCTATAACTTCTGACTTGCTGTATGTTTGATGCATTTCTGTTGTTAATTAAAATGTGATCTATTTGATTATAGGTTCTCTTGTCACATGATTTCCAAGTTTGTTTGTGTATATCCTTTCTTTGTAGTCTGGTACTGCTAATCTGCAGTCCTTTGGCTTCTGCCAGGTTGATGACTCTCCATCCATTATCATTTGAAGTTGTATGTAGGCTTTCCATACCGGCCACTTTTTTATTAGTTTGCTCTCTACCTATTTTTGCATTGAAGTCTCCCAGCACAATCAGGATGTCCTGTTTGGGGGTTTCTTCTATGACATCTTCCAGATCATTATAAAAGTCTTCTTTAATATCATCTTCTTTCTCTTCAGTAGGTGCATGTACATTAATCATCGTTATATTTTTCCATTTACCTTTTATTCGTAATTTACTAATCCTGTCATTAAAAGCTTTAAAGTTTAAAATGTTCCCCCATAACTCTTTTTTGATGACAAATCCTGTTCCTAATTCATGTTTATTTTGGGTGTTTCCTCCATATATTATAATCATCCCATTTTGCTCTAAAGTACCCTCTCCTGGCCACCTTATTTCTTGAATTGCTGTGATATCCATTTGATATTCAACCAGCTCCCGGGTTAGTTCTTCGGCCGCTCCAGCTCGATATAGTGTCCGTACATTCCATGTTCCAAATCTCAAAAGTCCTTTAACGTTCCAAGGTCGTTGTCCAGATAAGTCAGTCCGATATCGAGGCTCATGTATTTGTTTCGTAACAAAGAAAGGTTTTTACAAAGGTGGGGATGTTAACCCCACGCTTCAACCCCCAACCTGGAGGACCAGGGTGTTTCTCTTTGTCTGTTCTCTACCCTTTGACCTGTCCGGCTTGGGAGGCCCTGCTGGTAGCTACGCTACCGCCGGCATAGCTCTCAGGGTCATTGAGAAACTCAAGCTCCCCCACCACGACAAGGTGGAAACACCATCGGGGGAGTTTGATTTACTGTTCTTTTATATTTTGCTGAGATGGCTTTGAGAGAGATGTTCGCTTTAATCGTTTGTTCTCTCTCTGCTGTCTTCCTGGCATCTTCAACTTTGTCCTCCAAACTTTGTAGTTCTTCAGTCCAGTATGGTTTGTAATTTTTCCTCGCTCCTCTTGGAATGGACTCAGTGGCTGCCTGTATTATCGCTCTGTTTAGACTTTCCACCATTTGCTTTATGTTGCCATATCGTGTATTTATGTTTTCACAATATTTGTCTGTTAGTATGGCAAATCTGTCCCAATCTGCTCGTTTGTAATTCCAGCGGGGCAAGGGCTTTTGCTCCTGTGGAACATACTCCATATTCATTACAAGCTTGATTGGTCTGTGGTCACTACCTGCTAATTGGTCCAGCACATGGCGATCGATTTTGTGGAGGATGTCTCCTGTGCAGAAAGCTAAGTCTGGAGTAGAAGTGGTAAGCCATCTTCTGGAGTAGAAGCTCGGTGTGTCATCCGCTTTGTTGAGTAGATGGAGATTTGAGTCTATTTCCCAGTCCTCCAATTCATCTCCTCTTTTGTCAGTATCTGGGTATCCCCATCTTTCTGAACGGCTATTAAAGTCTCCGACAATAATGCAGTTTGTGTCAGTTATTTTCATGTTTGAGAGTGTAAGGTCCTTATCTGCTGGGCTATACAGATAGTAGATTCTTATTTTCACGTCCTTTATCATTATATCAACACCTATAATTTCCGTTTGGTTGTCAGAGATCACAGATACTTCGCTGCAAGGTATTGTATTTCGTGTAAGTATTAGAACTCCTCCTTTGTGTCCTTCGCGGTCGAAACGTGTGGCCTGATATCCTCTGACTGAGAATTTATGATTGGCGTTGAGGTGTGTCCCTTGAATGCATGCCACATCTATTCTATCTTTATGAAGACGCTGTGTTAGGGAGTCTTTCTTCTTGTAAACTCCTTCGGCATTCCACTGTAGTATGTTGAGTGTCCGGGGTATTTGGTCAATAGCTCTTAACCTACTCCTCTGTGCCTTGACTCCACAGCACAGGGGAAGGTGACCACCAGTAGTCATGGGTGGACCCCTCGAGGCAGGGGGCCCGGTACTATCGCCTCCTGATGGGACTTCACGGGATTAGCACCATAACGATTAATTTTGATTTGTGACATCATGAATTAAGTTACGTTGCACTGCTTTGTCAAGCCTGAGGCTCAGTACATCCGATTTCGACAAGCATTTATTCGGGATGCTTTCCCTAGCCTTTGACTGTCCCCAGTCTACCTACAAGGCAGCAGGTTTTACGTTGCACTGCTTTGTCAAGCTTGTGGCTCAGTACATCCGATTTCGACAAGCATGTATTCGGGGTGCTTTCCCTAGCCTTTGACTGTCCCCAGTCTACCTTCAAGGCAGCAGGTTTGTGTGTCTCTATGTCTGGTCCCTCTCCCTTGACCTGTCCGACATGGGTGGCCCTACCAGTAGCTGTGCTACCGTCGGCATAGCTCTTGGGGTCATTGGGACGCACAAGCCCCTCTACCTCGTCACGGTGGACACACAGCAGAGGGGATCCCGCATACTATATTTGGAACACAGCAATTTGGCAGTAGACCACTGTGCCTTGCTTTTCATACAGTGGTATGAGTGTCAGTTGTTCAGAAAGCAATGAAACTACTGAGCATAAATTTGCCAAGAAATCACGAACAGCCAAAAAATGCTGGGATTGACTGTGACGTCCTGTAAAGGATATGAACCAACTTTTAAGACCAAAGTACCTTAGGCTCATGGAGAAAACATCACCAGCTCATGCCTGATCTAGCCTGTCCGTATCTCCTGTGTGGCACCATGACCTCATCATCATCATCATGTGCCATGACTGTAAGCATGGGCGGTCATGTTTTGCCATCTTACACGATCACCACAGTCGTGGATCAGCTCTGTGTTCTTGTCCCAACCATGCCATGTGGTCAAGCCATCCAGATATTTACTCAGTCACTTGCTGACGATCTGGAGTCACCTAGTTCACATGACTACCCCTACCGGGCGAGGCTGCACTTATGGAGCATCCATTTATACCATTTCTCTGATCTTCTATCAAACTACAAAACATGACTTTCTTGGCATCAGTAAAGAAGGTAGTTTGCCATTGCTTTCCTTCTCAGCAGTGACCATCCATACTGGTCAACGGCTTTAACCATTGTCTCCCAAATCCTGACCTGGATACATCCTAATATGTATCAGGACAGAAGCGAAGGTCAGTACGGGTCTTGCACACTCTATTGGTTTCTGAGCTTAGAATGGGGAAGGAGTGCTCTGCAACACACTTCCTGCGGTGTGGGTCCAGAGAAAAAACTCTCAAACAGTCTGACTCTGGTAGATACCAGCCCCTTTCTGGACTTAGACAACCAGACTGCAACTGATACCATAAGTATTGGGACTCTTTGCTGACTGTTGAAGATGAGGACAGCACATATAGGAAATGTCCTGAGTGCTGTGATATCAGTTCTTAACTCAATTAAACCTGAATGCTGATGCGTCGGACTGAAAAGAGTTAAAACTCAGTCTTCCATGGAATTCACAACCAACCAACTAACAGTATGAAAATTATATAAGAAACGCAGGTCAGCAAGGCAGGATGGATAAGAACGCATGTTCTTAAAGATCCGGTGTGCTGAAACTGAGGTAAGGGGTTCAACCCTTACACTGGACAGTTGGACTAAAATGTTGACCTGTCATCCTTGATTTGTAGATGTTAATTACAAGTACCTCTGAAGTCAGAGTGGGTTTGCCTGATGGCGAGGGACCTGTTAATAGGTAAAGCTAATCCACACACAAAATATTCAGTCCAGCACCACAAATAGTAGTTTGTATGGATTAAGCTTGACTTTAAAGCAAACGAGCGCCCAAAAAAAAAAATATGAGAAACATTTGACTTTGTTCTACACTTTTGCAGTTTATTTCTTTATTTAAATTGTATTTTTCACCCGTCTTGTCTGTCCTTCTTTGTCTTCTTCTTCATTGAAGATTGGCACTTATTTAAGAAAAGGACACAGTGGTCAGTGTACTCACTAGACAATATAAATATTGAAAGCTGTGGTCTCATAACCTTCACATTACTTCAGCGCAGCACTGTGGCCATGTGGAAATGGCAGGTTCAAATCCCCGCCCGTGTGGTACCAGGGCCAATAAGGGAGGCCAGGAATGTGAACACTGACCTCATATGTGTGCCATACAAGGCAAGTAAGGAGGGTTGGCATGAGACTGGATACCTCAACCCATAGATAAGTATGAATACAATTTGGTGGAACTGCGGTAAAGCTGTGAAAGTGTAAACAATATAAAATGACACAAAGTAGTGCAGCTTTACATAACAGAGTTAAGACACATACAGAACGATTGCGGCGATTAGCCTTCATCAGCAAACAAACACATTCACAAACACAACATACAGTCAAGGAGAACTCCTGTGACTACATTAGAAGGTGATGACAGGACGAGAAGAACAAAAGCATGGAAAAATGGAAGCAATGAAGAGAAAATGAGAATTGAAAAAAATGTTAGTTGAAGAAAATGTTGAAAAAATGTTAATAGAGAAAAATCAAATGGTCAAATCAGAGGTCAAATGGCCGAATGGATAAGAACTCCTGTTCTTAAACATCCGGTGTGCTGATGTCAAGGTAGTGGATTAAACCCCTACACCGGGCAGTTGGACTAAAATGGTGACTTCTGATCCTAGACTTGGGGATGTAAATTACAAGTCCTCTGAAGTAAGAAAGGTTCGTCTGATGCGAGGGGCACTGGTATTAGGGAAAGCTAATCCACATGCAAAATTCAGTCCAGTGCTACTAGAAGTAGCGTCTATGGACTACGCTTGAGTTCAAAACGAATGAGCGGCACACACACACAAAATCTCCATTTCTGTCCATTGTCTCTACAAGTGCAAATGAATACCTATGAATGTATGTCTATTGCTAGTTTTGCTCATGACATATTAGCTTCTTGTCTTTTTTGTTTCATAAATAAAATGGATTCTTCTTTTCCAGCCACACCAGAAGATTGCTGTGGACGGGGGGAATTTGGGAATCTGTTGATTTCACACTGCTGAAAGGTACCATTTCTGTCATATATTATTGTTTGTGTTGGAGGGTTATTGCTCTTGAAACATCAAGTCAAAGTTGGTTAGTCAAGACTGGAGTGTCACGTGGGAAGAGAGTGAAGAATAGTTATCTAACACTGAGCTGGTGTTGACAGCCACTACACACTGAGGGAGATGAGATTTCTGCTCTTATGGACTAATAGTTCATTGTGCCACATATGTTAACCCGGGACTGCCACAGGGATCTGCAGTCTCACCGGTGCTTTTTAATGTGTATACGAGCAAGATTGCAAACCTAGAAGCACCAGGGGTTTGAAGAATACTAACATTTGCAGATGATATTCTTGCATATAGGCAGGGATAGGGAGCAAACAGCCTAGGAGTTACAGGCGACAGTAGATAAAGTGATTGACTGGTGCACAGAAATGAGTGCTGTCATCCACCCGGAAAAGGCGGCGGTTTTGTGGTGCTCTCTGGACAACAGGATTGTAAGAGCTGATGTCCCAAGCCTCGCGATAGATGGTAGAAATGTCAGCAGAGAGAACAAACTGAAGTATCTGGGGATCACATTTGACAGGAGCCTATCCTTCAAGGACCATGTGGAGACGGTTGTGACAAGATCTCAAAAGGGACTCAGTGCACTTAAAACTATGGCTGCAATGGACACAGAGCAGAGAAAGCTTTTCACACTATACCAGCACTTGATCCTCTCAGTAATTGATTATGGATTGGGTCTGCTCACTGTCTCAGAGAGTCAGCTGGTGAAGTTAGAGCGCATACAGAACGAAGCTATGCGGGTCATTCTGGGATGCACTAGAGACACCCCAGTAGTGTGTATGCGTTACATCCTTGGTCTGCCGACTGTTGCTGGTAGGCTCAAGGTGATGCAGGCGAAGGCATACCTCAGAGTAGCTGCAGACACAGACCACCCACTGCATGAGGCGCTGGACGCAGTTAAGGGTCAGCGACTGATAAGAGGGAAATCATGGATGGCTCAGGCGGAGGATACGATCAGACAGGTGTGCCCCTTGGAGAACATTAGGCGTGGAGAGGAGTGGGTCAGAGTGCCAGCGGAGCAGTCAGACTTGTGCAGAGTTATAATCACATTAAGCCGGGAGTGCAGGGAGTGGCCAGCAGGGGCCACGGAAGTGGAAATCCAGCAACTAATTCAGGACAATGCTCACTCAGGTGATATGATTATCTACACAGATGGTTCGGTGTCAAGAGGTGAGAGAAGTGGCTGGGGGTTCATAGCCAAAGCTAATGGTCGATGTTTGGGGCAGGAGAGCCTGGCATATGATACCACAACATCCAGCTTAAGAATGGAGGTGGAGGCAGTCACTGCGGCTCTCCGCTGGATGGAGAATACGACACACACACACACATCGTGATTGTAACTGACTCAGAAAGCATGCTGACGAGGGTGAGGACGGGCAGGCTTCGTGCGGAGTGGCTTGCTTCGCTTCGGAGGTCACAGGTGACAAGCATCAGCTGGATCTTTTCTCCGGGGCATGCCGGTGTGCTGGGAAATGAACAGGCGGACAGATTGGCTGGCTCTGCAGAACTTGGTGGAGTATTGATACATGACAAGGCAGATGTGGTTGCGGCCTTGTGGGAGCACGTGCACACCTCGGAGGAGCAAATGGATTACCATGGTCTGGCAAGAATGAGACAGCGAGGAGTGACAAGGGGATCTGGCCGACGCTCAACGCTCAGAGGAAAGGCGAGACGGACTTATAATCAGATTGATACTGGTACTATTAGTGTTGGAACTCTTCGCTGGCTACTGAGGATGGGGACGGAGCACTTATGGGAATGCCCCGAATGCTGTGATGTCGATTCCTAAATCAATCAATCAATCATTAGTTCATTGTGCAATGAGGATGATCTGTTGACTAACTAACTAATTGGCTGACTGACTAACTAGCTAATTGGCTGACTGACTAACTAACTGGCTGAGTGACTAACTAACTAACTAACTAGCTGGCTGACTGACTGACTAACTAACTGGTTGACTGACTTACTAAGTGGATGACTGACTAACTGGCTGACTGACTAACTAACTGGCTGACTGACTAACTAACTGGCTGACTGACTAACTAACTGGCTGACTGACTAACTAACTGGCTGACTAACTGAATGGCTGACTGACTAACTAACTGGCTGACTGGCTGACTAACTGAATGGCTGGCTGACTAAACCTGTGTAAGACTTGTGTCTTAATTCTAAAGCCTGAGGCATTGGCTGTGAAGTCGTTTGAACTCAGAAGAGACGGACTTGCATGTATTGGAGCGGAGTTGGTGTAGTGACTTCTAACATCCCGGTGCCGAAGTAACATCATCATGGGGACTATGTTGATGAACTCTCCTTCCCTTCTCCAAGCTCGGAAAGAAGCAGGGTGTGCAGGACCGGTGCCAACACTTTATATTTGCGCAGAGCCATGGTGATCCTTGAAATGTTGGCTAGACTGTGGCTAGGTGACATCATGTAGAGGTGCTCCAGTGACTTGACCAATGTGAGGCCTGAAGCCTATCTTTCGGCCCCTTTGGCCCTATTGCTTGTGTAAAAGAGACCTCGTCATGTGACATCATCTTCCCTGTTTGTGTAAAAGAGACCTCGTCATGTGATATCATCTTCCCTAGTGTTTGTGTAAAAGAGACCTTTGTCATGTGACATAATCTTTCTTGTTGTTTGTATGTAAGAGCACCTTTGTCATGTGACATAATACTCCCTATTTCTTGTGTATCAGAGACCTTTGTCATGTGACACCATCTTCCCTGTTGTTTATGTATAAGATACCTTTGTTGTGTGACATCATATTCCCTATTGCAGGTCAGCATGGTCAAATGGATAAGAACGCATGTTCTGTGTGTGTGCTGATGCCGAGGTTAGTGGTTCAACCCCTACACCGGACAGCTGGACTAAAATTTTGACCTATCGTCCTTGACTTGGGAACGTAAATTACAAGTACCTCTGAAGTCGGAGTGGGTTCGCCATGGCAGGGGGCATTGTTAATAGGGAAAGCTAACCCACGCCAAAATTCAGTCCATCACTACTATAAATAGTGTGTATGGATTACGCTTTAGTTCAAAGCGAGCGAGCGAAAAAAAAAATAATTCCCTATTGCTTGTTTAAAAGAGGCTGAGAACTTTTCTTAGCTTGTACTTATAATCCCGGTGGTCTGTGGCTAAGGGCTTGCGAGCACAGTTTGTGAGCCCATATACCCGGGTTCGAAACATGGTGGTGCTGGTTTTTTCGAAAAAGGTATAAGAGCCGGTCGTTCAGAAAGCAATGGCAAACTACTGAACGTAAAATTTGCCCAGGAATCACGAACAGTGAAAATGCTGGGGTTGACTGCTACGTCCTGCGAAGGACATGCAACTTAATTTTTTTTTTTAAAGCTTATAATCACCAGAAGTATACTCATAATGGTGGCTTGGGTGGAAGTTTATATGAAGGTATCAAAAACTCTGACAATTCTTTGTTTCTGAGTTTCACGGGTTGTTGATATAGAAATTAGCCTGGAACATCAGAATTTCCAGGCATCTGGATATTACGTGTAGAGAACCCATGGCCCACTAGAAATACAGGGATGAGTAAGATTTCATTCATCTTCCATGAAGCAGGGACAACCTCTTCCCCCAGATCTGTTGGGTTTTTTCCCTCCGCGTCTTCCCTCAATTCTAGAAGGGATGGAAATAGGTTCGCAATGTGTTGGAAAGACTGGAACTTGCTCGTTTTTGGTGATTCATTCGTTAAGTGTGTCAGTCTCAACACTTGTCCATTTTGTGTTCGCTGAAGCACTTGTGATTCATATGGCCAAGCCATTGTTGTATAAACAAAAAGACATGATTGTCAGTTTAAAATGACAATGGCAGACAATTTACAATACCATGGGAATTGTGTATTGAATATTTCAGCTTGAGGGATTTATTAGTTAGTTAGTCTTTCCTCTTGAGCCTAAGGCGGCGCATAGGGCAGAAGTCCTGTCTCTCCATGCCTGGCGGTTCGCTGCTATCTGTTGTAGATCTTGGATATTTACTTGGCCATTGAATGAGCCTTCTCTAATGATGGTTCTACGCAGGGTCTCTCTTGGTCTTCCCCGTTTTCTTTTCCCTACCGGTGACCATATGAGGGCTTGGTAGGGGAGTCTTGTCTTGTCCATTCTGAGTACATGGCCGATGTAGTTCCAACGGCGTCTTCTTATGAAATTGGATACTGTATCTTGCTTAGTCTCTTGTCTTATTGCGAATTGGTTCTGAAGTCTGTCCAGTGGATGTTTAGAAGTCTTCTAAGACATTTGTTCTCAAAATTGTCTAATTTTTTATTTAAAGCTACCGTTGATTTCCAACTTTCACATCCATACGTTAACACTGGAATCACACAAGAGTTGAAGATTTTAAGTTTTGTGTGTTTGCTGAGTGTCTTTGACTTCCAGATGTTTGACAGTTTATTGAAGGCACTAGATGCCAGTGCGATTCTAGATGATATTTCTGGTGTTGAGTGTTGAGGGATTTATTATTGTGCTTTATTTTATATTGTGTGTCCTTTGTGGTATGCACTTGATGAGATGCAGCAAAATATGCCAGGCAATAAATTATGCATCCTGTTATTTGTGTCTTTGTACAAATTCACTACGGGGGAAACATTGTTTTGAAATCATCAACTGTCATGCTAATTGTGATCTGTCACCATCTGCAGACAACAAGCAGTGCACGCTGAGGAAGTTGAAGGACACGTTTGATCTGGCGCAGGACGCTCTCGTGGAGATGGAAGAGGTGAGGCTTTGTCTTTGTTGTTGCTGGGAAGAAGTTTAAAAACAATTAAATACAACTACAGGTAATTGCACACACAGACAGAGAGAGAGAGAGAAATCAAATGTGCAAATGTTATAAAACGAACTAATGGATTTAAACACGGAAGCCACAAACTGTACTGCATGATTTATTACCTGGCATATTTCACATCATCTCATCAGGTTCATACTGCAGAGTTATAAGGGAGTTTGTAAAGTCTCACTATACTTTGTATGTAGAACAAATTTAAAAAATGAAGTACATGATGTCATAAAAGAATGTGCTCTGCAGTCCATCGTGAAGCAATATGCAGCGAATGGCTGTCATCTGTTGGAGTAATTCTTTGCACTCCAAACAGAATGGTGCTATCAAGAATTGTTCAAATTTGTTCTACATACAAAGTGTAATGAGACTTTACAAGCACCCTGTATACCATATATAAAAAAAAGTCGACAGGGTCGACTTCATTGCACCGGGTTTTATCCCATATGGCTCGGTCTCTTTCCGCAGCACGGAAAGTGTCGCACAAAGCATGAACTCCGTAGCTTTTAGCGACGACCCACAGGAATCTCCGAAACATTTAACTCGTAAACCGAAGGACTCGGCCCGGAATCGAACCCACGACCTTCGGAGCATGAGTCAAACAGCTTGACCACTTCGCCACAACATATGAAGTGAAGAAATTAATAAAACTTAAGCTGAAACAATTAAAACACATGGTCACGGGTATTGTTCGAATGTGGATGTGCAGTATGCACCTGATGAGATGCCACAATATATGTCAGGCAATAAATCGTGCAACATGTTATTTGTGGCTTCTGTGTTTACATTCACTGAGGGAATGCACTGTTGTGAACCTAATGTATGTTCTTGCTCCCCAGGCAATAGAAAACGAGGGCGAGCTGGACGACTTTATGCAGGATGCAGAGAAATCAAATGCTGATGTGTGGTCCGAGCAAGATAAACAAGTGGCCCTCACCTGCACTGGGATGGTAAGTTGCTGACTTGTTTGTTACAAATACCGGGTGTTTGTAAAGTCTCGCTGTACTTTTTATACTTGGAAAAATTAAGTACATGACGTCATAAAAGATGTGCTAAAAACTTCATTAAATTAATTACAATAGTCACTGCTATGGTCTAACGCTGTTTTGTGGAAGCAGCAAAGTACCAGGCATTCATTATAACTAGGTGTTGGAAATGTCCACCACAGGCTTTAAAACATGACCTGTACACGTCTCTTCATATTGTCAATTACCTTCTGCAAAGTCTGTTGTTATTTCTTGAATGGTAATTCTGATTGGCTGGTCTCCGTGGCCAAAGGCTTGCGAACGCATTTCGTGAGCTGCTTACCAGGCGTTCGAAACACAGTCACGACCGATTTGTGCAGCAGACCGTGTCGCGTTCTGTTATAACGTGTTGGTATGGGAGCCGGTCATTCAGAAAGCAATGGCAAACTACTGAACGTAACATTTACCTAGTACATCAACGGCAGCTGAAAAATTCTAGTGTGGACTACAGCATCCTGCAAGGGATATGCAACATTTAAAATAAAAATTCTGGTTGCTTCTTTCAGGTCCTCAATTGTGTGTACATTGTGTACACATTTCCTTTCAAAACACCCCATATATAATCTAGTGGAGTTAGATCTGGAGAACCAGCTGGCCAAATTCCACATGATATGTGATATGCAAACATGTCTTCCAAAAAAAAACTGTTTCTTCTGTTGATAACACTATTCTGTTTGGAGGACAAAGAATTACTCCAGTAGATGACCGCCATTTGCTGCATTTTGCTTCATGATTTATGTGGAGCATATTTTTTGATGACATCATGTACTTCATTTTTCATATTTGTTTTACATACAAAGTGAGACTTTACAAACACCCTGTATATCAAAAGATATGCCTGACAAAACCGCACGTGGCAAATTTGCAGGCCAGAATATAAGAAAATCTGGTTCTGTAGGCCAGCATAAAATGAACTTGTGAATCTGTAATAGCTGTTTCCATCCTGTCTCTGGAGTTTTATATTAATTGAAATAGGGGGAAATCAATTACATAGCTGGGTTTGAAAGCTGTCTGACTTACGTTGTATCTGTTTTAGATATAAGACTCTCCATCTATTTCTATATATATATATATATATATATATATATATATATATATATATATATATATATATATATATATATATATATATATATATATATAACTTTATGAATCTTGCTCTGTCTGTCTCTGCTTCTTTCTCTGTCTCTCTCTGCATCTGTGTCTGTCTCTTACCTCTGTTGCTGTCTCTGTCTTTCTGTTTCCTCCTCTATGTTTCTCTGCCTTTCTGTTTCCCTCTCTATGTTTCTCTGCCTGTCTCTGTCTTTCTGCTTCCCTCTCTATGTTTTTCTGCCTTTCTGTTTCCCTCTCTATGTTTCTCTGTCTGTCTCTGTCTTTCTGCTTCCCTCTCTATGTTTCTCTGTCTTTCTGTTTCCCTCTCTATGTTTCTCTGCCTGTCTCTGTCTTTCTGCTTCCCTCTCTATGTTTCTCTGTCTTTCTGTTTCCCTCTCTATGTTTCTCTGCCTGTCTCTGCCTTTCTGTTTCCCTCTCTATGTTTCTCTGCCTTTCTGTTTCCCCTCTCTATGTTTCTCTGCCTTTCTGTTTCCCTCTCTATGTTTCTCTGCCTGTCTCTGTCTTTCTGTTTCCCCTCTCTGTGTTTCTCTGCCTGTCTCTTTCTGTTTCCCCCTCTATGTTTCTCTGCCTGTCTCTGCCTTTCTGTTTCCCTCTCTATGTTTCTCTGCCTGTCCCTGCCTTTCTGTTTCCCTCGCTATGTTTCTCTGCCTGTCTCTGTCTTTGTTTCCCTCTCTATGTTTCTCTGTCTGTCTCTCTTTGCCTTTGTCTCTTCCTCACCGTCTCTTCCTCACTGCCTATCTCTCCCTGATTCTCTCTGTCTCTCTCTGACTGTCTTTCCCTGTCTCTCTCTGACTTTTCCATGCCTCTCTGATTCTCTCTCTCTTTGCCTTTCTCTGTCTCTCCTTCACTGTCTCTCTTTGCCTCTCTCTGTACTCTTCCTCGCTGCCTCTCTGTCTCTCTGCATAGGGCATCATCAGATTATACATATGTCATGAAACTGTCCCTGAACTCCCTTAAACGATCCTTTTTTAGTGTCTCATTAGGAACCCGTGTGTGGGCTGTATCATCGTCATAAGATTTAATATATGTACGAGATCTCCACATATCTCAGTCCTTAAATGTTCTGGATCTGAAGATATTCCTTCATGCCACTATCCCACTCGATTTCTCTCTGTCTACCCCTGACTCACCTACCAGTGATCTTTCCAGTTGTCATGATATTTTCCAGGCCTTCTCTTTTAATTACCTGACCACAGAACACTATTCATCTCCTTCTTAAAGTTATACATCACTGGCACCTGGTCACCTTGACAGACGATTGTTTGTTACACTGCTTCAAAAAAGGCTTAACAGCTCACCCATGGCAGGAACCAGGGATGGAGTTATAGCTCTCCAAAGCACAAAGCCTGGGCTGAATTGTAGAGACCATGAGTTGCCCATGCAGCATGATCCCTCTCTCTGCCTGCCTAGTTTACTCCATAGGAAAGGTAACAAAAATGCATCTGGAACAAGACAAGCTGTGGAAGGTGATAGATCAGCAAAGCAATGCTCTAACTGTCCGCCTATTGGAGCTTCGATCCTAGACCAGTTGCCAACCAAGACTTAGGACCTGGTCTGCCCTGCCATGAGATTTAGCCATAGGTTGCATTTCCTCGCACCAGGACAGGGCTTGTACCTTCCCAACCGCACTCCTCTGCCTGAAGCCATTGGCACAATGTTGGATGTCAGGTTTGTGAGTTCCACCCAACTCGGCGCTAACAGAAAGCAGGTAGTACTGTCTGCTGTCATACAGTAGCTCAGTCATATCTGAGTAAGACCTGACAAAAAGTTGTATATAATGTTCTACTTTCATTAGTTTTGTCCACACATTGTTAGTTACTCTGGTAGTCCAAGGTATTCACAATATTCATCTCCGAAAGTAGCTCTCAATTGCTTCCAAGGTCTTCCTTTTTTAAAGCTGTCGATCCGTTTTTTTAATTAGATTGACTTATTACAAAAGATACTTGTCATTGTCTGTGTGCCATTTTAAATGATAATGGAATCACTTTTTAGTGTTTCATGTTGAAAGAACATTCTGTAAAAATATGTTTAATAAATACTAAGGTCAAAACAATGAAGAACTTGCTCAAGAAAACACAGGAGTGCGTTGAAAAACTGGGTGGAACCGAGACTAGAGAAGGAGTTGCTGTTCTGGATGAACTGGTGGACTTAATATCTGGGGTAAACATTAAAGTTGATGACTTTGTTTGCGGCATCTATGCTCCAGTCAACTGTACAGCTCTTCTACAGAATGTAAGTCATATGTGTGCTGTATTGTCATCATTGTTTTCTTTCGCCGCCAAGCATCGTAGGAAGGAATGGTTGATGTTCCAGCACCAGATGGGTGGCTCTGGATAGTGGTATTCTGTGTGATTGTAAAATGTCTTTGATTTCATCAAATGTAATTTCTTCTTGGGTGTCTTCATGCTTTTGTATCAGTTCTTTGATCTTGCGACAGTGCTGGTAGTTGATGATATTGCATTCTAACTAGATGGCCAAACCATTTGATCTTCTGCCTTTCAATATGTGGCAGAAAGTTAGACTTGCCCAATTCTCAACCTTTTGAAAATAGTTTGTTTTTCGTTCAATCATTCTCTAGCTTATAAGGTGTGTTTCACTAATGGAGCCTGGTCATCTAAAATTACTGGAGAGAGTGAGACCCCTCTCTGTTGTATCTCCACCTTGATGTGATAGAGGAGCCTCATTCATTCAGTAGCATTCCCTTTGCAGAACCTGGCTCCCATAACTACCTTCCGGAAAACCTCTCGATCATAAGCAAGATGTCCCGCGTCCGATACACCCATCTGGAGATCATCTGCCACATCCTGCACCCATCTTCTCTTTGGCCATAGTTGTTATATTTTCTTGGCAAGTTTTGCAGAAGATAGTTTGCCATTGCTTTCCTTCTGGGCAGTGACTGTATTAGTCGGTGGCCATAGCCATACCGATGAGATCATCTGCCTATCGCCGCAGAGTACAAGACCATAACCAACAACAATCTGTTGGCTGCTCTCACACTCCATCCACCATCTGCTTCCATGGCTTCATGTAACCCTGATTGGGGGGCTAAACGAGTATTCCACCTTGCCCAAGGGGTGTCCCGTATAGACTAACGGAGGAAAGGAAGCGTCTTACATCTCTTTTGATGGGGTATCCCCTATGAAAGGAGATGTAAGACGCTTCCAGACATGATGCTGAATGACAGGAATCTAGTGAGGTCATATCAGAGTGGAGCGTGGCCCATGCTTTCAATCAGATTGCAGGCATTGACTGACTAACCAGAAGAATTGAAAACACTCTTGAAAAGAGTCAATCGATTGGAGTCCGTGACAGGAACAGCACGGATGGAAAGTGGACCTGGCGATGGCAAGCGACATTGGCGTCTGGGCGAATGTTGAGTGACAGAATATTGTAGAATAATATTTTAGTATTTAAGATAATAATATGAGTTAGTACCTTGATGCCGCAGAGTACAAGAGGAACAAGATGAGATGAGATAAGAAAATGAGTCAATTTTCTTCGTACTTCAGATCTTGTAAACTCTTGATATTTGTCTTCGCCTTTGTCCACGGTAGACAGCCATGCTAGCAAAGTTGATCATGAACTGTGCTGGTAATGTCGAACCCGGGTTCAACTCCTGGGCTCTTCGCATGTCAAAGTCAGGGAGAGATTGGCCAGCTATCCCTCCTTGCTCTCAGGCCTACAGAATGTGATCACATCACCGACCCATAGCAGGAAACTTTGTGACAATTTATTTGTATTATTAGACTTTGGTAGCCATAAGAATTTGTCTGTAACAGTTCAACAACCCCATTTTCCACCATCCATTTTTGTTAGGTCCTAACCTACTTTTTGTTTGGCCCTGAATCTGTGAAAACACCGTTTGGAGTAGAACAATAACCGTGTGGAATCCAAGCATTTATTACATTTTGAATACATGGATCCGCTTGGTTGTGATCTTCTTCTCTACATTTGCTGTCATCAGATCAGTATATCTTTATGTCTATCCATCCATCATGTGCCATGCCGATAAGCGTGGGCGGTCATGTTTTGCCATCTCACTCGATCACCAGAGTCATGGATCAGCACCTTGGTCTCTTCCCTTCGATCTTGCCAGTTGTCACCAAGTTCTCCAATTCATTTCTTCTCATTACATGCCCAAAAGATTTTGACTGTCTACAGCTAATGTCTTTAATCAGTTTACGATCTTCATTTGTTTCTTGAAGGACTTGTTCATTGGTTTTTC
Source organism: Cepaea nemoralis (assembly GCA_014155875.1). Lineage (NCBI taxonomy): Eukaryota > Metazoa > Mollusca > Gastropoda > Stylommatophora > Helicidae > Cepaea > Cepaea nemoralis. The sequence continues at coordinate 605,461 of JACEFZ010014597.1, forward strand.
TGTCTGTCCATGGTATTCTTTGCATTTTCCTCAGAAACCACATTTCCACAGCCATCAGATGTTTTTCAGCTTGTCTGCTCATTGTCCACGCTTCACATCCATACAAAAGCACAGGTTCTATGTAGCACTTCAACACTCTTTTTCTTGTTTCAATTGATATCTTTTTATTGGTCAGTGTGTTTTTCATCTTTCAACATGCTACATTCGCAATGGCTATTCTTGTTGTAATCTCTACAAGGCATCTCCCATCAGATGTTATGACTTCCGAGATAACTGTACCGATTCACTTGTTTAAGAATATGCCCATTTACTTGTATATTACATTGTGGTATTTCCTTCTTCCCAGTCATGACCATAATCTTTATGTACTTATATTATTATATAATTTCTGTTTGCTGATGAAAGCTTTGTTTCTCCAAAATCCACTTTGTCATCTGTAATTTTCCATATTCTGTTCTCCATTTGTTCTTTACCACAAAATACCCTACTTAGTTTTCACAATTTTCAACGCCTTATCTAATTTTTGTTGGCTCTGTGGCAAAAGGGTTATGGACAAAATTTGTAATCCTGCATACCGCTTTCAAAACACAGCTGCGGACGATGTAGCAGCAGATCACCTTGTGTTAGTTTGTATAATATGGTATGAGTGTTGGTCGTTCAGAAAGCAATGGCAAATGTAAACTTGCCAAGAAATCACAAACAGCAAAATAAATGCTGGAGATGATAAATAAATGCTAAATCTACAACGTCCTGTAAAGGATATGCAACTAACTTCTTAACTGTCTCATTTTGTTTGCTCTTTCTCTCAGGGGAAATCACTAGCAGAACTGACTGAGCAGATTCTCAAGTTTCTAAGGGACAGTACTCTAACTAAAGCAGACGATGCTAAATGGTTGGACTTCTTGTTGCATGCCAGCATGCACAATCTGGATAAATTGAAGGATGTTGTACAGAACAATGTTGGTGAAGGTTAATGTTGGGTACTAAAACTGGAATACGGTAAACTCTTTATTTAGCAAACTACATGGAGATTGGGCATTCACTACTACCAGAAGTTTGTAAATTGTAACATAATGTAGAGGGTAGTTTCTTTTTTAAAAACTCTTTATTTAGCGAACTACATGGAGATTGGGCATTCACTACTACCAGAAGTTTGTAAATTGTAACATAATGTAGAGGGTAGTTTCTTTTTTAAAAACCATTTTTGGAGATTTTTTGATGTAAAAATAAAAATTGAATATATTATATAATATTTAACAGTCAATTTACTGAACGTAAAACTTTCCAAGACATCAACGACAGCAGTAAAATGCTAGTGTTAACAGCGAAGTCCTATTTAAAAAAAAAAAAAAAAATTTAACAGTACACAAATCTTGAAACATAACATCTGTTTTGTGTGTGTGTGTGTGTGTGTGTTTGCTCGCTTTGAACTCGAGCATAGTCCATACACGTGCTACTAATTCTAGTGCGCTGGGCTGGATCAGCTTTACCTGTTACCAGTGTCCCTCGCCATCAGGCTAACCCACTTCAACTTCTGAGGTACTTGTAATTTACATCCCCACGTCAAGGGCAAGAAGTCAACATTTTTATAAGGGTTGAACCCGCTACCTCAGCATCAGCACACTGGATGTTTAGGAATGAGTGCTCATATCCATTCAGCGATGCTGACCTCATAAAATTTTATTCGAGATGCTTTATAAACATTAAAAATAGAATCAATATAGCAAAGGTAGCCATTTACAAAATTGGAAAGATACTCTCCTTTTAAAAATCAGCCATTTGCAGTGAGAAAAACAGTCTATGCTGGCTATATTGAACTTATACTGTTGTATGCATGTAAGGCATGGACAATGAGCAGCTGAGCTGAGAAACATTTCATGGCAGTGGAAATGTGGTTTCTGAGGACATTGCAAAGAATACATTAGATATGGCAGAAAAACCAATGAGACAGCTCTGCAAGAAGGAAATAAAAATGATAAAATTATTAGAGAAATTAGGCACAGACAGTCAGGATTTTCTGGGCACATTATGAAGGAAGATGGAAAACTTACTGACAACTGGAAAACCATATATTGGTTCCCAAGTGTAAATGGAAGGTCGTATATTGGTTCCCAAAGTGTAAATGGAAGGTCATATGTTGGATGACACAGTGTAAATGGGATGTCATATGTTGGATGCCAAGTGCAAATGGAAGGTCATATGTTGGATGCCAAGTGCAAATGGAAGGTCATATGTTGGATGCCAAGTGCAAATGGAAGGTCATATGTTGGATGCCACAGTGTAAATGGGATGTCATATGTTGGATGCTAAATGTAAATGGAAGGTCATATATTGGTTGCCAGTGTAAATGCAATGTCATATGTTGGATGCCACAGTGTAAATGAAAGGTCATATGTTGGATGCCACAGTGTAAATGAAAGGTCATATGTTGGATGCCACAGTGTAAATGGGATGTCATATGTTGGATGCCACAGTGTAAATGAAAGGTCATATGTTGGATGCCACAGTGTAAATGAAAGGTCATATTTGGATGCCAGTGTAAATGAAAGGTCATATTTGGATGCCAAGTGTAAACAAAGGTCATATGTTGGATGCCACAGAGTAAAGGAAAGTTCATACGTTGGATGCCACAGTGCAAATGGGATGTCATATGTTGGATGCCACAGTGTAAATGGAATGTTATATGTTTGGTGCCACAGTGTAAATGGAAGGTCATATGTTGGATGCCACAGTGGAAATAGACATATATTGGTTACCATGGTGTAAATTGAAGGTGATTATATTGGTTCCCAAAGTGTAAATAAAGCTATCTATTTTGGCAGAGTGCAAAATGAATGTCTGTATGTTTGCTGTTACAAATTAAAGTGAAGTATATTTGTTGGTAAAGTGTAAAATGAATGTCTTTATATATATTTGTACAGTGTGGATTCAGCCCTGTATGTTGATTGGTACAATGTATATTACAAGCCTGTAGTAAGCTGTACAATGTAAATTAAAACGTGTGTGTATGTGGTACAGCATTTATTGAAAGAATGTATGTGGTTAGAATGTACAGTTCTCCTATAATGTATTAGTAGCTTTCCTTGAAAACCCTGGCATTAAGCTAAGAAGTTGCCAGGTTCAAATCCCATTATACAGGCTGAGTCGGTACCACTCAGTGGTGTACTGGTGTATGTTAAGGCAGACATGGCCAGGGCCCTTTGGGATGATTGTGTATAGTGTGGAAGAACAGATAGATCACCACTACATGGAGAGAAAGGTGCTGCAGGGAGTTCAGAGGATCTGACTAAAACTCTGGACTCAGAGGACAGGCCAGACAGCACTCAGTGGTGTACTGGTGCATGTTAAGGCAGACATGGCCGGGGCCCTTTGGGATTGTGTATACTGTGGAAGAACAGGTAGATCACCACTACCTGGAGAGAATGGTGCTGCAGGGAGTTTCAGAGGATCAGACTAAAACCTTGACTGCGAGGACAGGCCAGACGGACACATGATCAGACTAAAACCTTGACTGCGAGGACAGGCCAGACTGAACACATGATCAGACCTAAAACCTTGACCCCCGAGGACAGGCCAGACAGACACATGATCAGACTAAAACCTTGACTGCGAGGACAGGCCAGACGGACACATGATCAGACTAAAACCTTGACCCCGAGGACAGGCCAGACAGACACATGATCAGACTAAAACCTTGACTGCGAGGACAGGCCAGACAGACACATGATCAGACTAAAACCTTGACCCCGAGGACAGGCCAGACGGACACATGATCAGACTAAAACCTTGACTGCGAGGACAGGCCAGACAGACACATGATCAGACTAAAACCTTGACTGCGAGGACAGGCCAGATGAACACATGATCAGACCTAAAACCTTGACCCCCGAGGACAGGCCAGACGGACACATGATCAGACTAAAACCTTGACTGCGAGGACAGGCCAGACGGACACATGATCAGACTAAAACCTTGACCCCCGAGGACAGGCCAGACAGACACATGATCAGACTAAAACCTTGACTGCGAGGACAGGCCAGACGGACACATGATCAGACTAAAACCTTGACTGCGAGGACAGGCCAGACGGACACATGATCAGATTAAAACCTTGACTGCGAGGACAGGCCAGACGGACACATGATCAGACCTAAAACCTTGACCCCCGAGGACAGGCCAGACAGACACATGATCAGACTAAAACCTTGACTGCGAGGACAGGCCAGACGGACACATGATCAGACTAAAACCTTGACCCCCGAGGACAGGCCAGACAGGACACATGATCAGACTAAAACCTTGACTGCGAGGACAGGCCAGACGGACACATGATCAGACTAAAACCTTGACTGCGAGGACAGGCCAGACGGACACATGATCAGACTAAAACCTTGACCCCGAGGACAGGCCAGACAGACACATGATCAGACTAAAACCTTGACCCCGAGGACAGGCCAGACGGACACATGATCAGACTAAAACCTTGACCCCGAGGACAGGCCAGACGGACACATGATCAGACTAAAACCTTGACTGCGAGGACAGGCCAGACGGACACATGATCAGACTAAAACCTTGACTGCGAGGACAGGCCAGACGGACACATGATCAGATTAAAACCTTGACTGCGAGGACAGGCCAGACGGACACATGATCAGACCTAAAACCTTGACCCCCGAGGACAGGCCAGACAGACACATGATCAGACTAAAACCTTGACTGCGAGGACAGGCCAGACGGACACGTGATCAGACTAAAACCTTGACTGCGAGGACAGGCCAGACGGACACATGTTCAGACTAAAACCTTGACTGCGAGGACAGGCCAGACGGACACATGATCAGACTAAAACCTTGACTGCGAGGACAGGCCAGACGGACACATGATCAGACTAAAACCTTGACCCCGAGGACAGGCCAGACGGACACATGATCAGACTAAAACCTTGACCCCGAGGACAGGCCAGACGGACACATGATCAGACTAAAACCTTGACCCCGAGGACAGGCCAGACGGACACATGATCAGACTGCTACTGGTTCTATTAGTATTGGGACTCTTCGCTGGCTGTTGCAGATGGGGACGGAGCACTTATGGGAATGTCCCTAGTGCTGTGATGTTGGTTCTTGACTCAGTTCGAAGAAAATTGTTTGAAGGCCAGAGGATTAAGTTCATTGCACCTAGTTTTAATCCATAGAGCTCTGTCTCTATTCCAAAGTGCGGTCTACAAAAAACATTGCACAAAGCATGGACTCCGTAGATCAGCAGCGACACCCAGGAGTGTCTGAAACAATTGCACCCATGAACCAGATGATGGAGTTCAGAATCGAATCCACAACCTTTGCAGCATGAGGCAGGTGGCTTAACCACTTCGCCACAGGGACTGGAATGCACGCAGGAAGTGGTCAGTCTCTCCCTCTGTTCGCGAACAACAAAAGCAGATGTCACTCCTTTTTTTCAGCCACACCCATGACATCGACATAGCCACCTAAGAGCTACACTAATTTACCCGCCACTTTATCAAAGGCCTTGGTATAATCTATAAAGTAGCTTAGTATTTTCTATAAAGCAGACAATGAGCAGAATCTGCAACATTTAGTAGATGCAGTTGTTGCATACAGTGAACATCTAGTGTTAGAATTAAATTGTAAGAAGACACAGGTTATGGTCATTACTAGAAAGAAGGAAATATCACAATGTGATATACAAGTAAATGGAAACATTCTTGAACAAGTGAATCAGTACAATTATCTCGGAACAGTCATAACATCTGATGCGAGATGCCTTGAAGAGATTAGAACAAGAATCGCCATGGCGAAGGTAGCCTTTTGTAGGATGGAAAACATACTGACCGATAATAAGATATCTTTTGCAACGAGAAAAAGAGTGTTGAAGTGCTACATAGAGCTTGTACTTTTGTATGGATGTGAAGCGTGGACAATGGGCAGACAAGCTGAAAAACATCTGTTGCTGTGGAAATGTGGTTTCTGAGAAAAATTCAAAGAATACCATGAGCAGACAGAAAAACCAATGACAAAGTCCTACTAGAAACAAATGAAAACCGTAAACTGAGGACAGTCAAAATTATTTGGACATGTTATGAGAAGAAATAAATTGGTGACAGCTAGCAAGATTGAGGGGAAAACAACAAGTGGAAGGCAGAGAAGTAAATACCTGAATGGCTAGGTCATGTGGCATGGTCGAGTCAAGAACACAGCTGATCCATGACTCTGGTGATCGCATTAGATGGTGAAACATGACCGCCCTTTATCGGTATGACACATGATGATGATGGTAATCTATCAAGTATACGTATGTGTCTTTCTGTGCCTCGTCTGATCTCACCATTAGCGTTCGGAAAGTTTACATTGCTCATATTCCTTTCCCTTCCACAAATCTGTACCCCTCTTCATTAATTTGCATTGTTATTTTCCTTTTGTTCTTCTCATTATAACTTCGAGTAGGAGTTTGGTGACATTGTTTTTAGTTGATTGTATAAAAATCTTTGCATTCAGTTGTTTTAGGTCACTTGAGTATAAAGCTATAAATAAACAGATTTCGGCATTATTTCTAGGTGTGTGGCAACAGATTCATCCGCAATAAATGAGCTTTTATTAGCAGACGATCACATCTGCTTTACAGCGATGAGGGCAGACTGCAACATCATATTGTAGGCTGACTTCAACATACAGCATTTACAATATGAATATAAATTCAACCAAAACTGGAGTCATGCAGGTTAGCAGATCTCGCAGTCCACTAAATATACTGATAAATAGTACACATCTAGTTAAACAATTTAAATATCTAGGAAGTATGATCACTGAATAGACAGAGAAGTGGAAATTAGATGTCAAAAAGCAAGTGCGCTTATATATCAGATGTCACCTATACTGAAACATCCAAATATATGACAGAATATACAATCAAGACGAGAGAAAGAGTGTTGGAGATCCATTGCGGCCAACTTTCATTGTACAGACGGCACCTGATTGATTGAATACTTGTCTCAGATTCTTCCAGTACTTGTAATATATCTGCTGTGAATCTGCCTGACCCAGGCATTCTTCCTTTCTTCATATCCTTGATAGCAATAGTGACTTCTTCGTGTAGTACAGGGTGTATGTTTAATGACTGCAGTGTTTGAAAATATTGCCGGTCTAAGTTTTGTATTTACCTATTATGTCACTTTCTTCTGTTCATTCTGTCCTTTCTCCATCATATAATTCTCTATGTATTTATACCATCTCTGTATCATAGCATTTTAACATCTTTCCTGTCTTTGGTTTCAAACACCCTATATTTAATCATATTTCTTTGCATCATCACATCACTGATCTGTGTGTGCATATTTTTTTTTATCGTTAGCTGATTCAATATCTAAATATAGTATATCGCCAAATGTAACCTTCAATTTTTTTTAATAAGATCTCACGGTTTCCCAGAGGCCAGAGCCGCCTCTTGAGGTCCCCACATCCCTGTTTGTCATTTGGATAACCACCACTGCTGGTGACCTTGGCAAGATCAAATGCAGATACTACACTTAGATCTTAGCCTGATGGTTGAGTTGAGCTAAGAATTGACATCGCTGCACTCAGGATATTCCCATTGCACTCCGTTCCCTCATTCAACAGCCAGTGAAGAGTCTTACTACTAGTCGTTCCCACTGCTGTCTGATTGAAATGTCTCCTGGTCTTCTCTCTCAGTTTTGAGATTCTTCCAGAACTCCGGCCGATCCCCCGTAATCTCATTCTTTCCACTTACGGTTCTCAATCTGTTCCCCCACCTTCTCCACCTGGTCCCACAGGCGCACGACCACCTCTACCTCCCTTGTCCATAGGTAATATACCACCGAGTGGTTCCAAATTGCTGTATGTAGCCGGGGCGCAGTGTTGGGGTGAGCGCCCAACATTGCTTAAATACCCCAATGGCTCGTGAATACATAACCTCTGCAGCAAAAGTCCAACTCCTGGCCTTCACGTGGCGGAACTGTTTTAACTAACAGGAGAAGGGGCGACGGCGAGTATCTGGCGCCGGAAAATAACCAGTGTGCTCTAGATGTGTATACACATACATGCATGTGCAGACACGTGTGTGCGTGTGTACACATCTAAACTCGAGTGAGACCACAGTCTGCTCTAGCAAAGGAAAGGTGCTGAAGACGGAGGCAACCAGCCAGGAGGCGCACCACAGAAATCAGGATGCCACGCAATTACGCAAAATGGAATATGTCGACTGCTGCTAAAAGTTATGGTGCTCGCCCTGCTTTGGACCCCCAGGCAGGTGCAGTGCCGGGCCCTATGTCTCGAAAGGGTCCAACCCCAACTACTGGAGGTCCTTCTCAGATGTCCGGTGGAGCCAGGGGACATGAGAATAGAACAGCTGGCCATACTAAACAAAGACTTAAAATAATGCACTGGAATGCGGAGGGAGTCAGCAACAAAAAAGTAGAATTAGAAAACATCCTGGACAAAGAAAAAGTAAGCATATGTTGCTTGCAAGAAACTCACCTCAACGAAAATATAGCCTTCAAAATCAGAGGCTACCAGTGTTACCGATCTGACCGAAAGGACAGGCGAAAAGGTGGGATACTTACCCTTGTAAAAAATAACATCACTGCTTCCCAAATCGAAGTCTATATGGAAGGGGCTGAGTATCAGACACTTAAACTTAAAACAGGCTATACAGACCTACATCTGATCAATTACTACTGTCCAAGTGACCGCCCACAGGCACTGGACACACTACCATTAACAGAAAAAATGATTGTGTGCGGCGATTTCAACAGCCACTCGCAGAGTTGGGGCTATGATCACATGGACCAGAGAGGAGAGAGACTGGAAGACTGGCAGGATGAGAATAGATTCATCTTGGTTAACAAGCCGTCCGACCCACATACTTTCTACTCGAGATCATGGCACTCTACAACTACACCTGACCTGGCTTTTCATTCACCAGACCTGGAGTGGAACATTACACGAATTGTTGGGAAACAACTAGGTGGCAGTGACCATCGACCAGTCTTTCTAACTGTAGAAAATGAGCTTGTAAGTGAAAGCAGCACCCTCTCGAGGTGGAACTACAAGAAAGCAGACTGGGCAATGTACAAGAATCGCACCAGCATACTGGTTAGAAACCTGAACACTGAGAAAGACATAAATAAAGTAGTTGAAGAGTTTGGGAAATGCATACTACAGGCAGCGCGAGAAACAGTACCAAGAGGAGCCCGTAAACAATATAAACCCTACTGGAGTAGTGAACTGGAACAGTTGCATAATGATGTGGAAGTATGTAGAAAGCAAGCAGAGGCCACACCCAGCCAAGAGCACCACAATAAATTCCAGCATGCAAAAGCCAAATTTCAAAGGGCCAAGCTGCAGGCTAGACGGAAAAGCTGGCAGGAAAAAACAGAGTCTCTGAACTTTGAAAGAGACACAAGGAAATTGTGGAAGCTAATAAAACAACTTAACGATGAGGGCACAGGGAGAAACTCAAAAATTGCACTACATAAAGATGGAAACATCTTAACAAGAAAGCAAGCAGCTGACCATTTTGCGGACTCATTCGCACAAGATAACAATATCAAAATCAGTCCAGAGAAACAACAAGAGATTCAAGAGAAACGGCAACATACAGGACAGAAGGAAATAGTACATGAGGTTCTGGAGGCACCCATCACAATCAGCGAACTGGAGCTAGCCATATCAAAACTGAAAATGAGAAAGTCACCAGGAGCTGATGGTATCTCCAATGAAATGATCAGGAACCTAGGAACAGAGGCCAAAGCAAAGCTGTTGCAGATCTTCAATAACAGTTGGACCTTAGGCAGTGTTCCACAAGCCTGGAGAGAAGCAATCATGATACCCCTCCTAAAATCAGGGAAAGATAGTTCCATTGCCTCTAGCTACAGACCAATTAGCCTCACCAGCTGTCTCTGCAAAACACTGGAGCGCATCATCAATCACAGACTGCAGTGGTACATTGAAAGTAAACACATCCTTGTGCAACAGCAGGCTGGCTTTAGGCAGTGCTACTCTACGGAAGATCAGACAACCTACCTCTCTCAAGAAATTGAGGATGCATTCCAAGAGAAGAAGCTGGTGCTTGCGGCATGGATAGATTTGAAGAAAGCCTTTGACAAAGTCTGGAAAGAAGGTTTGATGAATAAACTGAGAAACTGCAAAGTCAATGGAAGAATGTACAAATGGGTGAAAGCATACTTGCACAACAGAAGAGCCCGAGTACAGATAGACGGACTAAAGAGCAAGAAAGTACTACTGCGTCACGGAGTTCCCCAGGGCGGAGTATTGTCCCCCACACTCTTTCTAATCTTCATCAATGATCTCGTTGCTAATCTACCGCATGGAATTAAAGCCGCAATGTACGCCGATGACCTGGTTCTATGGAGCACAAATGAACATGCATCAGTGGCCACCAGATTACTACAAAGAGCTGTAGATACATTTGTTGCATGGGCAAATAGATGGTGTGTCAGCATAAACACTGACAAGTGCAGCACCACCCTATTTACCCTCTCTCCAAAACAAAAGGCAGGGACCATCCAGATAAATGGAACACCCCTACGAGAAGATAAAGAACCAACATACCTTGGAGTAACATTTGATGGCAGGCTGACATGGAGAAAGCACATCAACAAAGCAGTAGCAAAAGCCAGAAGGAAAATAGCCATCTTGAGAAAGCTAAGTGGAACCACATGGGGAGCCAGTGGGAAAATACTTAGCAAAGTTTATCAACAGAGCATACGACCACATCTGGAATACGGGTCAACTGCATGGTGTTCGGCATCAAAAACCACACAAGAGCTGGACAAAGTGCAAAATCAAGCACTTAGAGTCACCACAGGAGGGATGAGATCAACCCCCATAGTGGAAATGGAGAAGATGGGGAGGACACAAGCACTGAGTGAGCGCAGAGATACGAAAACGCTAATACAAGCAGAAAAGTTCCTCAGCTTGCCAGGCCACCCTATGAAGAACAGATTTGAAAACCTAGCTATGGGGCGGTTGAAAAGAAGTAGTTTTATCCACCAGGCCAAACGACTCTGCAGAGAAACCACCGATCTGCCCACAGTTGGTATCCCCCTAACAACTATTCCAGAGCGAACTCCATGGAAAGATTAGCATAGACTATCATTACAAATCCAGACAAAAGTGAGAGGAATATTTGACAAGGAAGAACAGAACAGTGTGCAGCGCAGAACAGCCACTCTCAGCTTCCTTGATGAAGAATACCCACAGGACCTCTGGATCCGAGTCTACACAGATGGGTCAGCACAAAATGCTGTTCGAAATGGAGGAGCGGGAGTGTACATAGAATACCCAAATAATACCAGGGACACAGCTAGAGTACCGACAGGAAAGTACTGCCATAACTACGATGCTGAAATTGAGGCAATCAAGATAGCAACAGAGAAATTACTAACTACCAGCAATGGTACACAACCTGTGGTGCTATTGACAGATGCAAAATCAGTACTCGAGGCGCTCCTGTCTGGGAAATTGCCAGTACTAAGGACACTACTTTCTGAACTTAGCAGTCAGCATAAGGTCACCATACAGTGGATACCATCCCACTGTGGAGTACCCGGGAAACGACAGAGCTGATCAATTGGCTAAGGAAGGAGCCAAAGAAGAACAGCCTGATGTGCCTGTAACATACCACCAAAAGAAAAGAATGATCAAATCAGTCAGAAAGCCACCAAAACCTGCTCAAGATGACTACCACGTTATGGATAGACCAGAACAAGTCATTATTCTGCGCCTCAGAACAGGGCACAATAGATTACGCAACCACATGTATACAAAATTCAAGATTGGTGAAACAGCCATGTGTACATGTGGATTGGCGTCGCAGACAGCAGAGCACATACTCCAAGACTGCCCAAAATATAACATATCTAGGCAAACATTCTGGCCTAGAGAGACGACAGTGGAAGATAAACTCTATGGGCCGCTGTGTGAACTGAAAAAGACAGTTCAGTTCATACAAGAGACAGCACTGCAGTTATAGACATATTTCAAGCGAACGAAAGAAGAAGAAGAAGAAAAAGAGTCCAATTCTCCACTTGTCTCTTATAGCTAACTGCTACGTTCTGTTAAGAATGAAGTGATACAAGGTTTCATTAAAAAAAAACACAGTTCATAAGGATATTTCATCCTATTTACACATCCTATCACAAAAGCTCATTCTTGTATAGGTATCTATTATACATCATAATATTTCTGCCTTACAAAATCTCAGTTTTATACAACACATCACAACATATATGTGTACCTTTTCGAAATACTTCTTCTTCTCTTCATAAGCGAATCCGCTTAAACCTTTTTCATCACGATCATATATACCAATATCTGATCTCAAGTAAAAAACGCCGTACTCTTCTGATACTACCTCAAACTCCCTATTGTCATCACTAACAGTATTACCTCAACATTACTAATTCTCCACTTTCAACCAACCTGAAATCACTCGCACACGATAGGAAGACAAAGAATCGGTGCGCACCGGAAAGTCAAAGAACTAGAACTCTTCCTTACAAAAAACCACACTCACACTTACCCCCCTATGTCGCCTGAGACTTTATGCAATAAAGTCTAAAACAATTCCTCAGTTCAATTATACCACTTATTATGGCAATTTCACAGTTTGCGCTGCTATCTACAGCATCAAGCATCAACCACCAAAAATATTATTCACTCCTAAATGTCTATATATTACAGACACTACTGATAATATGGCTCTGAACCTTACCTCAACCATAGCAACCTCGCATTGTAATGTCAACCACAAAACACAAACCACTCAAAACCTCCTCCAACATTATAAACATCACCTACTAAAATATAAGCAAATCTCTCCTATACCTCACTCAGGAATACTCCATATCAGATTCCCTATTAATCTCGCCGAAAAACTTCAGCAACCCACTAATGTCCATTTATTATGGGCATTTCACCTAAAACCTTCACTTGTCAATTTATGCCGTTATCAACAGCAACAAAATACCTGCCACTGAACTCATGTCTGTGACCTTCTAACCCATCACTGCATTGCAATCAACGTTATTCTTTATCAGTCCATATATCACGGACCCCCAAAACCTCATGGCATTTAATCTATGTTCGCTGTGACCACAGCACTCCACACTGACAATGTTCATTTCTCACGAACACACTTACCCCCTTTACTATTGTATCCACAGTATATAAAAAAACATGGCATTCAATTCATGTTTTACTATTTGTCTTTACGCTGTCTGGCGCAGCACGTTACCCACTTCTACTTCTTCTACAACCCAGCAATCTCGTGTCACTTATTAAATTTCCATTACATCATGGCACTAAATCCATGTTCACTTCCGACCCCATGGAGACCATGTTTTAAAATTGCCCCACATCTTCTGAATGTAACCCTGCATTCAAAATTCCCAAGGACTCTATTAACTAGTTTCTGTTTTAAAACTTCACCCAATTAACGTCAAAAGAAAAAACTATTTTACTGAAAAGTAATTATTTTAAGAATGGTCAACGGCAATCTCAATTATAAGAAACAGAATCATTATAACTGATAATAAAAAATTTGAAATTAACATGCCAATGTTCAAACGAGGTAAACTTAATAACGGCATAACTCATGAATAATCGAAGATACAATCAGAACAGAACAATATCCCCCCCCCCCCTTGATATTCAAATATGTTTCATATATCCCCACAAAATGAAACAAGCATCAATTTAAATTAAAAGAAAATATCTAGTGTTATCTAACACTACTGGTCTCTTTTACGGACCAGTAGTTTGTACGCAAAAGACTGAAAACACAACAATCCTATTCTAAAATCAAATGGCAATCATTTTACAGGACCAAATCAAGTAAAGAAAAATAATATAACATACCATTCATGATACATTGAAAGATCATATTAAATTAAAACCAATTGCTTATAGTAGCCAAACATCATTGGTCAAGTTATGTCTATCCCGCTACTCTTACAACAGTAAAAAAAAACAACAACTCAATGCTAGGCCAATTATTACCCTGCATTAATATATTTATCTCTGTTACCTACAGACTATATTCTCATCATAACTCAGAACAATATTTGTTCCCCTCAAGCAAAAATCGTTAATCAACAAATGACCGTACTTTTCCTGGAAGTCAAGCATTGATTATTTCCCTTCACAACATTCCATCTTTTACAAACTAACTCCACTGCGACACTACTGCACTTGACATACTAACCAAACAATTACTGTAAACTACAGCAAAAATTTCTCTATTTTCCAAGTAGTGTGGCTATTTCAGCACACCACAATTCATCTACTCAGTAAGGGAAATTGTAACTCGGCACACTAGTTGTTTCCCTTGGATTTGTACCAGGAATTATTAAACATTACCGTTTACTACGGTATCTCCACAATGCTACTACCACCCAAAAAAATGTCTATTTACTATAGACTTCACCAACACATCTAGCTACTAGATTTGTCAATAACTAATTCTACTTTTAAGTCTCTCGTCCACCCGATGCAACTAACATTCTCCTGCATCAGTACTTTCCAACATCTCACCACAACAACTCTAAACTATCCTAAACTTTCTCTTAACTTCGTTCTCACACCGCGATGATAGTCAAGCCAGTCACACTTATCGGAACACGTTCTATAGTGCTCTATTTATAATACTCCGACGTTCATTTAGCTAATCACATTCTCTCCTTCTCTTGCTTACATCACTCATCTTTCACTACTACTCAAGGTTACTCCTATTTATCGGGACTCTTTCAGAAACAGTAAGCAACACCGCACATGACTAACGACAAACCTCACTCCGATTGGGCAAACCATCTTCTCTCATTTCTCTGTATCAGGCATTCTTGCTTCGACATGTCTCTGCCAACGATTTTCACAATCTAACTATTTTCTTATTTCAACTTTTCTCAATCATTCACTCCCTTTCCACAACTCAAAGCCTACCCTGCTCAAACAACACATTAGCTCTAACAACCAATTCTTCGTCCACTCCCATCATCCAACGATCTAAACGCTAAAAACGCTAACAATCACTTTCCCACAGCTAACTTTTCTGTGTTTTCTCATTCTTCAGCACACTCACCTCTGCCAACGACATGGTACTTGCTTACTATAAATAAACATAACGTTAATTCTCTATCTGATCACCCTGTCATAGAATTTTCATTAATTCTGTCCAACACCACACATTCCAAACAAAAGACATCACACCTTTTCAATCACCTTCTTTATACTTCCTAACTTTTGCATACTCACTTACTCTGTCCTCCCCGAAATCACCGGTACGTTTTATCAGCGTCACCCATCAGCCACTCTTCGCATATTCGCACGGCGCTCGTATTTATACTTCTCATATGCATTGACCATTGTGTACAAACAACCTCGTTCTCATCTCACGATTATTTTTCTCGTATCACAACAACAACCTGACGTGCCTATACTATTACTTCTACAACAAACAAATTAGACACCAATTCAACATTCTAGCAATTACTCACAGCAGCCTAAGCGTGTCGATCACTTCCACACACAGTGACACAAGATATACCAAACGCCTCGTACATGCATGTGTTACTACTACCAATCACCTGACATCGTTCTATCCATGTACTCCACTTAGACGGCGTCTCAAAACCTCACTCCTGCTTCACTCAGCGCGACGAACACATGTTTGTCTACACTTATACTCACGCACGGACAACCCATAACCAGACGAATTACTTCAATACTCAACATGACTCTCACAATTCGACTGCTTTCTTACTACATTCTCAATCATCATAATCCCACTACTCTCCGTCCTACTTAATTCTCCACGTCAAACCACTCCGACAGTCAACTACTCACTCACTTTATCTTAACCTCCTCATCACTTCATAATAATGATCTACTTCTTCGCGCTATTTTCAGGCTATAACATCCGCACTACCCAATCGTATGACTATTCTATGACTACTTTATACCCCAAGACAACCTATGCAATACAAGACAATACTACATCAGTTCTCGACATCACACATCACTTGCAGTGATTCTCCACCGTTTTCCACTTTAATCCTCTCCACAGCAACACAACATTTGAGCCGGTATAAGCCTCATCATACTTGAATTACCCCAAGCTCAGTTACAAAATGCTCAAATCTGCTCGTATCGGTTATTTAAATATAACCATGGTCTTATCGATTTCATGAGACTTCTAGCTTTGTCCAGCGACGCTTCAGCCTTCTGCTGTTTTTGTGTTCTACTTTCTACTAGGCAAACATCTTTCTTTTTGAAAGTATCTTTTTCTCTCTCTCTCTTGGTATTCGTCTCCTAGCCTTCACTACTTTTCTGTCATATATACTGGTATCTTGTTCTAAAGAGTCACCAACTAAAATTCTGTCTGTCTGTCTACTAGCAACCATACCGTATGAGGAAACATCACGCTTCGAGTCAGGATCTGCTCGTAGTACAATCCTCCCGTTCTTATTCATTCCTTTTAAATCCCCGTCGGGTGTACATTCTATACCAAAATCTGCAAGGTCTGAAAGTTCTGATTGTAGAGACGACTCAGATTCTTCAGTTCCACACCCATGATTATATATGAGCAAACTTTTTCCATTTCTGGTCCTAACACTCTTTCTAATTTTCTTTCTGCTGTCTCTTGTCTTGGGTTGTCTAACTTCTGTATCGGTGTCTCTCTTTGTCACCTTCAAGTAAGTTGGATTTGATTGAGTTTCTACCAACTCGGTTTGACTTCCCTTCGTTATCTTGCTGGTTGGTTGTACCTGGACTTTCTTTTCCACTGTATCAACTTGTGTCTGTGTATTCCGTTCTACCACTTCAATCACCTGCGTCTGAGTCTCTTGGTCTATTTTCTTTACTAATACCGTCGTCTTCTTTTCCTGTTTAACAGTCAGATTCGCAACCACCTTAGGAGTAGTTGAATTTCTACTTATAGTGTTCTACCCTGTCTTCGACCCTGACTTCAAATACTGTCTCCGTCTTTGCTCAAACCAATCGTCCCGTCTTTTTCTAGCAGTCACACTATTGGATGACCAATTCCATTGTTTACTGGAAAGGTCTCTCTCAGGCCCATCTCTGTATCTTCGTCTATTATAACCACTTCTGACCTTAGTCACATCTGGCTCAACGTAACTGTCTCTATATATAACGTTATGTTGTCTTCTGTTTTCATTAAACATTGATTGTCTTCTGTTATTCGTTCCTACCCTATTGCATTCCACCTTAAAATTATAAATCTCTTGCCCAATCATTCTTCTCCTTAACCCTTCTACAAAATGCTGTACCTCACCGACCGCTACCTTCAATTCTTCTAGCCATATGGACACCTTTTTCAATTTTTGGCTCAAACCTTTCATGTTCTTTGCTACGTGTCGTCTCAATAAAATAATAATTAATATAACTAATATAATCCAAAATTAATACTATCTAATCTAATCTAATTAAATCTACTTATAAGTACTTCACCAGCGTATATCAGTTCTGTCCTCTGGTCAGCAAATCAGGGGCTCGACAAGTTAGTAGTCCCGACAGCAACGTCCACGAGTCCATAAGGAAAGTAAGTCCAAACACGAGGATTGAGGATTATGCTTGACAACTGTAGGCTTCGCAGAAAAAAAACGAGCGTGTCGTGTTCCTCTACTCCATCATAACGAAAGGAGAACTTCTGAACTCTTGATTTCACCCACTGGTGGGCACCCCAGATTTGTGGCTTCTTTTCACCCGAAAAAGGGCACGTCTGGACGACTTCACCCGAAAAAGGGCACGTCTGGAAACGGCTCAAACTGAGTAATGAAGCGATTTAAATAGGGTCTCTTCTTCAGCAGGACGGCAACCCATTATGCCCACCCGCTTCCGAAGATTCCACATTAACGATATCGCTTTGCTTGAGTGACATTTTGATAAGCCAGAGTTCAAGATAGTTGCATCTATGACCAACCTCGAATGGAGTTGATTTTCGTAAGTAGCAGAGTTTCCTCAATCGGAGACAACGATCGAAAACAAATGAGCAAATGGCTTGACTCAGTATAAACGTTGACCACCAACCTTTTGTGATTAAGGATGAACTCTTCACAGCTCCTGACTTCACTTCAGGCAACCAAGGTCAATTTCAATAACATGATGACGGTAACGGCCAGATCAATAGCTCCAGTAAGACGACATTTCAAGGTAGCATATTGACGTTTAAAAACAACGGCCAGGTCAGCTCAGGACTGGACAATGATGATGGCAGCTCTGTTCCACAATTCAGGATATTATGTTTTGTGTGGCGGTTTTAACAAACATCAGCCCCATCAGAAAGATTTGCAGATCCGATATTGTTTGCTTCTCAAAAGATTTGCAGATACGATATTGTTTGCTTCTCAATAATGCATGACTTCAACATAATTGTCCGTGGCCTCTGACAATTTCTGCCTTCTAGAAATCCATTGTTTTGTTTTGTGATGATGACCTCTGTGATCGCTTGTGGCCGCGACAGCTCAAATCAGTATCCTGGTATACTGGCAGCATTTCAGACTGTAACAGATCACGGATAGTCTGAATATAACGTAAGGCAACTGCATATATATCAAGTCAAGGCTCCGGCCAAAGTGTAAACGTGTCGGTTTATTGATCAAGGTATAAAAGTATATACAGCAACTTGAAAACACCTCTTGTTAGATTGCAGGCCGAGTTGGAACTGAACTATGTTTATCTTCTACGTCACGCGTGAGCGTCCCTAACAACTAGTCCAATCGTGCTCACGCGTGCACCTATTCATTTCCCAAAACCCTTTTCTATTGCACACCATCTATCTCCTAAACTACTAACAGAGATGGTGCTTTGTTATATCTGTTGTACATATTCCATCTGATGTTATAAATGCCCCTAGGTATCTAAAATTATCCACTTGGTTGAGAATTTCCCCTTCAATTTCTATGTCACATTTTGGTGTCCCCATTTTCTTTGATATCACCATTGTTACTGTTTTCTTGATATTCAAGTAGAGTCCTTTCTGTGCACTTTCTGTTACTACAATGTCCAACAATTGTTGTAGGTCTGTTGCATTATCCGCCACCAACACTGTGTCATATGCATTGCGTATATTGTTTATATTATATCCCCCGATTAGTATTCCTGGCGTCTCTTTGATCTCTCTCATTATTACTTCACTATATAGGGAGAAGAGATCGGGTGACAAGACACACCCCTGTCGTACTCCTAGCTTTAACTTTTAGGTCTGTTGCATTATCCGCCACCAATACTGTGTCATCTGCATAGCGTATATTGTTTATATTATATCCCCCGATTAGTATTCCTGGCGTCTCTTTGATCTCTCTCATTATTACTTCACTATATAGGGAGAAGAGATCGGGTGACAAGACACACCCCTGTCGTACTCCTAGCTTTAACTTTTAGGTCTGTTGCATTATCCGCCACCAATACTGTGTCATCTGCATAGCGTATATTGTTTATATTATATCCCCCGATTAGTATTCCTGGCGTCTCTTTGATCTCTCTCATTATTACTTCACTATATAGGGAGAAGTGATCGGGTGACAAGACACACCCCTGTCGTACTCCTAGCTTTAACTTTTCGTAACTACCCTCTTTATTTCCCATTTTAATTGCTGCTACTTGGTTCCAGTATATATTCTTTATTATTCTTAAATCTTCCCCGTCAATGTTGATATCTTCCAACATTTTAATCAGCTCATCATGTTTTACTTTATCAAATGCCTTAGTATAATCTATGAAGCATAAATATATATCTCTCTGTTTCTCTATTGATCTTTCTATTAGTGTTCGTAATATATGTGTGTGTGTGTGTGTGTGTGTGTGTGTGTGTGTGTGTGTGTGTGTGTGTGTGTGTGTGTGTGTGTGTGTGCGTGCGTGCGTGCGTTGCGTTGCGTTGTCTGTAACCTTTCCTTCCATAAAAACACTGTTTTTCACTAATTTCCATTTTATTTTCTTTCTTGTTCTCATTATAATTCTGAGTAGAAGCTTAGTGACATGGTTTATGAGGTTAATTGTACGAAAATCTTCGCATTCAATTACACCCGGTCTCTATATACTCTTTAAAAAAAAAAAACCATAATGAAAGGTAAGGTGGAAAGTAAGAAGTAGACAACGATTCAAGTGGGAAAATAACATCAAGAGATGGACGAACAACAGTCTAACACAGTGGTTCTCAACCTTTTTTGGCCCATTCCCCCCTTCACCATATTTTCAGAACGCCATCCCCCCCCCCCCTTCCTATCAAAAATTTGGCCCGTTCTCCCCTTAACCGTATTTTCAGAACGTCATTTCCCCCCCCCCCCCCCCCTTTCATATTTCCTATCTAAAAATCCCCTCACCCCTACACAGTATACGTAAAAGTGGAAGGCAAATGTAATACCATATACTAAAACAAGTCTAGACATCCACATAAAACATGATTTGTGGGTCTACTTACTTTATAAAATGAATTTTAGAAGGACGAGACATACATAACTGTAAAGTATGAAGGGAAAAACTATGTCAAGTAATCGGTTCTTGTATTAACACGATCTTGAAATGGTCTTCATTCCCCCCCCCCCCCCTGGATACCCTGAAATTCCCCCCTGGGGGGGGGGGGGGAATTCCCCACCGGTTTAGAACCACTGCTCTAACAGAATGTACAATCACTGCGAGAGACAGACAGCGTTGAAGATCCATTGCATGCCAACCTCTATTGTGGAGACGGCACCTGATTGATTGACGGCTCTGGGGTCGATCCACCCTAATAAAATGGGTACCTGGGAATGTTCAGAATGTTATGTCGTAATGACATGTTCTACTGTCTGATGAGAACACCGTGGACTGATTTAAAAACAAAAACATAAAAGGAATGAAATCGTGAAAGAAGTTAACTCACAAAGAGAACTGGCTAGTCGCTTCAGAAGAAGACAGTCCACAGGAACGTCATGAGAAGGGGCAAGCTGGAGGAATGAGAAGGCTATTGGAGACCAAGGGATGCTATGCTGAGGTGTTTGGCATTAGGGCATGGAGGAACATAGGTATCATAAAAAGTGACAGAATGACAGTTAGAAGGTTAAAACAAAAAGTCGACAGGGTCGACTTCATTGCACCGAGTTTTATCCCATATGGCTCGGTCTTTTTCCGCAGCGCGGAAAGCGTCGCACAAAGCACGAACTCCGTAGTTCTAGCGACGACCCACAGGAGTCTCTGAAAATTTTCACTCGTGAACCGAAGGACGCGGCCCGGAATCGAACCCACAATCTTCGGAGCCCGAGTCAAACGGCTTGACCACTTCGCCATGGAGACTCCCAAGTGGCAGAAGGTTGTGGACAGACATGGCCAACGCCAAAACGGCGTGAACTATATCAGAAGAATTCTATTTACTTGTGGTAAGTTGGTTGAAAAACGGGAAGTAACTTTAGAAAACAATAATCTAATTGGCCATCTCGATAGCAGAAGTGAAGCAAACATTTGTATTAGAACTGTTTATGATCATGTCTATTTGGAATGTTTGCTCACATCTTAAAGAAAACATCAAACTGTGCTGTTCTGTGACCAACTACTCTCTGTACAACAAACGTTGGGATTGAGTTGAGTTAAGAGCCGACATAATAAAACTAGGGACATTTTCATAGTGCTCCGTGCTCATCTTCAACAGCCAGCGAAGAGTCTCAATACTAATGGTACCTGTAGCAGTCAGATTATATGTTCATCTGGCCTATCGTCGGAGTCTTGAGTGTCGGTCAGATCCTCTGGTCACTCCCTGCAGCTCTATTCTCTCCAGGTCGGGACGATCTATTTGTTCTGCACTATACAAACGATCCCAAAGGGTCCCGACCGCGTCTGCCTGATCATGCACCAATATCCTACCGAGTGGTGCAGACCCAGCCAATCTGTCCGCCTGCTCATTTCCAACCTCGCTGGATGTCGTCGTAGTGTTAAGTGTTAGCCTTTCGCGTATTCTAGACAACGACGTATAGAGTTATACGAGGTCTCCTTCTTCGTCGCCTTTCTTTCTCAGAAAATTATCAGAACTTTCTGAAAATCTTATTATACCCATTTTTATTAAGCCGGGCTAGTCGGAAAAAATACCTGCCTCCGTGGCATAGGTTTTAACGACACGATTCGTAATCTCGTATTTTTTTTTTTTTTTTTTTTGCGTATCCCTTATGGGACGTTGCAGTCAACACCAGCATTTTCAGCTTCTGTTGATGTACTAGGCAAGTGTTACGTTCAGTAGTTTGCCATTGCTTTCTGAACGACCGGCCCCTATACCTTTTTCGAAAAAACCAGCACCGCTGTGTTTCGAACCCGGGTATACGGGCTCACAAACCGCGTTCGCAAGCCCTTAGCCACAGAGACCGTATATATGGGTTCAAAACACAGCTGTGCTGGATTTTTCGACAAAGGTATAGGTGCCGGTCGTCCAGAAAGCAATGGCAAACTACTGAACGTAAAACTTTCCCAGGAATCACGAACAGCCAACATGCTGGGGTTGACTGCTATGTCCTGTGAAGGACTTGCAGCTATTAATTTTAGTCGGAAAAAACTAATCCTGCCATTGCTGGGAATTAAACGTGTTCAATCCCGGACCATTATCTTGGCAAGCAAGCACCCTAACCACTATGCCACCACAACTCCTTTATATCAAAGCAGAGTTAAAGTGACAGGCGGGAACCGAAAGAGTTAAGTTGCGTGTCTGCTTACGTGTGGGGGAACCAGGCACATCCAAAAACGTGAAATATTTATAAATAGCGTTCATCTGATTGGCCAGCTTGCTGGCAGACGTGAAGATCCTCACATTTGATTGGTCCTCGCCTCGGGACAAGGTGCAAATGTGTTCATCTCGGCCACAGTTCTCGGCCGGTTGTGTATCTGACAACACGGGGGGAACGACATTCTACCTCAGTGACAGCGGATTTAAAACCAGTTTTGTGTTATAGTTATGCTAAGTAAGGTACAGATGTAATCCTAGCCAACCTGTGCTGTTTTAACTTGTTTGTAATACTTTTTACGATCACTGCCAATTTCGCATTTTGAAAGTTTACAAAGTGGCACTCGCTGTGTCGGTAGTTGACGATACGTTAGCTATCGACCAAAAAGAAGTACAAACTTTAGATAGTTTTAGTAGTCAGTGGTTGTCTTTTAACGCACTAGATTTAATAGTTGGCAAGTTTTGTCAACAGTTGAAAGGTCACTTTAAGGCAAGAAGCCTCGGGGAACGACAGTTGGATAACTGCTCCGTGACAATGATGTTTAGAAAAGCTGCTTTGCGGACTTCCAACAGTAACACTAACAACAGTATGGATCGTTGTTGAACTTAAAGGATATATACTACTACTACTATCTACTCTCCGGGATTAGTGGAACTTTCTAAGCAAGATTCAACTTAGCACAGTTCATTATGAGTCAGGTAAGTTGAGTTACACAACAGCCATTCCGTAGGAATGTTGTGAAGATATAAAAATAATATATCGTACAACTGCCAAGCCTACGCATACGCATTTACAGTTGTAATCGTGACTAACTAAATACTAACAGTAATACTAGTACAGTTCTTTTATTATATTCACCTATCTTTCTTATAATGTGTTTTATAAGTTTTTTTTGTTATGTATGGTTTAATTGGGTGCATCAATAGCTATAGAAAAAGATGGTTTTATAAGGTTTAGTTTGGTGTAAAAATAGTTCCTAATGATAAAGTTGGTTTTATAAGGTTTTGTTATGTATGGTTTTGTTCAGAAGCTGAAGTCAAAGATGGTTTTATGAGGTTTTGTTATGTATGGTTTAGTCCAGTATAACAATAGCTATAGACAAAGATGGTTTTATAAGGTTTTGTTATGTTTTATAAGGTTTAGTTCAGTGTAACAATAGCATAGAGTAGCTAATGACAAAGATTGTTTTATAAGGTTTTGTTATGTATGGATTAGTTCAGTGTAACAATAGCTATAGGCAAAGATGGTTTTATAAGGTTTTGTTAAGTATGGTTTAGTTGAGTGTAACAATAACTAAACACTTCGCCACAGAGACTCCCAAAACTAAACAAAGATGATTTTAAAATGTACTATCATCATCATCATCATCATCATCATCCAACAGTTCGTCCAGTGCAGAGCTTTGCCCCTATAACAATTCTTCAGAAAGCAATGACAAACTCTGAACGTAAACTTGCCAAGAAATCACAAACAGCCAAGAAATGATGGGGTTGACTGCGATATTCTATAAAGGATTTGTAACTGACTTTTTCTTGTCTGTTTTTTCTATCACCTCAGATCAAGAGTAAATGAGAAGGTTTGCTTAGCAATGTCTTTCCTCAGCGTCACTTCCATATGATAAAACTAATTTCCCAGGCTGAACCATTCATTCATACAGGAGTTGACCATTTCAGGAACTTTCTGAAGCTACGTCACATACTGCAGATCATTCCAGAAAGAACATTCATTAATGTCTTGGGAAGTAGAGGCAACTGGTATGAGGTGTGTATAGGGGGTGCTAGCCCCCTATATCTATAGACTGGTTGGCATTCGAGGGGTGGTGTGGTCAGTATTCAAGTGGGAAGGTAATATTAAGAGATTCACAAACAGCTGTCTGACAGAATGTACAATCAGGTGAGAGACAGTGTTGGAGATCCATTACAGCCAACCTTCATTGTGGAGATGGCACCTGATTGATTGTAGTCAATATTGTATGTGTGTGTGTTTGCTTTGAACTCAAGTGTAGTCCACACACATACTACTTCTAGTAGCACTGGACTGAATTATGCGTGTGGATTACCTTTCCCTATTACCAGTATCCCTCACCATCAGGAAAACCCAGTCCAACTTCAGAGGTACTTGTAATTTACATCTGCAAGTGAAGGACGAGAAGTCAACAATTTATTCAAACTGTCTGGTGTAAGTGTTGAAATCCTTACCTAGGCATCAGCACACCGGATGTTTAAGAACACGTGTCCTTGTACATTCGGCCATGTCCTGTAGCCAATACCATATTGACCTCCTTTACTTCCCAAGGCACTTCCTGGTACCCATGTTTAGGGGTGGACCGGTGAGCCCAGTTCAGGTTTTACATTCCCCATGATGTGGATTTGAATACAAGACTAACGTGTAGGCAGGCTGGCAATCTAGCCACTGCACCACTGTGACTCTCAAAGAGGTATATATCGAACAGTGTAATGAATTCATTGACAATGAATCAGATCTGCAGGATTCATAGACAGACGTCTTAATTCTTACACCACTTTCCCTCCATCAATGTCACATCTATGAACATTTGGGTGTCAAGGGGCATGCCAAATGTTGATTGGTGAATCCAGACGTCATCTTGCTTCTATCAAAGACAGCTGTTACATTAACTCATGACATCACAATATGGGTTTTTAACACCTTATGAGCTTTTGTGTCCTTATGAGCTATTGAAACTCTTTGATTATAGCTTCTTGGTACTTCTGTTCCACTTTTCACACGGGGCAGTGTGTGATATTCACTGGCACAGGAACAGAGCATAATGGGGCTATCCTTTGCCATGAAGTTGGAATCGTGACTGACTGACTTCTTGGAATGGTTAATGTGAGATCCACCAGGACAGAAAGCACTAAGTCACTACTCCTTCGTGTGTGAGACATAAAGAGATTATACCAACATAATAAAAAGACTGGAAAATATGTGCATTCGTTAACCTTCGCCTTTCACCTCCCAAGTGATCATAGGCCCTAAACTCACAAGCTGTTTGTAGATTTGTCCATGACTGGTTGCATTTTGCAGCTAAGGTTTTCTACATGATGAGATATCCTCTCTCATGCCAACCCTCCTTAGCTGCCTGATATGACTTGCGAAGTAGGGGAATGTTGCTATTCTTTGCTTCACTTCAGGCCTAGGTAACATGGACACAAGTACAGACTAAGATATTCGCCGGTGCTACGGAGTTTGTGTGAATCCATCCTTGTGTGTATTTTGCCGCTTGTGGGTTACTGTGTTGTGTTTTAGTTACTCTGGAGGGCCAATGAGCCATGGACCAGGCTGATATAGAATGCTTTACGAGAAATAAGTGGTTTGTGAGAACCAAATGATGACTGTGAATATTCAGCCATGATCAGGCTAAGAGAACTGCAAGTTAAAAGAATTGTGGCCAATCAAGAAGACTATCCAGGAAGCCAAAGAAGATTAATAAACCAAAACCGAACTGGGATCGTTAGCCGCTACATGCTGCTGGGATTTACTGAAGAGGGGATCCGAGCACTTACGGGCTGAATGGTTCGATGTGCAATGAGGATGATCTGTTGACTAACTAACTAACTGACTAAAGAAGTCATGAAATATTTAAAAAAAATATTTAGAAAGAAAGTATAAGAAAACATGTGAATTAAAACCTGTTTGTAATTAAACTTTTGTCTTATACTTTGTCTAAATCTCTGCTTTCTATTTCATGGCTTCCTTAGTCTGAGCAACTATATACAGATGTGATTCTTTTCAACTACTTTCCATTTATCTCACAGAATTCTCACATTGGTTACCGTCTAGCCTTATCATTTCTTTAGCTGCAAACACATCAGTTTCACAGCTGGGTTTAATACCTTTGTTTTGTTATTGCTCTCCCAAACATATATTTATTTTGATTTTATCGTTTCTTTTGTGTAATCCATCAGTCTTACTCTCATATCTGTTTGTTTGTAGAAAAATTAAGTAGGAATATCTTGTTACAGGTGAGCATTTTGCATGCTAGGGTTTGTATTGTAAACTGTGAATTCATGAATTATTCCATGTTGCTGTAGTAATAATCAGTTAAAAGAGGAAACTTGTATGTGAAATGGAAATACTTGAGGATTTATCATCATCATGTGCCACATTCACACAATCAGCAGGTCTGAATTCTTGTCTCAGTTATGCCATATGGTCAAGCCATCCAGATATTTTTCTCTCTACTTTCCATTTGCTCTTTTCCCATCAGTTTTTTTTTCTTCAGTTGTCACTAAGGTTTTATTTCTCATCATAATGTGTCCAAAAAATCTTGATCACATGACTAATTTCTCCAATCAGTTTATGGTTTTTAATTGTTTCTAGTTGGACT
Source organism: Cepaea nemoralis (assembly GCA_014155875.1). Classification (NCBI taxonomy): domain Eukaryota; kingdom Metazoa; phylum Mollusca; class Gastropoda; order Stylommatophora; family Helicidae; genus Cepaea; species Cepaea nemoralis. The sequence goes on from JACEFZ010014597.1 coordinate 632,559, forward strand.
TGTACTTGGTTTGTTCTTTCCATTCATAGTATTCTTTTGAATTTTCCTCAGAACACCACATTTCTCAGTTTGGTTATTGTCCAAGTTTCATATGCATATAGTTTCTATATATCACTCCCAACTCTTTTTCTTATTACTGTTGACAGATGTTTTTAAAACTGGGGAATAGCATAATTCATATCATGTCCTTTGCAGAACCTCGCTCCCATAACAACCTTCCAGAAAACTCGGTCAAAGCAAGATGTCCCGTATCGATACACCCATCTAGAGATCATCTGCCACACCCTGCATCCATCTTCTCTTTGGCCTTCCTCTCTTCCCGTGCATATACCCCGCCATTATTGCTCTCTCCAAACTTTCATGACGTTTCAAGTAACCAAGATAGCTACATATTTGAATTCATCGTGTTGTCATAAAACTAACGGCTTGCATTTTCCACTTTTCTGTATCCATGGCATTTTCACTGCCTTCCCATAGTGAACCCCATTTCATTCACGAATTCCCGAGGCGTACAGTCACACGGCAGTCGGTGAGTGAGTTCATTTACGGTTTCCGCGAGGCTTAACATTTTACGGTAGGTGACGAATTGAAGAATTCAGCAGAGCTATAGTAATCAGCCCGAGGTATTCTGCAAGCTAAGTTTGTAAACACAGCTCCCGAAGCCCTCACCCGGCACATGCTACTCACACCGGCTTACTTTGAAGACAAGACGCCCTCGCTGCCGTACCCCATCCAGGCACATCAAGTAGGAGAGGAAAAACTGCGATGTGCACCTGTGCTACTCTCAATCCGGTCTCTTTCTTCCACTCCGGAGATGCCTTTATCGTCATCCATGTGCTTCTTAATATCATAAAAAAACTCCAGAACACCTTCTGTTTTATCTGGCAGGAGCGCTGATACATATCCCGTATCAATTCGTAACTGTGGCGGTTATCATCACACATCCAACTGAACTTGTCAGACGTGTTTTTCTATCTTATTTGATCTGTGTTTGGTTAACATTTGGTATACATTGAGCCACTTGAAGTGGGTAAAAATAGCAACAAGTTTACCAGAATCCATTTAGAGTGGCGTCAGTGATTAAGAAACAGATATACAAGCATTGATGAGCACACATAAAACTGCCACGATTATCATCACACATCCAACTGAACTAGTCAGATGTGGTTTTCTGTCGTATTTGATCTGTGTGTATTTAGTAAACTACTGAACGTACAATTTGCCAAGACATCAGTAACAGCAGTAAAATGCTGGTGTTGACAGCGATGTTCTGTAAATAGGATATGCTAAAAAAAAGTCCACTTAGAGTGGCTGCGATAATTAAGAAACAAATATACAAACATTTATCGGCACTTATAGAAGTATAGGTTAGAAGAAACAGTATATAATATAGCACTTGAAATCTATATTGGGAGGTCAGATTGGCCGAATAGACAAGAACGCTCGATGGTAAACATCTGGTGTGCTGATGCCGAGGTAACGGGTTCAAGCCCCTACACCGGTCAGTTAGACTAAAACGTTGACTTCTCGTCCTTGACTTTGTGACGTAAATTACAAGTACCTCAGAAGTCGGAGTGGGTTCGCAGGCTGGTTTCACCTGATGTCGGGGGACACTGGTAATAGGGAAAGCTAATTTACGTGCAACAATCAGTCCAGTGCACAAGAAATAGTAGCACGTGGATGAAATACGCTTGAGTTCAGAGCGAGCAAACAAAACAACAAAAAACTGATCTGCAAACTTGCCGTTGTCATGGCGCAAGTATGCACCAAGCCGCCATATTGCTCACATGCCACAATGTCATGGACATTTCCCCTTACCTTTGTGAGACCGCAGCTGCAGATTTCAACCGGCTGCCGGTCTGAGATGTGGCTAATGTTTGTACATGTATGGCCACCCGTGTTTATTTACTTCCGTTTGCCAACAAACATGTCAACGTATCTATTTGTTAGTGGAGAGAGATTACGGAAAATTTGCCGTTGTGAATCTGCTGAGAAGTTTTGAATATCTACGTTCACTGTGACCGGCGATGGAAATGTGCTTCTTCTTCTTCTTCTTCTTCTTCTTCTTCTTCTTCTTCTTCTTCTTCTTCTTCTTCTTCTTCTTCTTCTTCTTCTTCTTTCAGCCATGTGGCGTTGGTGATCACGTCTGTCCACCACCCTCTGTCTCGTGTGTTGCCAGATTTGTGATACTGTTTCGTTCTTCTTGCCGTGATGTCAAACTGTTCAGCACCTTCTCTCTTGCACTTCCTCTCCGACGTTCCCTCTGTGACGACATGCTACAGCTTTCCTTCTTCTCATGACATGCCCACAGAATTTGGACTGTCTTATTCTGATGCGCGTGCCAATCATTTGTGATACTGGTATTTCTCCATGCCGTAATGTCAGACTGCCCAGCATCGACCCTCTTGTACTTCTCCAACATTGCGGTTGTGATGACATGCTCCAGCTTTCCCTCTTCTCATGACATGCCCACAGAATGTGGATTGCTTTAAAGGAAGGAGTCAATAAAGAAGTCAATAGAACACCTTCGCACAGAAACGAAGTAGACTCGCATGCAATGGTTTGAATTTGCATGCAATAGCTCTTTAATGTATTCCATTACCTTGCATTGACAATGAGTTAGAAGCATGGAAGGCGTGACAATGTAATTCACAGGCGTGCCTGCATTATTATCGCGTTAGTTCTGATGGTACAACATAATGAAATACAAGAAGATATGACAAACCGACTTGTATATCTGACCATGTACACCAAGCCGTCTTGTATATCCGACCATGTACACCAAGCTATCTTGTATATCTGACCATGTACACCAAGCCATCTTGTATATCCGCCCATGTACATCAGGCCGTCATGTTTGTTTTTTTTGCGCTCGCTCGCTTTGAACTCAAGCGTAGCCCATACACTACTACTTCTAGTTGTGCTGGACTGAATTTTGTGTGTGGATTAGCTTTCCCTATTAAGTGCCCCTCGCCATCAGGCGAAACCACTCCGACTACAGAGGTACTTGTAATTTACGTCTTCAAGTCGGACGAGAGGTCAACATTTTAATACAACTGTCCAGTGTAAGGGTTCAACCCCATACCTCGGCGTTAGCAAACTAGCTGTTTAAGAATACTCGTTCTTTTCCATTCGGCCATGCTGACCTATAGGCCGTCATGTATATCCGACCATGTACACCAAGCCGTCATGTATATCCGACCATGTACACCAAGCCGTCTTGTATATCCGACCAAGTACAATAAGCCGTCTTGTATATCCGACCATGAACACCAAGCCGTCTTGTATATCCGACCATGTACAATAAGCCACATATCCGTTATCTGTCGGGGTATCCTCCCTGCACTCCGGAAAGTCCATCGGTGCTGCGATCTCTAGAATGGTAGAACGCTGAACGTGCCGTAATTTTAGGTGTTGATCCTTATAGTGCCGAGTTGTCTACTCTTGGCGGCTCAATGATATTCTTATGAAGATTCAGGTAGTAATCGCCAATGGCATAACACCAGTAAACAAATGAAAGTAAAATCGTTGTGAGAACTGTCATATTTCCTGTGACAAAATATGAATGTAAGTTACTGACCGTTTCGCGGTCACTGAAGAAGCAAACAAGGGCTTCTAAACTTAGTTAGTTAGTTAGTTAGTCGACAGATCATCCTCATTGCATATCGAACCATTCAGTCCATAAGTGCTCAGATCTCCTCAGTAAACTCCGCAGCGTGTAGCGATTCACGGCACCAGTTATGTGTTGGTTTATTAATCTTCTTTGGCTTCCTGCGTAGTGTTCTTGTCTGGCCACACCTCTTTAACTTGCTGTTCTCGCAGCCTGACCATGGTTGTGGATTCACAGTAATTACGTATAAACTGAAATATTACAGAAGGATTCTTAGGTTCCTGTGGTAAATAGAAACAATAGCAGTTGGAATAGTATAGGTGGCTTGATTCCCATGCATTGACTTTACATAAAGAGAGAGCAAACACCGTGTTTGGGGGACCTACGAGTGTAAGCCCAGTCCGCGACCGCTTTGTTCGTGAAGTCAAAGACGGGCTGGGTAAATAGCTAGAGGAAGACCGGGAACCAGATGAATAGATGTTATCAAGTTTATATCACAGAAACAATAACACCGGGCAGGCTGGGCGGAAACTTGGGATCAAGATAGGACACACTTCCACCTAGGCTTAACGGTAAATGTGGACCACAAGCCATCTCCCATGTGAGATGATGATGATGATGATAATCAAGCATGGGTGGTGTTGATAAGCGTAGGCGGACACGTTCGCCATCTCCAGTCTCTGATCAGGCCGGTATTCGGTGTTTCGGCCATGCCATGCCATGTGGTGTGGGAAGTAATATAACAGAATGATGTTCTCGTACGTTATGTGGCAGCAGGCCGCCTTGCGTTCGTTTTCATACAGTGGTATCAGTGCCGGTCGTTCAGAAAGCATTGGCAAACTATTTAACGTAAACTTGCTAATCACAAACAGCCAACAAATTCTGGGATTGACTGCAAGCGTATTGTAAATGATATACCAACTAACTGATGTTCCCACCTGACCACCTACAAAGGTTATTCCAAAATTAACCTCCAATTGACTGGTAAAAATAAACCTGTTGCCATAACGACACCATTCATTGCTTGCATCATTCAGTAGTCTTTTAGCTCACTATACATCAACCTATAGTCGAATTCGTATATTTGTGTTCCCACTAGTGTACTAGCTAGTCTCTTGCCCGCGGGTCCGGTGCTCATGGGTGTGATCCTCATCGGGGCGGATCCGAATTTCAAACATTGACCAGAGTTTCGCAGGTCGGTCCAGACTTACATGGATACCAGGACATGTCTTGGGAAGTAAAGGCGGCCTGTGGATACTAACCGCATCATTCACACAGCGCCAATTGGTCTATACAAATGTGGATCTAGGACCACAGGACCCGTTACGCCTTAAGCCGTGTAGGAAAGTTACTTACCACGCTATACTTACTTACTAGGCAAGCGGTCCACTACAGAAGAGTCAGATGGGAATGTAACATCCTCCCACGCGAGCGCACGTACCTATCCGTCTTGGTCAACGATCCCTAATGTAGACCTGTACTCGTGATTGGAGAAACCCAGCTGTAGTAGCGAGTTCACGGTTTTTTGATTTCCTCAACCGAGTATGCATTTCCGCTCCGGTTTGTTAAAAATAAAAACTTCCCACCTCTTTCAATCAGCTTTAGCAACCTTGGTTATAATTGTGGTGGTTCGTATTGCGATCGAAGTACTTCATCCTTTGCGTATCTTCTTATAGTCCACGCTGTGAGGCGTTGGTGATCATATATGTCCACAGTTCTTTTCTTACGCTTCCAGTCATTTCTGATACCGAAGTTCCCCATGCCATGATGTCAAACTGCCCAGCATCTTTTCTCTTGGTCTTCGCCCGCCTCTCCTCCCCTCCAACCTTCCTGTTGTGACGAAACATTTCAGCTTTCTTCTTCTCATGACAAGGCAAAGAATGTAGACTGACTTCTTCTGACTGCGATTAACCAGTTCACTTTGTGAGTTCACTTAATTCAAGATATCTTCATTGCTTTTTCTATCCGTTCACGGTGTTCTTCATAATCTTCTATAAAAGCACTCTCCGCAGCTTTTGTATAATTCCTCCCTTTCTACTAATTGTCCTATGATTTGCTTTCGCACACCAGGATTGGCTCAATATAGCTCTTAAGAACTCTTATCCCCACCTCTGCGCATAACCAAATATAAACACAGTTAATCAAAATGGCAGAATTGACGAATGCATATTTCAGAAGTGCCGGCATTGAAAAAGATATGCGCCAGAACGTTATTTTAAGAACTACTGTTATCTCAAGCAGCGATTGCATAAACCAAGTACCCCCCTCTGGTGCGCAACTTTTCAGACTTCGTCTAGGTTATATTTCATCTGCATCCTGATTACAATTTAGAACAAGGACAGGGAGTGTGCCGAAGTATCTCTGTCTGGATGTGTGTTTATTTTTTTTAACAAGCTATTTCTGGCAACATGTTCCGATATTGCAGGTTTTCAGGTTGCTCTCGGGTTTCACACTCGCCGCATTTTGTGGTGGTGAGTTTGGCTGCAGTGTTCTTCTAATGACATCACATCGATAGTTATGATTTTTCACTGAGATGGCGAATTGAAGTTCCGGATTTGTCTGATGTTTTCAGATATGTCTGATTCGTAACACAGGAGGCCTTACATGTTTGAAGGTCTGTTTCGTAACATATGAGGTCGTCTTGTGATGCGCGTCTTGTTTCATAGCAAAGGAGGCCGTACATGTGGTTGGTTAGTTAGTTAGTCAGTTGTTTGGTTGGTTGGTTAGTTAGTCAGTTAGTTGGTTAGTTATCTCTTGGGGGTATCATCCTTGCATTCCGGACAAGTCCATAGTTGCTCAGATCTCTCCCCCGCCCCCCATCTCCACCCCGCAGTGATTCAATCCACTGTCTACGCACATAACCCGCCTCGACCTTTGGTATCATGCTCATTGAATCACCTAGTACACAAACGTTTGTAAAATTCTGTCATTTCCGCCATTTTAAAGCCCGTGTCACTGCGATCACCTCCATCATCATGCTGCTCGTGGTCATAGAGTGGGCACCACTGGCTTCATGAACGGTTCTGCCCTCTGAACGTGCCGTGAATGCCCACGCACACTTTGCTGCTGTATAACAGATCCATCTGTATAGATAAGTACATCGGAATCATGGTTTAAAGGACGAAAATGTGGTATATAAATGTGATATAACTTTCGGAACATTTCAAGCGTGTTGGTGGGGGGATGGGGTTATATCACTGATTCAGCGTTACGTTTCCAGGTATATTTCCACATGTTTCGGGAGATGCTTATCGCCAGGTCACATCTGCTATTGATTCATTTTCACCTCCCTCTTCCTCCTTCCACCCCAGACAGACCTCTACCTCTTTCGTACATCTGTTTACCCTTTTTATGATGCGATACTTCTTTCTGTTCAGTTTCTATAATTATCACTTCAACTCTTACAAGACATGCCCGCTCTGTGGCCAAGGAGTTACGGACGCAGTTTGTAATTCCGCATACCCGCGTTCGAAACACAGCTGCGGACGATTTGGCAGCAGATCGCCTTGCGATGGTTTTTTACGAAATGGTTTGGGTACTTGTTGTTCAAAATGTAATGGCAAACTACTGTATGTAAATTTGCCATGGGATCAGAATAGCAAACAATGCTGGTATTGACTGCTACGTCCTGTAAAGGATATGCAACACATTTTAAACTTACATAGGCTTCCCTATGTTGGGGGATGGATCTGTCTGTCTCATAAAACTGTTAAAACTTAGCCGCAGAGCCAGCACGACTGGAGGTTTCCAATCGTCAGAAGCGGTCCCTCTTCCACGAATATTTCTGCCGTTTACCTTCATGACACTTTGGATGGGGGGAGGGGGGCACCCGGGTCATGACTCTGGGTGTCTTTCTAGTTATGTATTTTCACGATTTGTGTTTGAAAGCTGTATTTATTTAATTTATAGTTATAAGGAAGATATTTTAACAGCACAACTGGGTGGAAAGTCGAGGGAGAAACGTTTATGAAAGTTACCAGCCTCCATCATTGGCTTCCCATTGAGTAAATACACTATAATGTTTCACGCCTTGAAGCATATTGGGTATATGGTGCTGGTTACGTATTTTTATATACCAGCCAGTGATGGGGCTAATAACACCCCGGTTGCCATTACTTCACAGAATATTTCACCACACCCGTTTAGGCTGGGTCCCTTGAGTGTTAAGGTTAATATTTTTAAAAGTTATTCTCTTCAAGAGAGATTCAAATTAAGACTTCTTCTTCTTCTTCTTCTTCTTCTTCTTCTTCTTCTTCTTCTTCTTCTTCTTCTTCTTCTTCTTCTTCTTCTTCTTTCATTCGCTTGACATTGATTGTTTATATCTGCAGTGTTGTCTCTTGTATTAGCTTCACTGTTTTTGTTTGTTTGTAGTTCACTCAACTGGTCCATATAATTTATCCTCCACTATTATTTCTCTCTCGGTCTCCGTGGCAAAGGCGTTACGGACATGGTTCGTGATTCCGTTTACCCGCGTTCGAAACACAGCTGCGACCAATTTGGCAGCAGACCGTGTTGCGCTGGGTGTTAGCGTGATGGTATGGGAGCCGGTCGGATCCGGAAGCAATGGCAAACTACTGAACATAAACTTGCCTCCCAAGACATCAACAACAGCAGGTGCTGGTGTTGACAGCGATGTCCTGTAAATAGGGTATGCAAAAAAAAATATTTTTATAGGCCAGGTTTGCCTGAATAGGTCGTATTCGGGACAGTCTTGGAGTGTGTGATCTGTTGTCTGCGGTTTGAACCATGAATAGGACAATGAAATACCCGATCCGAAGGAGGTCACATGACCAAGCCAGGCCTAATCCCAGCCACGCCGCGTCTGCTGAACTTGACCCTGACCTGGTTGCATCGTAATCGTATGTGTCTCTCTGTAGATGGGAAGTTTCAGTACCTGTCTGTCATTTCAAACTGGTTTCCGAGCCTGGAGGGGGGTAGGACATCTCGGCAACAGATTTCCCGTGGAGTTGGTGCTTCGGCACGGGTTCCTGGGGAAAGTCTGTATACCAGCCTCACTCAGATAGAGTCAAGACCTTTTCACTAACTGAACGGCAACCATCGGACATTGATGCGTATGTTGCGGGGAGGGTCTGAACACCTAAGGACATGTCCGGAGTGCAATGAAGATACCCCCATTAGTTAACTAACATCGATCAGTTTTCCAGACCATTCACAACCAGCCAACGTACAATGTATGCCGATTTGTACTAAGTGACTTTAACTGATTAATTGCCATAGGGTGATTCGTCGTATTAAGCGATTTCCCGTATCCGCCACGGGCTTACATACATAGTACATTTCCTTATGCAACCCCATTTAATTTGATATATAATACAACATGTCTGCTGCCACATTCACAACTGTTAAGTCATAACTGTGACACACCCCCACTTCTCATTTTCCGCCTTCCATCGTTGTTTGGTCCAAACCCACTATTTGTTTGGCATTGAGTCTTTTACGTTGTTATTATTCTCTTTTATACATCTGGCCCGTTGTATAAGAATTGTTGTTCTTTGTATAGTTTGGAAAGCGAAACAGCAAGGTGTGTGTGGCTCACATGAGGCGTATTCTGGACACTATAGAGAACATGGCTGGCCATCGTGGAAGTGATTGGGACCGCGTCATGTAATACTCCAAAGACAGCAATGGAAATACAACGAAAGAAAAGCATCGACTGGAGGGTGAGACTGAAGGCCAGTGAGCGAGCGAGCGAGGTAGACAACGATACAAGTGGGAAAATAATATAATAGAGCTGGACAAACAGCAGTTTGACAGAGTGTACAATCAAGACAAGAGACAGATAGTTTTGGAGATCCATTGTAGCAAATCTTCATTGTGGAGACGGCACCTGATTGATTGATAGTTTAATCCTTGTGAGCAGTTCTCCAGCGGTTTCTCATTTAACACGATTCGGTACTTGAGCTAAAGTTAAACATAACCTATTCATCTGTTACAACCCGATAGTATGCAGCGAAGCGAAGCAAGGCATTTTGAAATTTAAAAAAAATAGTTAACACCCACTATATATATGGCTCGTAAAACGGAATTCTAGGGCAACGTTGACATACAATGGATTGCCGGATCAGACAGCTTAAGATTACGGTAATGTCCCTAGCCGACGTTCAGGGGTTAGAATAAAAACAGTTGAGGGTTACAAGATCACGTATTATACAAATAAAACTAACGAAAGTTAATGGGTTAGACCAACCAGGTGGTAACCCGACCAACACAGAGGACCCCAGGAAGTGGGTCAACACTCCGGTACTCTTGACATTTCCAGCTTAGCTTTGATAGGCTGAAGAGGCTGGAAACAGGACACGGTTTAAGATTCCTGGACATCTCTCGCTGGTGGAGTGTTTGTACTGTCAAGGACTAACCCAGTGTGCGGTTTGTATTCAGTGGGATGGCTTGCGGTAAAGCTGTAAAAGAAATTCAATGAAAGAACTAGCAGAAAATGTCATCTTTACAGGAACACAGTTCCATATATCAAAGCGATGCTGTCACTACAAAACCTGCATCATTATTATGTTTATTGATCGCCTAGGTAAGGAGAGAGAGACTAGGAGAATATAAGAGAATCGTGGATAGTCTGCCCATCCAGAGGTTTGTATACTAAAGAGCGGGGACGCAGTTTGGGGGATATACTTCTTCTTCTTCTTCTTCTTCTTCTTCTTCTTCTTCTTCTTCTTCTTCCTCTTCTTCTTCTTCTTCTTCTTCTTCTTCTTCTTTTCGGCTTCCTCCCACTTTGTCCTCCCCCTCTCTCTCTCTCCTCCTCCTCCTTCTCCTCCTCCTCCTTCTCCTCCTCCTCCTCCTCCTCCTCCTCCTCCTCATAACCAGAAATATGAAACGTGTGACAGTTCACAGCCACCGTTAAATCTGCACACCGCAGCATTTAATTTTATCCTAATTAGATAACCGAGCGAGCTCACGTGTTGCCTGGCGCTAGATTGGGCCATGTGCAGATAGAGCCATCAATCACGATTACTGGTATGTCCCCACATCTGTGCTACACACATAACATGGCAGGAACCTGCCGCGGGTATGTGAAGTGTTAGCGCTATCACATTTTGTAGACCGGAGTGCACGGAGGATTTGGTAGTCAGTCTTTCTCTCCCGTAGCGAACATCGTGAGCTGGTATCAAACTCTCGTCCTTCTGTGGGCATGCAATTAACCCCTACACCAAAACGTCCTTTGTGTTCTAGCTTCTTGTTTATCTTTGTTGTCCTATAGGATTAGCTTCATAAGTGATCCTTGAATGAAATAATGTACCACAGACATCTGGTCGTCTGGACATACTATAGTTTGTTATATTGTGCTTTTAAAAAAAAAAAGACATACTTTTCCTAACACAAAGCCTGGGCTGGATTGTAGAGACCATGTGTTGCCCATGCAGCATGATTCTTCTCTCGGCCTGTCTAGTTTGCTGAGAGGAAAGGTAGCACCAAAACAGCTGGAACAAGACCAGTTGCAGAAGCTGCCGGATAAGCAAAGCCATGCTCTAACTGTCCGCCTGGCGGAGCTTCGTTCCTAGACCAGTTGGCGACCAAGACATAGGGCCTGGTCTGCCCTGCTATGACATGTAGTCTTTAGGTTGCATTTCCTTGCACTAGGATAAGGCATGTACCCTCCCAATTGCACCCCCCCCCCCGAAACAGTAGACACAAGGTGAGATATCGGGTTTGGTGAGCGCCGCCCAACATTCGGTGCTAACAGAAAGCAGGTAGTACCGTCTACTGTTATATGATAGCTCAGTCATGTCCCACCAAGACCTGACGCTAATAGATAATGTATGAGAGCATAACAATAAGAAGGGCAGAATGTCAGACGGGCCTGCGTGTCCACTTCTTAACCCTGTGAATATAAAGTTTGTTCGTTTTTTTTTTTTTCGTCCTATGTAAATCCTTCTTATATCGCGTCTGTGTTGTATAATCCGCTTCAGTGTCGATTGAGTGGGGACTGAGGGGGGCGGGGGGGGGGGGGGCTAGTTGTCTCGAAGTATGGTGTCTGCCTCGAGTGCTGGAGGTCCCGGGTTCAAGCCCCGGTGAGGGCCGGGATTTCTTCACGTCGACTTCTGGTAACAAAATTTTCCCCTGGTCTCTGGTAGTGAGATCCGACACCCATGTGAATTAGTTGCGCACGTAAAAAATCCCTTGGCAGCTGGAAATCGAAAAGAGCCTAACGGCGCTGCCCGGGCAAAATTTCGAGTTAAAAATCTACCCAAAGTATTTCAGGATCCTCGCCGGTGCTACGGACCCAGGCTTGAGTTAGGAGTAGAACGGAGCACTTAATGGTTACACCCGTGTGCCGTGATGATTGATCTGTCCACTAATCTTAACTAAACTAGTGTCGATTGTCATTGCATATAGAAGAGTGTCGTAGCAAATACTGCCGTTGGGGAATGAAGTGTTGGATCATTGTATTCTAGGCCACGGTTTGATAAGATGAGGTGACAAGTTCCCTTGCTTCACGGCCTTTTCTTTCCAGAACAGTATCTGCTGTCTGTTTTATTAGGTGGGTTGACCCTACAGCCCTGCTCGTCGGGAAAAGGGACTCTTGATGCTTCTGGGTTTTGAACTCCGACCTCTGTCTTGGAAGGCCAGCGCGCTGACAACATTGCCACCACGTCTCCTGTTATATATTCTTAAAGAAAATAAAGGGAAGTCTCGTGGCCAAGTGGTTACGTCCCATTCCTCGCGCTCGGCAGGTTGAGGGTTCCATTCCGGGCCACGTCTTTCTGTTGTTTTTAATTTTTGTTGCGTATCCCTTACGGGACGTTGCAGTCAACACCAGCATTTTTCAGCTGCTAGTTGATGTACTAGGCAAGTGTTACGTTCAGTAGTTTGCCATTGCTCTCTGAACGACCGGCTCCCATACCAGCACGTTATAACACAACGCGACACAGGTCTGCGTGCACAAATCGGTCGCAGCTGAGCTTCGAACGCCTAGTACCCGGCTCACGAACCGCGTTCACAAGCCTTTAGCCACGGAGCAGGGCTTTCTATTTACGAGTGCAATTTTCTCGGAGACTCCTGGTGGTCTTCGCTGGGGCCGTGGAGCTCGTGCTTTGTGCGACGCTTTCTGCAGGCTGCCTGCCGAAAGAGACTGAGCCATATGGGATGACGCCGGTGCAATGAAGTTGATCCTCTTACCGTGTTAACGTATAAACAAAAGAAAAGATAAGAAACGCTATAACCTTTAATCGACGGACACTGATGATGATAGTGCCATTCTCTCGACTAAACGACACTCATGGCTGATGTGGGCGGTATCATATGGCCGACCTACACGCCCTGGCACGCTTCAGGTGCCCCGTTGTGTATATATATATATATATATATATATATATATATATATATATATATATATATATATATATATATATATATATATATATTCCCTTACAGGACGTTGCGATCAGGTGGTTTTTCCAGGCAGTTTTACGTTCAGTAGTTTGCCTTGACCGGCCTCCTGGCCTAGAGGTTAGAAACATTTCTCCGTAATCTCGTATACTCTCGTAAGTAACGTGACGACGGTGAGAATCAGCAGTGGTTCAAATCGCGTCGTAACTTACGGGGTATGTGAGCCGGCCGCTCAGAAAGCAATGGCAAACTACTGAGCGTAATCTTGCCAAAGAAATCAACAATCAGCTGAAAGATGCTGATGTTGACAGCGATGTCCTGTAAAGGATATACAAACATTTTTTTTTTAAATTTGCCTTGGCTTTCTAAACTACAAATAAGTTTTTAATTCCACTTCCCCCGCCGCCAGCGCCAGAAAGTTTAAGAGCTAGTGCTCTTTACCTCTTCTGCAACGCTAACCTCTGTCTGTAGAATAAGACATTGAAATTACGAATACCAAGGAGATATGAACCCATCGCCACAAGCTTAACAGTTGAGTTCCTAACCACTTCGCAACTACGACCTCTATATTCTCACACAGGAAGAGATTAATACAACAAAAATAAACCCCGCATTTGTTATCTTCACAAATGTCGCATCCGTGCCAAGGGTACTCAGAGACCCGGGGTTTTCCATCTTGAACTGTTTGTTGCGACCTTTCCTTTTTGTCCCTCAACCTTTGGCTCGGAAAATAACTACTAACTGCTCGTTTGCACGTTGTTATGCTATCTGGTGTCTTGGACGCTCACTGAAACTTACCACAGAGGACGGTGCGGGGGTGGATAACTGTGACCGGCGTAGTCTCATCATTTAGTAACCCGTCAAAATCTAACAGTTGTTACTTCGGCGCTTGGTTTTGTTCAGCGCTCTTTCTTGGTGAAGCTCGGTATTTGAATTATATCTATATGTGCCCCCCCCCCCCTCTGTCTCTCTCTCTCTCTCTCTCTCTCTCTCCTCCTCCCCCCCGCGTGCCCTGTTTCTTAACCCTTTGAAAATAAAGAAATAAAAAGAGTGTTCTCTCTCTTTATTTCTCTCTCTCTCTCTCTCTCTCTCTCTCTCTCTCTCTCTCTCTCTCTCTCTCTCTCTCTCTCTATCTCACCTTCTATCTGTCTATTTCTCTCTCATTCTCTTTCTTTCTCTCTGTCTCTTTCTCTTTCCTTTTCTCTTTCTCTCTTTTTCTCTGTTTTTCTCTCTCTGTCTTTTTGTTTCTTTGTTTCTTTGTTTCTTTGTTTGTTTGTTTCTTTCTTTCTTTCTTTCTTTCTTTCTTTCTTTCTTTCTTTCTCCCTGTGCTTGAATGTAATATGCACTGCGTGTATATTGGTGTATATGAGTATATATTGACATAGATCAATTTTTCCTTTTCGCTTCGTTTAATTTTTGTTAACGTTTAATTCTATTTCCATTTCCTTTTTCTGCACCTCTTTCCCACTTCACATTTCCGTTTTCCATTCCCATCTTTATTGATTGAACTACACCTAAATAGATGAGTATTCTTTTTTCTCAGGTCTTAGTCAGATATGACTGGGCTACTGTATAACAGTAGACGATACTTCCTGCTTTTTGTTAGCGCCGAATGTTGGGCGGCGCTCACCAAACCCGATACCCCACATTGTATCAACGTCTTCTGGCGGAGAAGCGTAATTGGGAGGGTATATGCCTTATCCTACTGCGAGGAAATGCAACCTAAAGACTAAATGTCATGGCAGGGACAGACCAGGCCCTACGCCTTAGTCGGCAGCTAGGTCTAGGTTGGAATCTCGGACAGGCGGACAGTTAGCGAATTGCTTTGCTAATCCGGAACGTCTGCAGCTTGTCTTGTTCCAGACGTATTGGTGTTACCATTCCTCTGGAGTAAACTAGGCAGGCCGAGAGCGGGATCATTTTGCATGGGCAACACAGGGTCTCTAAATTCAGCCCAGGCTTGTGCTATGGGGAGGTATAACTCCATTTTACAAACCATGGTCTATCAAAAAGCGCCAGTCAATCATTTTTCTTATCTGTGTGTCATTGTTCTATTTGTACTGTCCCATGGGTGAAGACTTCGCTCCTAACGTTCGCCTATAAATGGGTGCGCCCCCCCCCCCCTACCCACCGCCCCTCCACCCACCGCCCCTCCATTCGTAGAGCTTCTGAGCTATATTTGTGTTTTTGTTCGTCGCAGTTTCTCACGCTCGCTCGCTTTCAACTCAAGCGTGGTCCAAACATGTGCTACCACTTCTAGTGCACTGAACTGATTTCTGCTTGTGGATAAGCTTCCCCTATTACAAGTGTCCCTCGCCATCAGGCAAACCCACTCCGACTTGTGCGGTACTTGTAATTTACATTCCGAAGTCAAGGTCGAGAAGGCAACATTTTAGTCCAACTGACCGGTGTAGGGGTTGAACCCGCTACTTCGGCATAAGCACAGGAAAGTTTAAGAGCGAGTGTGCTTAACCGCTCTGCCATGCTGACCTCCTTTCCCAGCGGTGATTGCGACGTTCTAAAAAGAACCTGCTAATGACGTAATTACTTATGTCACTGTATAATCACGAAACGGCTGGAGTTGGGGAAAACTCTTGAAAACAGGAAGCTGTGATTTTTTCTGCATGTAGACCGGAAATGTACTTTTCTGAGTACATGTTTTAGCACGTGCTCAACTGCTCTTGAGTATATGAATGTCTTTCTCCTCCTTGATAAAAAAAAAAAGCCTCCTTGATGATTGGAAAGAGAAGGAGGTGTGTCGGAGCGAGAGGCGAGCGAAGGTGGATAAAAATAGTAAAAGGTAAACTCGTTAGCAGTCTGTTTGGATATTGTTCGGTCTTAACACGAAGACTAGCTGGTAAATAATGGACCAGTACACACGGGAAGAAGCGTGGGCAGGGCCGGTATGATATAATTAATGCAGTAGGGACGCAGCTGGCGGATACTGTTGAGACTATGACGCTAGCCCGATGACATGAACTGAGGGTGAAGCCTGTTCAGGCACGACAATGTCGCCTTCGAGGGGGAGAGAGGATACCATAATTAACTTCCTGTGGGAACAGTGGGCAGGAATACTTTGGAACCGCTGCTGCATTGGAGGACTCAGCACTCATGGGAATGTGTAGTGTGCAGTGACGTCGTTCGATAGAGCTTAACATAACACCACTAACATAATATAACATAACATAACATTGTTCCATTTTCGGTGTCTTTATATCTAGACATCTTTTGGTTTGAATGTCGCTGTATCAGCCGGTCGTGGTATTGTTCCATCTTCATTGTCTTTCTATGTTATATCGTTTGGAAGGGAGCAGTGACGACTTTCGACCCAGCGTAACATAACATAAAATAACATAACACAACATAACATAACATTGTTCCCTTTTCTACGTCTTTATATCTAGACATCTTTTGGTTTGAATGGTGCTGTATCAGCCGGCCTTGGTATTGTTCTGTCTCCATTGTCTTTCTATGTAATATCGTTTGGAAGGCCCGTTATCATTCAGTTTGTGCATTGTTCATTTTCATTGTTTTTCTGCCTGCTATTTTGAGAGGAAAGGGGGGGGGGGGGGCGTTATCAGTCTGTGTGTTGTTCTAGGGTCACTGTCTCTTTATTTTTAATTCGCTATCTTTGAACTCAAGCGTGCCACTACTTCTAGTCCACTGGAATGATTTTTGCTTATGGATTAGCTTTACCTATTACCAGTGTCTGCGCCGTCTGACGAACCCTGTAACAGAGTAGCCCCTGGGAAAGAGGATACTGGCGGGAGAAGAATATTAGCAAGAACTAGAAAAATAGGAAATGCGCATACTTGCTTCTTTGGGCACGAAAGTGCACCAAAGAGCAATTACGTAGAGAAATGGGGGGGGGGGGGGGATGACGAAAGGTTGTCAACAACAAAAACTTCGTTGGTGACAAAGGCAGAGTTTGGAATCGGCCTTGTACCAGGTTAGACGTGTGTTTTAGGAGTAGATCCGTACTGGTTAACATCGAGAAGAAGTAGTCTAGAATTCATATATTATTATGTCAATTGAAAGAGGTTTTAATGACGTGAGGATGCTGTTTTCGAATATAATGCTCATTGTTCGTCATGACCAAACTGCTTGTTTTTGAGTATTAAATAAATGATGGAAACGTCCGAGGAGGAATTGTTAAGTTCTTCCAGTGTTGAGTTCGCAGTAAGTTTGCAGAGTTATGGATCACCTGAAAGTCAAACATCACACACACACACACAACACAGAAGATATCTTTATCGTGAACGAAGCACAGTGCTACCACTATTACGGTTAAACGGCCATAACATCAATAAGATGAAGTTGCCCCGGGAAGGTTAACCCGGTCAACAAATGCCCGCAGAAGTCGGATGTGTCGGCCTAACGGCGCAAGAACGCAGCTCTGCTGTAAACAGGCACAACGCAGTCACATCCGAAAAAAAAAAAAACTCCGGATGAACGCAGCAGAAGAAGAATATGGAGTTGAAACGGGAAACGTCGAGGTCACCCTGGAATGAGCCATCATGTGCCAACTGGTGGAATGCATGCCGTGCGCGTGCCAGCACTGTTACAACTCACACCGACTTTAGAGGTACTTGTAATTTACACCCCAAAGTCAAGGACGAGAAGTCAACAATTCAGTCCAACTGATGGTGTAGGGGTTGAACCCACTACCTGGGAATTAGCACACTGGAAGTTTAAGACACTCACTCTGTTCCACTCGGCCACGCGGATCCTATCACTGTCTTTCCATATAAATATAATTTGGATGGCACTGTTGCTTTTTAATGTGTATCTCTTCGTGATGTGTAATACTGACCATCGAATTGTTCTACTGTCTGTCCGTCCGTCACTTGGAGGCTAAAAGATAAACAGACATACATAAATAAACAGAAAGATGGCCAAGCAGGTCGATCGATCAATCTGTCAATAGGCGTACATACAGGATTGACAAAGAGTGTGTGTGTGAGAGAGAGAGAGAGAGAGAGAGAGGAGAGAGAGAGAGAGAGAGAGAGAGAGAGAGAGAGAGAGAGAGAGAGAGAGAGAGAGAGAGAGAGAGTAGGTTGAAAAAGATATGTTTGTAGGTAGGTCTGAATATATATTAGGTATACGGGTAGATAGATGGATGCATGGTTGGAAATAATAGATAGGAAGGCAGGTTATATATTAGACAAGAGAGAAGATGCTGGGCAGTTTGACGGCATCCCATGGATGAACATCAGTATCAGATGGGATAAACTCTATGGAACACTGAATGAACTACAAAAGAAAGTTAAATACATTCAAAGAAAACATTGCAGTTATAGACACATTTGAAGCAAACGAAAGAAGAAGAAGAAGAGGGGGGGGGGGGGGGGGGTGGCAGTGAGGAACATTTTGTGTGATATTTACTGGCACAGAAACGAAGCATTAGTGGGGGGGGGGGGGTGTGACTCTTTGCCATGAAGTTGGAACTGTGACTAACGACTAACTAAATTATACTGGATTGCGCTAGAATAGATAGAGAAGATTGCCTTAGATTATATACATACAAGCACTACTTCCGCACAAGTCAACGGTTCATTTGTTCGTAATTTGATTATCAGTTTATTCGACCGTCTTCCCAAATCTCATTATTGGTTATATCTTATTCCGCAGTCTAATAAGTCTAAACTAATAACCTTCTTAGGCGGCATTTGGCCACGGAGCTGTCGTTTCTTGTCGCAAGGATCGATGAACCGTGCCGAGGTTCCTGCAGTCCGATGGTGCGTGGGAGCCGAGGCTGACACGAGCTAACTAAATACCACGAGTCACCAGGTGCTGTCCCCTGAATATCTCGCTCTATATGATTTATGATCTTTGATGTCAGTACCAGCAGTGGTTTCGATCGACCTATCGGATTTAGTCTGTCGTGGATGAGAGACTGAGCTGCTGGCATTGTGTTGTTGGTGTGTATGTATGTATGTATGTATGTCTGTCTGTCTGTCTGTCTGTCTGTCTGTCTGTCTGTCTGTCTGTCTGTCTGTCTGTGTGTGTATGTGTGCGTGCGTGCGTGCGCACGCTTTTAGGTGGATCTCTTTGTCTGTCTGTGCGTGCATGCGGAATGAGAGTGAATACGAATGATAGAAAGGAATGGGTGGGCATATGTTTACATGTATATGTGTTTTTGCAAACATATGTGTGTGTGTATATATATATATATATATATATATATATATATATATATATATATATATATATATATATATATATATATATATATATATATTCTACATAAGAGCTCTTAAGCACGTATGTGTGTCATAGGCAAGCAACGTCCCTTGAGTCAAGCTGCTGATAAGCCCCTTCCATCACCAACATGGCCTAGTTTGGCGATTTACAACACCACGTATCGATCTGCCTCGGCCAGTGTTGCCGGCTATATCTCGTGTCACTCGGGCTTATCTCTGCCCTATATTTTCTTTCCCATTATTTCTCACAGTACTCTAATTCCCACGAGTGCACAGCTGCTCCACCGATCGAGTTTGTGTGCATTGGTTCACTTCATACATTACCACAAACACTGTAATGCCGTGAATGAATCAAGAAGATCCAGAAGTACAGGGTGTTTGTAAAGTCTCACTACACTTTGTATGTAGAACAGCTGTTTGTTGGAGATGGAGAGTATGCTTTTCGTCTTGAAAACGGAAACCGTACTCTCCAACAAACAGCTGTTCTATTCAAAGTGTAGTGAGACTTTACAAACACCGTGTAGTATCAGTCATCTGTACTAGAAGGCCATCACAAGTGATAAAATGGACGTTGCGGTCAACGCCTTGGTCAGCTTACAATCACTACTAGTAGCTGTTGCTAGTGGGTGCAGCGGTTAGTACGTCACGCTGACAATGGACGTCAGCACGGCCAGATAAGGGTTTGATGCCAGCTCTCGCCGTTCGCTACACGAGGGAAAGACTGACCACCTATTTCTCTGTGCACCCAAGCCTACAAACATGTGATATCCTGATACTTCACATACTCACATATGATGTTTCGATGTTTTCATCACCTCTATCTAGATCCGTCCTTTTCATGTTTCCGTTTCCCAGAACCGAGATCTTTGTTTTGTGTGTTCGCTGAAGTATAGTAAAGTAAAGCAACCTATACTAAAGTTTAAAAAATAAGTAACGTAAAGTAAAGCACCGTAACGTATAGTAAAGTCAAGAAAGTAAGGTAAAGTAACGTAAATTTAAAGGTTAGTTGCATATCCTTTACAGCACACTGCAGTCAACACCAGCATTTTTTGCTGTTGTGATCTCTAGGCAAGTTTATTTTTAGTAGTTTGCCATTGCTTTCTGAACGACCGGCAGCCGCACCATTTCGTAGAAAACCAACGCATGGTGGTCTGCTGCCAAATCTCCCCCAGCTGTGTTTCGAACGCGGGTATGCGAGATTACGAACTGCGCCCTTAACCCCTTTGCAACGGAGCCGGCGTAAAGTACCGTAAAGTAACGTAACTTAATGTAACATAAAGTAAAGGACCCCTGTACACGCCTTAAGACGTATTGTGTATATGGTGCAAGGCTCGTATATCCCAATTGGCTCTCAGATGCCATCGTGGCCGGAAGGTTACCAGTGCTAGCTCTTAAACTGCCTTCGCGCTGATAGCATGGCAACAGGTTAATTCCCTACACTGGTCACTTGCAAGTAAACTTTTGAGTTCTCGTCAAATTACTGAACGTGAAATTGGCTAATCAACCAAGTTGTGAGTGCCAGGAAACGAACCCACAACCCTTTGGAAGGTAAAGCAGGCTGGAGCAAGCACTTCGCCACGAAGATCACCGCCACCCCCAAATCTACGACGGGGCTTCAAATGAAAACCTTAAATGTTGTTTGACTCTTTGTCTTGTCCAGACAGGTGGAAATCACGTGGGGCTAGGTCTGTCCGTACAGGGATAAGGTACGCACTGAAAGTGGAGGTCTTCGATGAGGTTCAACCTTTCCACGGGCAGTTAAAGGGAGGAGGGTGGTGGTGGGAGTGAGCATTGTCAAGTTGCAAAAGGACACCTTTACTCAGAAGTCCACACCGCTTGGAGTTGATTGTAGGTCGAAACTTCCTACTACACTCATAGGACTTGCTGGACTGACACGCATGAATCACCATACTGGACCTTCATTCCACGATGGATCTCTGTAGATCTCACACCTTCATGAACAAAACAAAACAAAAAACGGATAGCAGAACGCTGCTCCTCCTTGGTGCATGTCAAAAGTGGAGCGGCCATCTTTAAACTGTCCTTATGATGTCACCGTGTTCGTCCGCACCGCGATGTCACGTGCTTAACACTGTTGATATTCTTAACAATATTGACATGTTAGACAATGGTATGGTTATTGTAATTTCTATCACACTTTTAAGGTTTTCATTTGAAGCCTCTCGTATTTAAATCATATAATTGTGTGTAATATAATATAATGTAAATATAATGTAAATGTATGGCTTAGCTGTTCGAAACCATCACGTTGGTGTCATTGAAGAACAGTTTACTGCATATCCTTTACAGGACGTCGCAGAACGTCATATCCTTTACAGGACGTCGCAGCATTGTTTGGCTGTTTTGTGATTCCTGGACAAGGTTACATTTAGTAGTTTGCCATTGCTTTCTGAACGATCAGCACTCATTCCATTGTATGGAAACCAACGCAAGTGGGTCTGCTTATAAATCACCTGCAGTCGTGTTTCGAACGCAGTATTCGGGATTTCAAATTGCAATCTAACACCATCGCCAGAGAGCCGGTCATGGACGAAAACGCACCCACGTCAACATCTGGCGATATCAAGGTGCCTAAACTCAAGTTACCTCTTTCTCAACTATTGACTTTCGTACGGGCGTTTGTATACTCACACAATCTATCGATTCGTTAGAATGACGTCAGTAACTCAAGTTTAATTGACTACACGTCAATTTCCGATCCAAGGGTTGTGTTTCCTTGCCCTTGAGTCAGCAGACATCAGTCAACGTATATGACGTACACTCGAACTCGGGACGGGCACCAGCTGTTGGGTGTCGGGATCTACGGGGTGTTTACGATGTGGTAATTTCTGCCGGGAGCGTCTGGTTACAAAGGTTCTCTCGTGTAGGCATATTCTCCCGGGCATCAGCTCGGTTAGCTGGCATTGTTTATGCTTGTCTGACAGGCATTGACAGAATGTATGTTCTCTCTTTCAGAATCTTGTGTGTGTGTGTGTGTGTGTGTGTGAGAGAGAGAGAGAGAGAGAGAGAGAGAGAGAGAGAGAGAGAGAGAGAGAGAGAGAGAGGAGAGAGAGAGAGAGGAGATATAATGTCTTGATCTCAAGTCAGCCTTGGGTTTAACAAATTCCAAACAAAACGTAGGTTTGGACAATACAAAACTGAATGTCAGAAAATGGAAAAGTTGTTAATGTGGTAGAAAACATGTTGTATTATAATCCACTGACAATATTTCGGCGATATATAAGTCCATAGCATATACGAGACGTCGTTTAAGACTATTAATCATCCCTTGACATTTAATCAGTTTATAAGTCATTTATTGAATTGTGTCCTGGCAAAGCGGGGAGTTTAGTGAAAGTAAATACATTGAGTGACGTAATATTCTGTTGTGATAATTTGGCCGTGTCCAGCGTGTGCCGCGTGGTCTGGTGTTTACACACACGCTTTACACGCCAGTGATCCGGGGTTTGTTTCCGGGTCCGGTCAAGGATATGCACTACTGACGAGCTCAAACGAGAGCGTAACTCGAGTCTAGTGCTTCAATATTGACGTGGATAGGCCTTAGGTTCATACCAGAATACGATCAGCGTTGCCAGTCTCAAATCCCGAAACAAGCAAATAAATCAAAGAAAATACACATTAAAGGACCGCAGTTATAGCAGATAGTCAGACCCTACAACCCCTCTGTGCTTCCCCTGGGTGCTTGCACATGGCTCGAAATCACACAGCTACAAGCAGAACGAGGCTGTAACCCAGCGTAGTCCATGAGGCATCAATTGTCAGTAATTGCCAAACGTGGTCAGAGGGAAACGAACTATTGTAAACCAGCGTCGACCTAATAGGCGCTATTAATACGCCACCAGGCTGCTGAGGTTTATGGTAGTATTAACTACTACCGCAGATTACCGGTGGAGTGTGCATTATGGCTCTGGGGTAATGACGGTTGGCGCTTCCGGTGAGTGTTTGTCTTATAGTTTGTCTAGCGCGTTCTCTAATGTTTGATTCTTGCGGGACACCCTCCTTCTTGAATCCCTGGACAAAATCTGAGAAGTGTACATGCTTGAATACATCTGTCAAAATGACAGAGGACAAGTTATACATGCGCAGGGTCATAATAACATTGGTTCGGGAATGCAGGGATTGGTCGACAGGTTGTACTGATGGGAGGTGCAACAACTGATTGACGACAATTCGCGGCCAGGTGATGTAATCATCTATCCGGATGGCTCTGTGCTTAGAGGTGAAAGATGTGTCTGGGGGTTTGTGGTCAATGTTGGTGGACGGTGTTTGATTAAAGGAGATCCTGGCAAATGGTACCGCAACGTCTAGTCTGAGAATGAGGTAGAGGCAGTCACAGCGGCGTTCCACTGACTGGAGGACAAACCGCACACGCATGTCGTGAGTGTAATGGACTCACAAAGTATGATGAGAAACGTGAAGACAGGCAGGCTTCAGGCAGACTTCCATTCAACAATCAAAATCAGAACATGCTGGTGTGGTGGGAAACGAGCAAGCGGATACTGGCTGAGTCTGCACCGCCGGTGTGGTATTGCTAAATGATAAGACATACGTGATCAGGGCTCTTTTGTCATCGTGTGTATAGTGCAGACGAACAGTTAGATCATCACGGCCTGGAGAGAATGGTGGCGCACAGAGTGACCAGAGGATCTGACAAACACTCGGGACTCCGAAGAAGGGCCAGACAAACACATAATCAGATTCACTGGTGCCATTAGTGTTGGGACTCCTGGCTGATTGTTGAAGATGAGGACGGAGCACGCATGGGAATGTCCTGAGTGCTATGATGTCGGTTCTTGACTCGACTACTTCTGGATTTTATGGCGGATTGTTGAAACTTAGGTTCCCATCATCATCTCATCTCGTTCCTCTTGTGCCTCGCGGTGTCGAGGTGAAGCATAAGCAGCGAGAGAGTGCCCGTTTATGGGCTTCATATATTGAGATTGTCATGGACTCTGTATTCCCACTGTCCATCGTTTACATGGTCGGCATCGTAGGTCGGCATGGCCGTATGGATAAGAACACGTGTTCTTAAACATCCGGTGTGCTGATGCCGAGGCAAGGGGTTAAACCCTTACACCGGGCAGTTGGACTAAAATGTTTGCCTCTCTTCCTTGACTTAGTCACGTAAATTACAAGTACCTCTGAAGTCGGAGTGGGTTCGCCTGATGGCGAAGAACACTGTTATTAAGGAAAGCTCATCCACTGGCAAAAATCAGTCCAGTGCACTAAAGGCAGTATCACGTGTATGAACTACGCTTGAGTTCAAAGTGCGAACGCAAAAAACAAAAAGAAGTTGACAAATTCTGACTTTCCACAAGATGTGAACATCTAAGAAAACTGCCTCATAAACTGTATCATGTCTGGGAAACTGAACTATTTTAGCCATATTAAAGGTCACGGTGGCTTGGGAAGGACAGTGATGGAATGCTTGGTTCCTGGTCAAGGAGGCAGGAGTCCTCCAGCACGAGGATGGATGCAGGATGTCGCAGACACCTTTGGCGTGAGGGTGCTTGAGGCAGGTGAAGTGGCCAGAGATCAGCACACATTTATATGGGACATGATGAGAGCGGTGTCCTGCACAGTTTTTGCTATATGAGGATGATGTAAATGTCTATATTTTTTTTCTTCTGTCTCTTTCTCACCCTGCCTATCCGTCATTTGTTCGTCTGTTTCTGTCTATCTGTTCGCCTGTGTGTCTGACTATCTGTCCTTCCGGCCATTTTGTCACCCTATTTTTTCCGTCTGTCTTGTTTCCCTGTTCGTTCGTCCATTTTATAACGTTGACCGCCCGTCCGTCTGTTATGTTTCTCTATCAATCTGTCAGCTTACCTGTTCGCCTGTCTGTCTTGGCTATCATACACTACCATGCCACGTTTGTCTGTCCATCTAGCTGCCTGTCTGTGTCTTGGCTATCATAAACTGCCATGCCACGTCTGTCTGCCTATCATAAACTGCCATGCCACGTCTGTCTGCCTATCTAACTGCTTGTCTGTGTCTTGGATATCATAAACTACATGCCACGTCTGCCATACACTACAAGCCATAAAATAAGTCTGCAGTTATTGATGTTTATCGATCCACCTGTTGGAGCTAGCTGTAAACTGGAACATTAACAACGTTATCGCGGCGTGCGTGTTAAGTCACATGTTGTTATTCATAGTTATCGCAGCATTCAAAGCCGTAGATAACCTTAGTGGACGCGGCCGGTCATCAGTTATCCATTTCCTGACAATTCTTCTTCTTTCGTTGAAATATGTCTATAACTGCAATGTTGTCTCTTGTATGAATTTAACTGTCTTTTTTAGTTCACACAGCGGTCCATAGAGTTTATCTTCCACTGTCGTCTCTGTAGACCAGAAAGTTTGCCTAGATATGTTATATTTTGGGCAGTCTGCTCTGCTGTCTGCGACGCCAATCAACATGTGCACATGTCTGTTTCACCAATCTTGAATTTTGTGTACGTGTAGTTGCGTAATCTATTGTGTCCTGTTCTGAGGCGCAGAATAATGACTTGTTCTGGTCTTTCCATAACGTGGTAGTCATTTTGAGCAGGTTTTGGTGACTTTCTGACTAATTTGATCATTCTTTTCTTTTGGTGGTATGTAACGGGCACATCAGGCATTTCTTTTGCACCTTCCTTAGCCAATCGATCAGCTCTGTCGTTTCCGGGTATTCCAAAGTGGGATGGTATCCACTGTATGGTTACCTTATGCTGACTGCTAAGTTTAGAAAGTAGTGCCCTTAGTACTGGCAATTTCTCAGACAGGAGCGCCTCGAGTACTGATTTTGCATCTGTCAATAGCACCACAGGTTGCGTACCATTGCTGATATTTAGTAATTTCTCTGTTGCTATCTTGATTGCCTCAATTTCAGCATCATAGTTATGGCAGTACTTTCCTGTCGGTACTCTGGCTGTGCCCCTAGTATTATTTGGGTATTCTATGTACACTCCCACTCCTCCATTTCGAACAGCATTTTGTGCTGACCCATCTGTGTAGACTCGGATCCAGATGTCCTGTGGGTATTCTTCATCAAGGAAGCTGAGAGTGGCTGTTCTGCGCTGCACACTGTTCTGTTCTTCCTTGTCAAATATTCCTCTCACTTTTGTCTGGATTTGTAGTGACAGTCTGTGTTCATCTTTTCATGGAGTTCGCTCTGGAATAGTTGTTAGGGGGATACCAACTGTGGGCAGATCGGTGGTTTCTCTGCAGAGTCGTTTGGCCTGGTGGATAAAACTACTTTTCAACCGCCCATAACAAGGTTTTCAAATCTGTTCTTCATAGGGTGGCCTGGCAAGCTGAGGAACTTTTCTTCTTGTATTAGCGTTTTCGTATCTCTGCGCTCTCTCAGTGCTTGTGTCCTCCCCATCTTCTCAACAAGTGTGTAATCATATATCTTACAGTTCCTTTGAGGGCAGGCTGGGCGTGAGTGAATTGGTTGTGGACCTGTGTGGGATAAAAGGCAGAAAAGAACGAACAAACGAACTTTATTTATAAGAGCTAACAAGTGGGCACGCAGGCCCGTCTAACATTCTGCTCTTGGTATCTCTGGATTTTGATACATTATTTCATTTATAGATTATTTTTTAGGCTTGTCTTAAACAAGAAGAAGAAGAATGTATTACCACAATGCAACATTAAATTGAATGGGAACGTTGTTAATTAGGCGAATCGCTGCAACTACCCTGGGCCTGTCGTAACATATGATGGGAGATGGAGGTGCCTTGTAGAGATTAGACATAAATCGCCATTGCAAAAGTATCCTTTTGCCAGATGGAAAACATATCCACAAGAAAGACGCAACCGTTTACATAAGCAATCCATGTCTGTAATTATGTTTATTATATTTAAGTTTTCCGGATAAGTATTCTTGTATTCATCTCGTCTCATCATGTTCCTCTTGTACTTTGCGGTGTCGAAGGTGAAGCATAAACAGCGGAAGAGTGCCCATTTATGGACTTCGTGTATCGAGATTCCCATGGACTCTGCAATTGCCTCTGCCCATCGTTTACGTGACCGGCCAGCCTCCTTTTTCTGCTGTCACTAGGTCTGTACATGAGTTGCATGTCCTGTGAAGGACGTAGCAGTCAACACCAGCATTTTGGCTGTTCGTGATTTCTTCATTTCTGATTTTCTCTCTTCTTGTGACATTAAGTATTCTTCTCAGGAATCTCTTGGCTGTTGTTGTAATTTTGTTCCCCTCTTTTTCTGTCATTGTCCAGGCTTGGCATTGGTAGCATAGAATTGGTAGGAAGATTGTGTTGTAGAGTGCTTTCTTGGTATCTATTGATACATATTTGTTCTTTAGTATTGGTATCCTTTGTCCAATGAGTTGATTTGCTTTATGTTTTCGTTGTTTATGTTTTTGTTCGCCTTCAGGGGACTCGGGTTCGAATTCTCGGTAATGTGCGGTTTTTTTTTTTCTGTAGGGGGCAAAAAGAAAACCATAACCTGCACAGCTCGCGGCTGACTGCAGTGGCCAGGCGGCCTTAATCCCTCTGGCCCAAGATCATCCTGTTACTACACCGCAAGGTATTATAGGCAGTAGGTGACAGTTTTGACAGACACAGATTTTATAGTACGTTTTTTTTTTTTGCCCCAATATAAACATCCATATCTCAGTAACCAACTGAGGGAAAATTATGAGATTTAGTATATAACCTTATCATTATGTCCACCCAACAAAAAAATTTTTGTTCTGGAGATTTTACAGCAGATTTCAAAGTTTGTTTATATGCGGTATATAATTTACGGGTCTTAGATGAAATTCATAATTTTAAATGTATTACAGCGTAGCCAGACAATCAGCGCTCAGTGTTGAATATTGTTCGTTTTTTCACGGGATTGGCCTAATGCCAACTACCCGCGTTGTTTAAACTAGGACTATTCATTCAGAGGTGTCTCAAAATGTGGGTTATTTCATGAAACCTGATTAATATGTTTTTTTTTGTTTTTTTTTTTAAATCTTACCACTTATCGCTAACATTGAAATGTGTGAATATTTTCCAATGGGATTGAATGCGAAATTATACACTTCAAAGAATCGCTATGAAGTTGTACACATATTTTTGTCAAGGAGCTGATCGCAGGAAACTGTTTTATACTATTACAACTTCCGAAAAAAGAACAATGCATTGCATTGGGTTTGAGTAAACGGTCATTTCGTCGACAGCTTTGACAAAGATGTCATAAGGCGAGCTATTATAAAAATGCTTTAAAAAGTCGCTTGATATACGACAGGGTCGACTTCATTGCACCGGGTTCTATCCCATCATGGCCCGGTCTCTTTCCGCAGCGCGGAAAGCATCGAACAAAGCACGAACTCCACAGCTCTAGCGACGACCCACAGAAGTCTCCGAAAAATTTAACTCGTGAACCAAAGGATGCGGCCTGGAATCTAACCCACGACCTCTGGAGCCCGAGTCAAAAGGCTTTACCACTTCGCCACGGAGACTCCTAAAATTATAAACATTTTGGATTTTATATCCAGGATTATCCAGCATTATAAAAATGCTGGATGCCAAAGAAACAGTGACTGTAAGAAAACTTAGGGTTTGGTTCAGAAAGAACAATAACATAGAGCTATCCAAAACAACTTTGTGGAAAATTATAAGGACATTATCTTCACTATTTGAAAGTACAAGGGCGGTAGAAATAATCTTTGCGAGCAACCGCATTTAGGAGCCATGAGAAGCAGATACCTACGTGACATAAGAGAAATGCGCAAAGAAAATTATGGCATAGTGTGTTTGGATGAAATGTGGATCAATGCGCACCTCACAAGTGATAAGGAATGGCAATCAGTGGATGGACAGATAAAGCGATATGTGCCCAGTAGTATAGGACAATTTTGGTCATGGCCCATGCTGGTAATATGCATAATGGCTTACAACAGAATGCTGGGCTCGTGTTCGTATCAAAGCATACAGACAATAGGGAGTATCATAATAAGATGAATGGTAATGTATTTAGAGATTGGCTCGAGAATACTGTGCTTCCATCCCTATTTAGACCGTCGTGTCCAATTATGGACAATGCATGATATCAATGTTGTTGCCCAAGAAGACAAAATACGTGCAGCATCGAGCACAAAGGGAGCTAATAAAGATATGACTCCGAATGGAAAACATACCATTTCCAGAAACGTATTTATAGCTAGAATTGTTGTCCATTGTAAAACAGACGCCAAAAAGCTAGAAATATCAAATCGACAAGTTGATAGAAGAGCATCGTCATGGGTGCTTGAGACTTCCGCCGTACCATTCTCATTTTAACCCTATATGTGTGGGCTAAAATTAAAGGACAGGTGGCAGCTGACAATACTATATTCAAATTGTCTGACGTCAGGATACTAATCCAGTCTGCGCTATTAAATATTGATAAAAGTTACTGGAAATATATGAGGACCATGTGTTGAAAGAGGAAGAGGATTATTGGAGAAAGGATGGATTGAATTTTATGCAACCGAGAGCAGTCATCAACCTACTCGAATCGTCCGACACAGATTAAGGTCTCAGCAGATCGCAGACCTTAATCCACGTGCACTGGGATATTTTGCTACAAATATTCAGAAGAATTGCAGGCCCTAAACATTACAGCATCAGCATAATGTCAATAGCAACAGTTTGTATTCCACAGTGATGAATTTTCAATTCCGCAAGCCCTCAGCGGTGACAAACAACTGTATTGAAACACACACACACACACACACACACACACACACACACACACAACGCATTGAATACCAACAGAAGAGTAATATTGTGGTGGAAACTGACATATTGTGGCATAACAAGAAACGTGAGAGGAAACATGTTGTCAAATTAGGGGACAACTGTGGGATGTGGATTTTAATTCCTGAGAATAATTCGTTAAAATGTCTAGGGGGTATTATCGATTCTCTGGTCACTGGTAAGAATGCAGGGTGATCAGGGATATTTACCACAAATCCCAGGAAGAAAGAGCTCAATCCTTGAAACAATGGCATCTGTGTGTAGGTTTCCCTTCCCACTTCATCGCCCTTTAAATTAACTATAGATGCTAGAAGGATATTGATTGCTCACAACATATAAACAACCACTTATGTGACACCACATTTACTTGATGTACACAACACTTTTGGACAAACAGTTCAGGTATTAACTCAAGATCTGCATTTACATATATATGTGTGTAATAAACACTATGCATTTTTCAGACAGGCATGGGAATAATGTGCAGTATTACAACATAGTACCC
Organism: Cepaea nemoralis; assembly: GCA_014155875.1. NCBI lineage: Eukaryota > Metazoa > Mollusca > Gastropoda > Stylommatophora > Helicidae > Cepaea > Cepaea nemoralis. Next base: position 662,990 of record JACEFZ010014597.1, read on the forward strand.
AGTGAACCCCCCAAAAAACAACAACAATGTTATCACAAACAACATAACAACCACAAATTGGTTCTGCTAACTTGACTCATTGTACCTAGATAAATCACATTGGTCTAGGTGCAGAAAACCAAAATATATATTTGTTTCTGACACCATGTACAATTATCATATTTAAAATAATGAGTTGATGTCAAAATACTATTTACCTTAACCCATCATTGGTTATGCCTCTCAATAACACTCTTTATATGTCATAGAAGAAAAAAACACACATGAAAACAGTTGATACTAATAATAAATTAATTAATTATAGTGTTCATTTAGGCATTGCGGATGGGTATTCTTCTCCAGTGCAAAGCAGTTAATGTCCATATTTATCCGTGACAGCAATAAATACTCACAGTCATGTTTAATGTCCACTGAAGTTTGTTGCGGAACAAATTATAATCCTTATTATGAAATAAATTCACCACATATCTCCTCCGTGGAGCTGAATTAAAGAATCTTCTTTGCGAACGGCTCGGTGTCAGTGTGAAATTGAGGCCTGGGTTGGTCATACCTTCAGGAGATGCATCTTTGGTCTTGGACTAAGGTTCTTCCCTATATCACCATAATCCGATGAAAAGGATGCCTACCTTTCAGCGTCCTCGGCTTATAATATCCGAATCTCAATTTTTGTTCCCCCAGATTTTTCACCCACCTAGTCATCAGTCTATAACCTATTTCCACCGTTATTGGCATTTAGGCTGACATGGGACCAGCACAGAGTTCTGATTCATTATTTACTTTCAGTGTAGACATACAATTCTGCTTGTTATTCATTTGGTTCATCTGGAATTAATTCCAGGATTCTGCTGCAGGCATGGAACTGAAGAATATTGACTCCACCACGTATCCAGGGTTGCAAGCCATCAGGTGATTCCTGTGGTTGCAGGCGTAGATGCATTTACTCCGCTAGCTGCTTTCATATGGTCTTTTTTTTTTTTTTTTTGTGTTCAGGTTTGGGAACCTTGAGGTAATCTGGTGTAGGTATGGTTTTCAGTTGGCACCTTGGTTGTATTGGTTCAATGTCTTCTTCCCATTTGTTTGAGTTGGTGTTCATAGCTAGAACTTGGTGTTGCATGGCTGGAACCTTATGTTTGACTTTTGCAGCTGTGAGATGTTCTTTCGAAGACTTATCCATTGTGGATATTAACTTGGTAATCCAACCAACAGTTGAAGATTACTCACTGTTGTTAGTTTTAATAACTTATAGAAGGATTGTCCCATAGTTTCACTGATTTTGTTGAATGATGAGGCCATAGATGATACTTCTCAAACGTATAACTGACGAGTCACTGTTGTCAGTTACTTTGTTGATCTTCATCTTTGTAGATTATTAGATCTTGAAGTCCATCCTGGATCTTCCTACTAACATAGGACTTAATCACTCACCCAATCAGTATCTTCAACTTTTCTGTGCTCGCTATGGAGCTATTGAGCGCCGCAGTAAACATTGAGGTATTGCTAGATCCAGACTATGGTTTGGACATTCACTTTATGGCTGTTGACCCAGGATCCAGTGTTAGTGATATAGTCCCACCAAATTCAACCACCACCTGCTTCTCTTCTATAGAAAAGGGATGACAAGAATACAACACTAGCATTAACCTACTGTGTTATGGTAAAAGGTTTACAACACAATTACAAACACAAATACAAAACACCAAGGGGAGAAGGGGAAAGGAGTGGGTGTCCATGTTCCACTGTCCCTCATTGCTGAGTAGAGCCATTCTGACTCTTCATAGTGAGTAAGGTATTTTCTCACTTATATTTTGTTCTGTTGTTACTGGGACTATTGGATGGGTGAAGTCATTCTGTCCATCCAACATGTTGATATTGTCTCTCTCATTACTTGAAGAGAATAGCCTATACAGAATCCCTGTGGTTTCTAATGCCGCGTCTTCATTTCGGCACTATAATCATCACTAGGTCAAGGACTATTCACCATTGGCTTCTTAAGTACTGACATACATATGTATTTCTTACATCAACATCCTCTAATCCCAAGGTGCAACATTAAAATGTATATTCCCACAGTAAAAAGTAACAATCAGAACAAAGAACATTCTCATACCAGAAAAAAAACATACATGTACATTTCTCTGATATTAAGTACATGATACTCATACATAATAATTAATCATAATGCTGATGCAGGGAGCCTTTGTTTTTGGGTTTTCTCAGGGGTTAATCCATAACTTAAAACATACATTGTTTTCCCCCACTGCGTACAGCAGATGAGGATAGTAGTCGCTGTGATATATTTTGTCAAGGACTGCTATTATTCAAGCAATTATTCACATCAATCTTCGCTTCTGTTCCTACTACAGTGAGGTGATGCGGAAGTGAATCCTATCCGAACATGCATTTACATCACGCGTTTAATTGTTCATGAATTTATATTCAAACATGGCCTGTCCCTAACCTATTTTATGAAATGATTATATGTTCACCCTCATATGGAGTGGTTACTAATCTGTTAACAAAAGAATGGTACTAAAATTTAGCACTATATTTCCAAGTTACAGATTATAATGTGGCAAAATATTTTATCCCCTGACTAAGTAAGAGTCAGGAATATGCGTAATCATTTGTATGTCCCCGCATGGATAAAACAAGTTCAGAGACATCCTTACCAGTGCATTTACACTACATAGGATATTTGAAAGTGGCAGACACCAGTTCTCTACTTGTGCAGTATGAAATCAAGAGTCTGCTCCTACATTGAGAAAATGTTTCTTTAAAGTCCAATCTCTACAGTACATAAATTATTTGCAGATTTCTAAGCATTGATAGGGATATATAGTGTTGTAGTGTTGGAAGGAGTAACAAAACGCCAACTGCATAAAACGTTGTTTATTTGTCAAGGTTTACAAGCCGCGTCCTTTCAGCTGGTTTCTTAGATGTTAACTGCCTATAACAACATAATACGTCACGATTGAGCATCTCCCACCCCTTTCAGTCTCAATGCTCAATCGTGCTGTATCGGAGTTTTCCAATAGACCCCAATTATACCTACACTGTTACACCTCCCCATGTTACTTAAAGAATTTTCCTTTTAAAGGAAAAATCTTTACTCCTAATCCCCATACTCTATTCCCTACTTGTCTTTTAACCTTCGCCAATACATCTTTTACTCTTCTCCCAGTGCTATAGTCTGTCTACAACCTCCCCATATACTTCTTCTTCGCTTTTTTATTTATATAATACCACGGTATCCAACCAGTCCTTCTTTCCTTTTTATTTCCCCAACATTTTATAATCAACCCACTTCTTCTTCGTTCTTGGTCTTTCAACCAAACATAACATATTTACATATAACATTTTCAAATTCAGTTTATAATACATCATAACACCATAACACGTTTTCTTAAATACTCCTTCTCCACTTCAATAAGCAATCCGCTTTCCACTTCAAACGCTGATACCAACTCCTTATTCTTACCACCAATACTACAAATTCCCCACTTTCAACTAACCTGAAATCACTTTCATACGATAGGAAGATAAAGAATCGGTGGCCACCGGAATTTAAAAGAAGAAATAGAACTCTTTCAAAAAAAACAACACTCACCTAAATCACACACCCCTTTACCCCCCTATGTCATTTGAGAATTTATGTAATAAATTCTAAACCATTATATCTCCCCCAGTACCACTCATTATGGTAACAGTTTACGCTGCTATCTAATACCAACCAACATCCAAAAATATTCTTCACTTCTAAGTGTCTATATAACAGACACTACCTTACCTCACCCTCACATTGTAATGTAAACCACAAAACACATCCCAATTAAAAAGGTCTATTACCCCTTAAGACCTCCTCCAACACAACACCTCACATAACCTCATCACCTCGTATAACTAATCTCTCCAATACCTCAGGTTCTCTCTTAATGTCCATTTCTTATGGGCATATCTACTAAAATGCTCCACTTATGCCGTTATCAACAGCAACCTAGTAACCTTGAAATCTCCCCTTAAATATTAACCATCAAACACAACATTGTAATCTGACCCACTTATAAACATTTACATCCTGCCCAGGCCATGTAACCCCATGTCTCTCTAAAATCTCAATTCATAATTCATAATTCAGGCCGTAATCTACAGCAGCAAAAATAACCACTCATGTCTGTGACTTCTTGTTAATCAACTTTAATCTCAGTCCCTTTTATTACGGACCCACAAACACCCCATGTCACTATGTCTCCCCCACTTACACCCCTTTTTATTATTGTACTGTTATCCACAGTTTCAAGTCAAACATGGATCCAATTCATGTTTACTCTTCATCTGGGGTAATTTTCTTATTCTTCAATAACCCAGCAATCTCGTGTATATCATGGCTCTTCTGACCCCCCCCCCCGGAAAACTATGTTCAAAAACTATTCTCAGCTTTACCCCACTGAATATATTCACTAATCTTTTCTTCTCCCATGTGGCTTCCAATCCCCTATTTCCAATGAATGCTTACTTTAGTGTATCTTTAAAGTTTCCCATAACTATTTTACTTGTGTAGTAACTCCGTCTACAGTTCATAGCCAGTTTAACCTTTCTACGCTGATAATCACAGCATCAAAATATCTATGAACTTCTTCTTCACAAAGAGAATGTGTCTCTCTATTAGTTCTCCGTAGTTTTATTAACTCTTTTCTGAACGAAGGGTCATAATTAAAGTCCCCTGTATTGTCTTTATTCTAGACGAAAACCTTGTAAACTAAACATAACTTAATTAACTACTATTTAACACACAAAACAGTGAAATAAAATCACAACAGGACATCAAATCTCCCCCCAAATTTTTGTAACAATCATTTATGTGTCCCCGCAACTCAACTAAAAGTATGATGATGATAGTGATGATGATGGTGACGATGATTAAAATAATACAACATACATCCTAATCTATTTTTACCTACTACTACTGGTCTCTTTTACGGACCAGCAGTTTACACATAAAAGTCTAAGCACACAATAACCCTATTCTAAATCAATTAATCAAACAACAACAATCATTTTTCAAGACCAAACCAAGCAAAACAAAATTTTACATATGAGGCATTGAAAGCTCAATTTCAATAAATACAACTGTCTTCTCGCTAAAGGGAAGGTTTTCAAAAAAAAAAAAATATAATTCTCTTAGAATTAACCACGTAAAGTGACCCAGCAGCATTGGTCTCCTTTGCTAACCAATGTAACACCTATCTATTTAGCCAAATCATATATAACAAAACAACTTCATACCAAGCATTAATGCCAAAATACGTATATACCTATATACAAATATCTATCTGTTATCTACAGACCATCATAATGCGGAACCATACTTGTTCCCCTCCAAGCAAAATCACTACTCAATCAACTGACCATTCCTTTTTCTGGAAGTCAAACATTGATTATCTCCCCTCACAATTTTCTATTCTTTTTCCATCCTAACTCCTAATACATCATAACATCCAAAATATCCTCATAAGCAAGCACTGTAAACTACAGGTCGACACATTTATTATGTGGTGATTATCCCAATGTCATCTCAATGTACCAGCCGTCACTATTTATCAATAGAAACTGTACCTGTGGCTCGACACACCAATTGTTTCCCTTGGCTTTGTACCAAACTTATTAATCACTACTGTTAACTACAGTATCTCCATCCTCCTACGTCCAACAAAACTTTGTCTACCTTTCTCGGTCTTCGTCCCTTAGCCTTCCCTACATAGTCACTAACCGAAACTCTATCCGTCTGTCCACCAGTCACTATTCCGTACGAGGGAACAACACTCTTCGATTCTGGATCTGCTCGTAGTGCAGCTCTCTCATCCTCCGAATCATCGGTAATAATATCTGATTCAGCATCACTATAATATTCAGGTGTGGGAATATCTTCTCCATAACCTGAACTTTGACAGCTAATATTCCTACACCATTTGGGAATTAGTTTCTTGTCTATAGCTGAAGAAGTTGACATGGCACTACCTCTATTTACAATCATACTAACACTTTCGTCAATACTTCTCCTCTTTATCTTTCTGTCGTTCTTGGTCCTCGTCTGTCCATCTTTCTCAACTTCAACCTTGTCTCTCTTAGTCAAACGAGTTGGTTTAGACTGATTCTCTATGAAGTCAGTTTGAGTTCCCTTTGTCATCTTGCTGACTGGATGTACCTGAGTCTGCGTACTACTTTCTACCGTATTACTTGTCTGCGTCTGTGTCTCTCGGTTTCTTTTCTTTACTAATATCGTCTTCTTCTTTTCCTGTCTACTAGTCACATTCGCAACCATTTTTGGACTAGTCTGTATTTTACTTACTGGTTCAACTCTGTCTCTTACACCTGAGTTTAAATATTGTCTTTGTCTTTTCTCTAACCAGTCGTCACGTCTTTTTCTAGCAGTTGCACTGTGAGAAGGCCAGTCCCATGATTTCTTTGAAATGTTTCTCTCACGCCCATTTTTGTATTTATACCAGTCCGAGCTTTCACTATTTCTTCTGTTCTCACTGTCTTTTACTCTATATAGATCAGGCCTTGGTTCGTCATAACCATATTGTCTTCTGTCTTTATTAAGCAATGTCTGTCTCCTGTTATTCTTTCCTACTCTATTACTGTCTACCATACTTCTATAAGGATCCTGTCTAGTTGTTTTGTTCTTCAACGTTTTTAGAAAATTCTCTACCTCCGTAATTGACATCTTTAATTCTCCTAACCATGTGCTAACCCGTTGTAACTCCCCGCACAAGAAATTCATATTCAGTTCCTTTGAAATATCTATCCAGCTGAAACAATATTGTTCTGTATACTTCTTTAGTACCTGAGAAAAAAACTTATCCTGAGTTCAACTGAAACATGTGCTGTGCTGAGTCTTCCAAGCTGAAATATTTATACAAGTAACCAATTTCATTGTTGTAATTTCTTAATTTAACGTCTAAACTTGTGCTCCGGTGTTCTGTTCCGTCATGCTGAAAAAAACTGCAAGAAAGCAAGCAAAGAACAAAAAAAAATACCACAATTTCAAATTATTTGCTTCTAAAATCTGGTTAATTAATTACCTTATTTATGAATCACCTAAATTTACTAATTTACAACACATAATTCCCCCAGTTCATAAACTGTTCCATTAGTTATTTAGTTCCAGAATCGCACAAATTTCCCTTGGTTAATCCCTAAAGAGCACAAGTTGTAATCAGCATCAATATTCTGTCAGCGTAGAGGGAGGAAAAACCCTGTCTTCAATAAGTCCTGTTTGAAACCAAAAAGTTCGCTATAAATCCTCATACCTGTTTCTAATAATATAATAATGTTTTAGACTCTGCTCTAACCAAGAATTTATGGCACATCAACCGGAGTTACACAGTTACCTTCTTTTATTAGCTGACGGATCTAGTTCCACTAACCAGAGTTCGCATCAAGTGAAACCTAGTCTCGAGTTCAAGTGGCGGAGTCCAGAAGCTCAGGTGGCGGAGTTCTCTTCCCTCAGGTAAATTTTGTCCTTCTCTTGTAGCTGCCAGATACTCTTCCTGGTTGGGTCACGTCTCATGGGATGCCTGGATAGATTTCAACCCCTGGTTGGGTCACGTCTCATGGGATGCCTGGATAGATTTCAACCCCTGGTTTGGTTCCCTTCCTTGATTCTGAGTGAAGTACATCATCGGCGTCTTGATAGGGGTCGTAGTAATGACGTGGCCCCAAAAATTTATCACAGTTAACCGAAGCCCAGTGATATTTATGTGTTCAAAAACCCAATCACGAAATTACAAGGCTTTGTCCATTATTACTTGAGCCTAGAAGAGTTCTTGACTTATTTTTCTTCTTTTGTCTGACAGGTTCAGGTTGAAATTCTGGTTTTCTCAAAGTTCTAGGACAGGATGGCTCTTCTCAAAAAACGATAAGTTTCATGCAACGGCTATGAGAAGCCCCTTGTTATTGATAACTTTCAGTGGCTGGCGCTTTAAAATAGAAGCCCTTTCTTTTGAAACTCCAGAGTTCAGATCTCGGCTCCGGAAAATCTTGAAGGCTAAAGTTCAGTTAACGGCCATTATCAATTCGGCCACGGCTCCAGAAAAGCCTCTTGATAAAATTATCTTCTGAGTTTCATCGTACTTCGCGTAGTTAGCCGGACGACTCGATTCAAAATCCTGGTCACGGCACCATAATTTCTCCTGTTGTAGTGTTGGAAGGAGTAACAAAACGCCAACTGCATAAAACGTTGTTTATTTGTCAAGGTTTACAAGCCGCGTCCTTTCAGCTGGTTTCTTAGATGTTAACTGCCTATAACAACATAATACGTCACGATTGAGCATCTCCCACCCCTTTCAGTCTCAATGCTCAATCGTGCTGTATCGGAGTTTTCCAATAGACCCCAATTATACCTACACTGTTACAATAGTTCCATTGCATAGAAGTTATTGTTCATAGGACTATGAAATTGGCAGAAACTAGTTTTCTTCTCTGAAGTATGAATCAGGAGTCTTTCCTAAATTGAAAAGAGTTTCTGACATGAGAGTTGATACTCTATGTGTACTACAGTACACATACTATTCATAGGTTATAAACACTATTTAGTTAGATATAAGTTCATAATGCCTATAAAAGATATTAACATACGAATTTGAAATGGTAAGACCTAGGAAAATTTACAGCGTGGCGCCCACATGTGTTTCTTTGGTAAACATCATCCAGCCTGGTTTAAGAGAATTGTAACTAATTCTTAATTAAACATACTGGTCTATGTAATACATAAATATATCTTAATAATGAGGATAACATACCAATAGCTTGAATAGAATAATGTTTTTAAGGCAAACTACCTTCTCCCCGAAGGGAAAGGTCGACTTTCTGGTGTGTTCTCTTGACTAGAAATGGCCGCTTCAGTCTTTGTTTCCCCCCTCGCCAGGATTGGCCAGATACGGGAGAGAAAACAAGCCAAAATAAATTTAGCTGTGCCACGGTCAGTCTATCGCTGTTTTATTTTCTCCTGCATTAAGTAAGTTACTTAAACAGTAATTGTAAGGGTTTGTTTATTTTTAAGGGAGTCCATAAATAGGAAAGGGTAAGGACGTTTTATTATACCACAACAACACACGTGCATACGAATCAATCTATAAACTTCAATGAAAAGAGTACCAACATCTTGGTCGTTAAGAAGAAAGCCCACTACAGAGACACTGACAACTATTTTCATAGTGCAAAACAGGTAATCATGTTCCGTCTCTGAACGGTAAACAGCAGAGTAGATAATCTTTCACGAAGACTCAAAGCGGGTCTGTCACCCATGTGTACGTGTGAACAAATTACACAGACAGCTGAACAGATCCTTAAAAATGGAAACATGATGACTAAATTGCGGCATAATTTCTGGTCACTCCATACGCACATTAACGCACAGCTATTTGGAAGCTTTCACGAACTCAATATAAAAAGCTAACACGAATACTTGTGTACACATTATTACCCGGCAGCTGAAGAAACAAAAAGGAAATGAAAAATAAGGTAAGAAATATATTCCTTCTACTTTCCTGTCAATTTACAAATTATTTACCCCATGCCTCTGTAAATTCTCCGTCTTTACTAATATTACACATTGCACCCCTCTCGGGATTCTCCGTGGTGAAGTGGTCAAGCCGTCTGACTCGGGCTCCGAAGGTTGTATGTTCGATTCCAGGCCGGGTCTTTCATTTCACGAGTGCATTTTGTTGGAGACTCCCGAGGGTCGTCGCTGGAGCTACTGAGTTCGCGCTGTGTGCGACGCTTTCTGCGCTGCGGAAAGAAACTGAGCCATATGGGATAAAAACCCGATGCAATGTAGCCGACCCTATCGATTTTAAGCTACTTCTTTCATTGCACCCACTCCTATACGAATCCGGATACGCCTTGTGTGTCATCTGAATTGGCGGGGCTTTCATTACTGTAAGCATAAATTTGTTAGCGAGAAATCACTAGATGTTCAGCAAAACATCAAAGGAATGTCGCCGCTTTCGATGATTTAAGTTGTTTTTGGACCTATCAAAGACATATTCCTTGGGTGGGGGTAAATATAAGACGCCTAGAAAAATTTCATAACTATGCAACAGACAGTTTTCAAAATAATTGATCGTGAATGAAGGCATTCTTTGCGGGACATACTATAGTAGAAATGTCTGGCAGTATTTTCCTGGTTACATTTTGTGTTTATTCGGTTGTCGTGTTGCAACATTAAGACACCCAAAGACGACGAACACGCCTGCACCTGTGAAAACCCGCCAAGACCTTTATGAGTTATAGTCTTGTCACCTCTGCCAAGTTCAACAGGGTCGTTCTAGTGTTATGACCCCCCAAAGAGACCAGCACACGCCTACGACAACCACCGTCTGCCTTGACCAGCAAAGGTTTTCGTTCGTTGGCTACACCCATTGTTGATTTAAACGGGCGCGATCATGTTCCTTGATCCAGCGTGTGGCCATGTGTGTGTCGTCGCACTAGGAAGACCTTTGTGTCTGTGGTAAGTGTGGGCGACTGTCAGGTCGTGTTGACATCTCGGCTAGCTTAGGTAACCTAGAGGCCAGGGCAGATAGATAGAGACGTTTATTCGCGGGTGAAAAGCTGCAAGGGGTAGGTGGCCTCAAGAAGTTTCGCACTAAACGGTACTGAAAGGATCATCATCATCATCATCATCATCATCATCATCATCATCATCATATGTCATGCAGATAAGCGTGGCGGTCATGTTTCGCCATCTCACTCGATCACCAGAGACGTGGGTCAGCTCTGTGTTCTTGTCTCGACCACGCCAAGTGGCCAAGCCATCCAGGTATTTACTTCTCTGCCTTCCTCTTCTTCTCTTCCCCTCGATCTTGTCAGTTGGCACCAAGTTCTCCAAGATATTTCTTCGCATAACGTGACCACAAAACAAAACAAAAATTGTGACTATCTACGTCTAATTTCTCTAATCAATTTACGGTTTTCATTTGTTTCTTGTAGGACTTGGTCATTGGTTTTTCTGTCTATGGTATTCTTGCATTTTCATCAGAAACCACATTTCCACAGCCATCAGATGTTTTTCGGCCTGTTTGCTCATTGTCTACACTTCACGTCCATACAGAAGCACAGGTTCTATGTAGTACCTCAACACTTTTTTCTTGTTGCAAATGATATCCTTTTATTGGTCAGTGTGTTTTCCATCTTGCAAAAGGCTGCCTTCACCATGGCGATACTCTAAAGCGATATTTACTTGTTAATATGTGTCTAATGTTAAGGGGGCTCACTTGCCATCGAGCAAGCTGACAACCTTGCCAGCCCGTCACTGGCCCAAGGGTTATGAGCATATCCTTTACAGGACGCCTCAGCCAACCCCAGCATCTTTTGGGTGTTTATGATTTCTTGGCAAGTTTATGTTCAGTAGTTTGCCACTGCTTTCTGAACGACTGGCACCCATACCTTTGTATGGGACACGAACACGAGGCGGTCTGCTGCCAACTCTACTGCAGCTGTGTTTCGAACGCTGTATGCGGGATTACGAATTGCATTTGTAACACCTTCACCACAGACCTGGGGGTATCACGGACAGATCAGAAAACAAACACTGAACTATTGACCGCGGGTTACTGCATCACTCAAATACACAAAACGAAAAAGACTAAGACACGTGTATGGGGATCATATCAACACTGAGATATCACCATATACACAAGGAAAAAGACAAAGACACATGTATGGGGATCATACCAGCAGAAGCGGGCGCGTTGACAGAACGGTTGGGGGGGGGGGACATTCCACTGGCCGTGGCATGAGCGCAGTCAGTCGAGGGTTGGATACATGGGCTCGTCGCTGGCAACGGGAGGGAGAGACTGGCCACCTATTCTGCCGTGCACGCCGGTCGATAAAATGTTTCCAACATTTGTCAGTCACATATCAGGTTTCTTCTCCGGGGCCTTCCTTCTCTCTCTCTCTCTCTCTCTCTCTCTCTCTCTCTCTCTCTCTCTCTCTCTCTCTCTCTCTCTCTCTCTCTCTCTCTCTCTGTCCCTCCCTCCATCCCTCTCTCCCTTTATTTTCTCTTTTTCTCTCCCTCTCTTTCTCTTTTTCTCTCTCTCTCTTTCTGTCTCGTTTTCTTCCTCTCTTTCTCTCTCCCTCCCCCTCCCCCTCTCTCTCCCCCCTCTCTCTCTCTCTCTCTCTCTCTCTCTCTCTCTCTCTCTCTCTCTCTCTCCCAACAAAGGTTAAATGCAGAAGTTAATTACATCTATTTGAAAATACTAGGCAAAAGAGACTGGGAAAGACAGAGACATGTATTTTGAAAGTTTAAATAACTGGGCTTCGGGTAATATAAGCAACATACATTTTATGACAATATTAGGTGGGGGAGGATAGTGATCGCTAACTCTTCCTGCAGACCACAAACCTGGAGAAGAAGATGAGGGGAGGAAGAATAGAAGGAGGAGGAAAAGGAGGAAGAAGAAGAAGCGGAGGATGAAGAAGTGGTGGTAGAGGTAGAAGGAGAGAAAGAAGAAGTGGAGGAGAATGAGGAAGACGGTGGTTTGAAATTGTCCAAGTACGAATGAAACTAAAATGCGTGTGTATGTAAGATTACCAGGAGACTCCAGCGAGATGACCAGTCTGCGGAGATATGAATCTAAGACAAGCATGACTCTGTTCGGCCTAGAAATTGAGTTTTCTGGCTATATCAGGACATCTGTCCAGATATGAACTCTCCAGGGCTGACCTTTGTCGTCAAGTACTTTAGTCGCACTGGGAGATGTTTCCAAATTTAGATGACGCTGTTTCCAGAAGTCCGGTCGTTGGCTAGAATAGAACTAGGGTCTCCGCTCTCTCTCTCTCTCTCTCTCTCTCTCTCTCTCTCTCTCTCTCTCTCTCTCTCTCTCTCTCTCTCTCTCTCTCTCTATGTATCTCTCTCTTTCTCTCCCTCTGTCTGTCTCTTCCTCTCTCTGTCTCTCTTTCTCTCCCTCTTTCTCTCTCTCCCTCTGTTTCTTTTTGTCTATCTCTCTTTCTTTCTCTCGATGTGTCTCTCTTTCTTTCTCTCGATGTCTCTCTCTTTCTCTCCCTCTTTCTCTCTTTCTTTCTCACTCTCTCTCTCTTTCGTTCTATCTCTCTCTCTTTCCTTCTCTTTCTTTCTCTCTCTTTCTTTCTCTCCCTCTTTCTATCTCTCCCTCTGTTTCTCTTTGTCTATCTCTTCATCTCTATGTTTCTCTCTTTCTCTCCCTCTTTATCTCTCTGTCTGTCTCTGTCTCTCTCTCTCTCTCTCTCTCTCTCTCTCTCTCTCTCTCTCTCTCTCTCTGTGTGTGTGTTTCCCTCTTTCTTTCTATCCCAATTTCTATCTCTCCCTCTTTCTAACTCTGCCTCTTTCTCGTCCCCCCCCCCTCTCCCTTACACATATACGAGCGGGCCCGCATACATGAACACACATCGGACACATACACAGGCGCACTTAATGGTTTAAGGAAGATAAAACAGAAAAAAAAGGGGAAGAACGCACGAAGCGGTGATTAAACTTATCAAGTGGGTTATGAGTCAGAAGCTGTAAGTGGTTCAACTTGTGACCGCATTAAGATAAAACCATTATCTGGAGTCTTGACTGTATACACATCTGTCGGTGTGGGGTTTCCAGCTAACACTGTTTTCTTCTTCTTCGTCTTCTTCTTCTTCTTCTTCTTCTTCTTCTTCCTCTTCTTCTTCTTCTTCTTCTTCTTCTTCTTCGTCTTCTTCTTCTTCTTCTTCTTCTTCTTCTTCTTCTTCTTCTTCTTCTTCTTCCCTTTATTCCGCATTAACAACCTTTTAACTTAATGCCCCTCTCTCTCTCTCTCTCTCTCTCTCTCTCTCTCTCTCTCTCTCTCTCTCTCTCTCTCTCTTGCTCCCCCTCACCCCCACACACACACACACACACACGCGCACGCGCGCACTAGACATCAACAAATGAAAACTGTAAAAGCTGCAATTTAAAATGTGTAAACACCGTTAGAACTGGCATGTAGGTTGGCAGTATTGTTGCTAAGATTAGTAACGAATGAATTACCAACATACGATAAGTAGATTGTGAGCTTTACTAGAACACGATTACAAGAAACACAATGGACGTTGCGGCCAAAGCCTTCGTTAGCACAGAACAAAACAGTTGAGTTCCCTGCAGTTGGCATCACAGTATGGCCGACCAACTAGTGCCAGGCAATAAAAGCTGAACAGGACTCTTTTGTTCATTTCGGTTGTGTTGAAAATAGATGAAACCTGTAGCAATTCATAAACGAGTAAAGATTCATTACAGTGACGCATGCTTGTCATTATCGCTAAGGTTTTCTTTCGAAGCCCCCTTCCCTCTTCCTCCTTCCCCCGTCATTTTCTTCAATTTAATATATGAAATAAATCGCCCTGTTTATCGTGAAGGGTGCAGCCAAAGAGTGAGTAGATCAGAGTCTGCGTGGTGTTTGATGAGTCCATGTTGGAGTGTCAACCATTTTATGATGTGATGAGCCGCTTCCTGTACACCGAGTTCACGAGTAATGTCGCTCTGCTTCGCCACACGGACCAGTTTAATAAGGGCATGCACGCGAGGCTGTCCGGCCGTCCGTTTATCTAATTGTGGTACCTTTACTTATGGCAGAGCGCAGAGGTTAACGATGCTTGGGCGTTTGTGTGTCACGCGTGTCTGGGTATTGGGATGCTGGGTGGGCAATGATGAGCATGAAAGCTGGGGTGTGAATGTGAGGATTTGGAGGCGGCAAAGGGGACGTAATAAGAAGCATGAAGAAAAGAATAAAGGGGGGGGGGGGGGGGGGGGGAACGGAACGATACTTAAACGTTAAAAAAGAGGCAAGTATCTGTCAATGTCTGTCTGTCTGTCTGATATATATGTCTGTCTGATATATATATATATATATATATATATATATATATATATATATATATATATATATATATATATATATATATATATATATATATATATATATATATAATATAATATAATGCTGTCTGCCTGTCAATTACTAGAGGTAGAAATATATTGGAGGGGGAGGGGAGAAGATACTTGACTGCTTAGCATAGAGGAACATCAGTATCAAAATTTATTAACAGTATACGAGACAGGAGACCGTGGAAAGTCATGATGACAACGCCATATGACCTGGAAAAGAAGAAGGGGGAGAACACACAAAAATGTTTGCAGCGGGTTAGAGTACTTACGTATACGAATAATGCCCAAGCTAGTTCAAAGTCAATGAAACGAATTAGTCGGAACCCCCAAATGGTCACAGAGGACAGTTAAACTCTTGTATCTTTTAGCTCAAAAACCAGTCTATAAAGGCACAACATCTGCCTTTCGTCTTGGGACAACTGTGTATGTATCAACATTGACACCATTACTTCCCCCAACTGCTTATTCATATTGCATTGTGTGTGTGTGTGTGTGTGTGTGTGTGTGTGTGTGTGTGTGTGTGTGTGTGTGTGTGTGTGTGTGTGTGAAGTCTGTGAGTCAAAGCCGTTAGCTTTTATAAACGTGGACTCAATCAACACTTAAGATTTACTTGAAGCACCTCACTTATCCCATGGCAACTTCATTCTTGGCTTGTAAGTCCTTCGTATACACAAGTTATTCTTTGAACTGCTGCGTAATTTAAACCCCTGGCTTCTTTGTAGGCGCGCACGCGCCTAGAAAGTGTGGTTTGTATTTGTGTGGGGGTCATTGTAAAGTGTTTTTTATTTTTAAAGAGAGTGTATACATGTTGTACAAATAGAGCTGTTGTAACTAGCGTGAGTAGGATTACACACGCACGTGGGACATAGATGCAGATACGCGCATATATGCTGACCTGCCTAGCACTTTGTCGTCTTGACAGACGATAGTTCGTAAAATGGAGTTATACCTCTCCATAGCACAAAGCCTGGGCTGAATTTAGAGACTATGTGTTGCCCTTGCTGCATGATCCCTCTCTCGGCCTGCCTAGTTTACTCCAGAGGAATGGTAACACCAATATATCTGGAACAAGACAAGCTGCAGAAGCTGCCGGATCAGCAAAGCAATACTCTCGTAACTTTCTGCCTGTCGAAGCTTCCATCCTAGACCAGTTTCCAACCAAGGCTTAGGGCCTCGTCTGCCCTGCTATGACATTTAGTCTGTAGGTTGCATATATGCAGACGCAGTTGTAAACTAACATACAAACATAAATCGGAGGTCAGCATGGCTGAATGGATACGAGCGCTCGTTGTGCTATTACTGTGGTAGTGGGTTCACCCCCTACACCGGTCAATTGCACTAAAATGTTGACTTCTCGTCCTTGACTTAGGGCCGTACATTACAAGTACCTCTGAAGTCGAAGTGGGTTCGCCTGATTTTGAGGGATACTGGTAATAGGGAAAGCTAATCCCCATGCAAAAATTCAGTTCAGTGCTACTAGTAATGTGTATGGACTACTCTTGAGTTCAAAGCGAGCCAGCGCCGAAAAAAAAAAACACAAAAAAATCAACATACGGACGGAAAGATAAACTAAAACACAAAATATAAACCAGCATACCAACATAAATCAACATACTGACACAAAGATAAAGTAAAACACACACATAAACCAGCACATGTGAAAGCTGGGAGTACACATAATTTTTACGTCTGGCTGGCCGGGTATTGGTGTACAACTGTGTCCTCAACAAGGCGTCGTCGTGGTCGGACGGATCAGAGCCATCGGGCTTTAACTCCCGGTTAACTTCTTCTTCTTTCGTTGGCTTGATATATGTCTATAACTGCAGTGTTGTCTCTTGGATGAATTTAACTGTCGTTTTTTTTAGTTCACTCAGCGGTCCATAGAGTTCATCTTCCGCTGTCGTCTCTCTAGGTCAGAAGGTTTGCCTATATACCTTGTATGTAATTTGGGCAATCATGGAGTATGTGCTCTGCTGTCCGCGACACCAATCCACATGTGCACATGGCTGATTCACAATCTTGAATTGGTTAGCTGATAACAAAGGAGGCGGTTCATCCCCTATACCGTTATTAAGTTTGACTTCAACGTTGATTTCTTGATCAGAAAGCAATGGAAAAATCTTTCATTCATTCATTCATTCATTTATTCATTCGCTCATTCAGTAGCATGTCCTTTGTAGAACCTCACTCCCATAACAATCTTCCGGAAACTTTTTGGTCATGAGCAAGATGTCCCGCGTCCGATACACTTATCTGGGGATAATCTGCCACATCCTGCACCCATCTTCTCTTTGGCTTTCCTCTTCCT
Source organism: Cepaea nemoralis (assembly GCA_014155875.1). NCBI lineage: Eukaryota > Metazoa > Mollusca > Gastropoda > Stylommatophora > Helicidae > Cepaea > Cepaea nemoralis. Next base: position 680,224 of record JACEFZ010014597.1, read on the forward strand.
CTCTTCCCAGGCATATATCCCTCCATTGTTGTTCTCTCCAAACTTTCATGACATTTCAAGTGATCAAAATATTTCAATTTTCTTTGTTTTATTGTCTTCAGTAGCCAGCCTTCTTCAATATTCAGATATTGTCGTATGGGTGCATTTGTTCTTTTCTTTATCCAAGATATTCTTAGAACCCGTCTATAAGATTTATATTCAAAGGCATTTATGCGCTGTTCAGCTTGTTTAGTAAGCGTCCAGGTCTTACAGATGTATGTTGCAAAGGGAAGGATGCACGCTCTTAAAAACCTAAGTTTTGTAGTTCTGTCTTCCCACTCCACAATTTATTCAGTTGTTTTAGTCTTTGAAGAGCAATAGATATTCGTCTTTTAATTTATTTCATTGTGTCACCATTGTTGGTAATTAATGACCAAAAATATTCAAAATTGTCCATCACCTGCAATATTTTCTCATTACCATATATTTCTTTCTCCATATTAGTTTTATCTGTATGCATTATCTTTGGTTTTGTTATGTTAAGACATAATTTGTGATTTTTAATATTCTTTTGGGTTGAGGTTACTGTTTCACGTAAAATTGCCTAGAAAACCAAGCAGGGGTTGAACACGTTTTGCTAAGAACATGCAACATTGAGTGCCCTCAACAGCACCGTCCTCTTCGCACTCCTGCGACGTCAGCATGAATACATCCACAGAAAACTGCCGTAAATTTTGAGCTTTTTGACATCTCCATAGAGCTTTTCCTCAAATGGAATGGGTGTCGACCGAAATGGTGTTCTCTGATCTGTATATTTTAGACACTGCTGCAACAAATGCTCAGCTGCCATTTTACCAGTTTCACAGTCACGTACATCAGCGTCTCCTACCTTTAGTTTTGTAAACGTTTGGTCTTAGAGTCTACGGTGCCTTTGCGGAATCTGAAGAATCAGCCAATCAATAAGGTGTCGTATTCACAATTAAGTTTCGCTGCAATGGATCACCGACACTATCTGTCTCTCGCCTTGATTGTACAGCCTGTCAGAATGCTGTTCATCCATCTCTTGATGTTGTCTTCCCACTTGTATCATTGTCTATCTCCTGCTCGCTTGCCTTCGGCAGGCCGCCGTGCGGAGAGCCACCAGGACATATATGATACTACCCGGTGGAATGAAGTCGATCCACTGCCTTGTGAACCCGTTTATTAAAACCCAATGGCAGAACTTGCTATTGGACAATTGTACTTTTACACCAAGAATTATAGATACAGTATTGACAAACGCTTTCATTCTCCTCTCTATTAGGGTATGTTCTTGGCGAAGGCTCTGTACGACAACGTTGCGGAGACGGCCGACGAGCTGGCCTTTCGCAGGGGCGAAGTGCTGACAGTCGTAGAGAGGGACACGAAAGGCTTGGACGGCTGGTGGCTTTGCTCTCTCCGTGGCAAACATGGAATCGCCCCTGGAAACCGCTTGAAGATCCTTACCGGCATGGGCGAAGGAAGCGAGGGGTTCAAAGGCGGGGATTCTTTACATAAGGTGAGAAACGAGTGTGGTGTTGTCCTCCCTTGTGGTTATAATGTCTTTTCTGTGTGGTTTTTCTTCCTGTCGATAGTTATTGTTCATGTCAGGTTATACTTCTTGTCAGCGTTTATTGTTCTTGACTGCCGTTATTGTTTTTGTCTACGGTTATTCTTCTTGTCTGCGGTTATTCTTCTCATTTATACTTATTCTTCTTGTCTTCGTTTATTGTTCTTGACTGCGGTTATTGTTTTTGTCTACGGTTATCCTCCTCGTCTGCGGTTATTGTTCTTTACTACCGTTATTCTTTCTTCTACAGTTACTGTTCTTGTCTACGGTTATTATTCTTGTCTTCACTTATTCTAAAAGAAAATTCTTTTTCTACACTTATTCACAACAATTGTTTTTCCTTTTCACAGTCACTACACTTGTCTACAATTATTGTTCTTGTCTGCGGTTATTGTTCTTGTCTACACTTATTATTCTTGTCTACTCTTATTCATTCTTATTGATTAGAGTTATTGTTCTTGTCTATAGTCATTGCTCTTGCCTACAATAATGGTTCTTGTCTGCCCTCAAGGACGAGAAGTCAAAATTTTAGTCCAACTGACCGATATGTGGGTTGAACCCCCTTCCCCGACACCAGCACACCGGATGTTTGAGAACGAGCGCTGTTGTCCATTCGGCCACGCATATCTCCCATCTTCTCTGTGTGCGTGCGTTTGTATGTGACATCATCAGGTGACATGCGTTGCCCTTTTCATCAAGCTTGTGACTTCCACTAGCATTTGTTCCACTTCGCTGTCCCTAGCCTGTGACTGACTGTCCCCAGTCTACCTACAGGCCAATTTGTGTCTCTACTCGTCTGGTCCTTATCCTTGGACCTGTCCGACATGGGATACCCTATCAGTAGGTGTGCTATCGTCGGCATGGCCTCTAGGGTCATTAGGACACGCAGGCTCCTCTACCCGATTAGGTGGATACACAGCAGAGTGGGTTGATTTATATGTCTAGCTTGCTTGGTGTCTGTCTGTCTGTCTATCTGTCTGTCTGTCTGTCTGTCTGTCTGTCTGTCTGTCTGTCTGTCTGTCTGTCTGTCTGTCTGTCTGTCTGTCTATCTATCTATCTGTTTTGTCTGTAGTATTGATTTTTTTTTTCATTTTCCCCATGCCTTTATAATACAAATCTTTTATATTGTTGCTGTTCTCGGTTAACCTTGAATAGTATGTGAATGAAATATGTATGAAAGAGAGTGAACGAACGAACGAAAGTCTTTATTTTCAAAGGGTTAAGAATTGGGCACGCAGGCCCGTCTGACATTCTGCCCTTCTTCTCTATTACCTCTCATACATTCTTTCGTTCAACATCACTTATGAAGCAAATTTTGACAACAAAAGAACAATAGCATTAAAACGCATGAAAAATAATCAATAACAAATGACTCAATGAGGCAGTGTTTAACATGGGCATTATAAATACCTAATGAGGGTGTAACGTGCCATACATAAGGGAATGTTTTTTGGCTAGTTGTCGTTTGAGATACGTTACCATTATTCTTTTTTTTTTTTTGAGAGTGATAGAAAGGCAGATTGTTAGACGGTCCCCCATGCCCAATTTTTAACCCTTTGAAAATAAAGTTTGTTCCTTCGATTGTTCCTTCGATTGTTGTTCGATCGTTCTGCCCAGCCACCCATCCATCCATCCATCCATCCATCTATCTGCCTGCCTATTTAGCCACCCAGCTATCCATTCATCCTTCTGTCTATCAGCCTGCCTGTCTATTTAGCCAACCATCCATCTTTATATCTACACTCTCTCAGTTGTGCGAGGGGGTCGGGACAGACGAAGAATGGACAATCACAGCTGAGATATTGCGTGCGATGCTCAAGAAATCACCTAACACCGCCCCAGGCCCAGACGGCATCCGATATGGTGACCTACTGGTGATATCAGATGATGACATGGAAGATTTGGCCAGAGAATTCAACACCAGTATCCAGAGGGGTCAGGTCAAAGAAGAATGGCTACACAGCTACTTGCTGCCGCTGTCAAAACCGAACAAAGACCATTCCAAGATAAGCGGCTACAGAATCATTACGATGCAGAATACTGTTGGCAAGCTACTGGAGAAAATTGTAGCACACAGACTTGCTTGGGACTTGGAACAGCTCGGCTGCTTCCCGCCCACACTTGGAGGATACAGACGCAACAAAGAGTCATGGCTGAATGCGGCGGTCTTTGCTCAAGATGTTTACGAAGGATTTCAAGTCAGAGAAGAGACATGTGCGGCCGCCATAGACTAGAGGACGCATATAACAGAGTATCTTTCGAGCACTTGATGCAAACCCTCCTCAGACTGAAAGTGCACCCTCACCTTGTATGATGGATAGCTGCAGTTCTGCTCCAAAGGAAGGTGGTGCTAAGATGCGGGAGTTGGTCTTCTGAGCCGATAACGATATGTCCAGGATTGCCGCAGGGTTCACCACTGTCACCAGTACTATTCAACGTGTATACGGTGCCGATCACTGACAACAGTTGGACGGGAGGGGTAGGACTCTGTCATTCGTTGACGACATCCTCGTGTATCGACAGGGTCGAGATAGACAGGCGGTTGCCAATGATATGCAGGGCGAACTAGATCGAATTTCCTCATGGTGTGCTGATGCCGATGCCCTTGTCAACCCTGCAAAGGCAACGGTTACATGGTTCTCATTAAACGACCATATTGTGAAAACAGACCTGCCGGCAGTAGAATGGATGGGAGCAGTTTGAGTAGAACCCAGTCAATGACATATCTTGGCGTGAGGCTTGATCGTAGCTTGTCCTTCAGA